>JAGSMP010000399.1:600000-963753 GCA_029286625.1 Parnassius orleans | reverse complement strand
TAACCCGCCGCCAACCAAGTTTCGGCCGCGGAGGGTAGGGAGAGCGGCGCCTCGCAATACCGACACTCCTCTCCCCCCGCGGCCCCACCACCACCGCATCAACGGTGCGGCCCCGTCTGAATTGCGGAGGATAGGGCGAGTGGCGCATCGCCATACCAACACTCCTCTTCCTCCGCGACTCCACCTCGGCTGCAGCGGTAAGGGGAGCGGACCAACCCCTCCCGCCGCAGCTCACCGACACACATCCGAAGTGGGCTCAGCAAGCCCACTCGTAGTGGCCACCTCGGGCTGGCCCTACACCACGGGCCAGCCAAGGGTTTCCTCTTTGTTCACCGCGGGTGACCAAGGTACGGCTACTAAGCCCCCCGCCATGACAAACCTTTTTTTTTTTTTTTTTTTCGTGGGGAAATCCTCATGGATTCCTCCGGCTGCGGGGGCAACCTAAAGGTTATGCCGGACTCCTACCGGCTAAAACCCCACGGTGGTCTCCATCAGCGTGTACCCGGGGCCCCTCTCTCGCTTTGCTTTATTGAAAGCACGTCCCAGGGGTAGAAATTACTACCCCAGCACCCTTTGAAGATGGAACACCATCTTCAAAGGGAGGGCCGTGACGAACGCCTTGATGGCGTCGTCTCCGAGTGGGATCTGTCCTTCTCCGATCCCGCTCAGCAGCCTCCTTCTGGACCATTACGGACTCACAGAAGGTGGCTACGGCCCTCCACGCCGAGTCCCCGCTCAACATCGCTGACACGACTGCTGGCAGGGAGAGGTCCCGACCGACCCGGTTTGCCAGGATCATTCGCTCCCGTTCCCACGCTGGACATACCACCAGCGTATGGGACGCGGAGTCCTGGTACTGTCCACCGCAGTGGAAGCAGTTCGCCGTCGCTTCGCGTCCAATCTAACACAGGTAATCACCGAAGCACCCGTGCCCGGTAATTATCTGTGTAAGTCTGTAGGTGAGTCTTCCTTCTCGTCGCTGCATCCAGGCTGCGAAGACCGGCAGGATTGCGCCAATAACGCGTCTGCGGGCATAGCGCTCCTCGTTGAGTCGAGTGCGCCATATCGCCAAAGCGTTCCGACGCCAGACTCGAGCGCCTCATCTGGCTCACTGCCACCTCTCTGACGGAGGATGCGGATTCGGTTGTACACCCTCGCATCCATATCCGCCAGTATATCTAGGGGTAGAAAACGAGCCAGGACTGTTGCCGCCTCAAAAGATATCGTACGGTATCTTCGCACGATCCGTATAGCCACCCTCCGTTGGACACTGTAGATTTTAGATCTACAGCGCCGTATGGCTAGCCTTTTCGCCCACACAGGTGCCCCGTATAAGGCTACGGACCGTACTACCCCCGCATAGAGGCGGCGTATTTCCTCCCTCGGTCCCCATAGATTGGGCAGCAGTCTGTGCATAGCACCCGCCACCCTCTCAATCCGGGGGACTAGGCGCTCAAAGTGCTCTTCGAAGCCCTAGCGACTGTCCAGGTGGAGCCCTAGGTACTTCATGTACCGCCCCACTCTGACTACAGACTCACCCACGTAGACGCACGAGTCGGGTGGTTCCCTGCTCCGAGGTAATTTGTGAAACCATAAGGCCTCGCTCTAATGAGGGGCTATTTCTAGACCCAACTCGTGGATTTTGGCGACGACGACTTCCGTCCCAAGCTCAGCGAGCTCCTTGGTCCCCTCGAAGGTGTCCCCGCTGGCGACCACCAGTGTGTCGTCGGCATAGCACACGATATTTACGCCAGCAGGAAGGTCGACACGTAGAACCGCGTTGTATGCGATGTTCCACAGTAGTGGACCCAGCACTGAGCCCTGTGGAACCCCACGTTTGATCTCCCTCCGGATATTCCTATCATATTGCCCCATGTACAGAATGTACCTGTCGCGCAAGTAGTCCCCAATTACGCCTTGCAGGTGTAGGTAGGCACCTGGTGGTATGCTAATGCCCTCCTTATTGTATCCCAGGGTAGAGAGTTAAAGGCGTTGACAATATCAAGACTTATTGCCAACGCCACACCACCCTCGGATACTGCTTGTTCCGACAGGAGCGGACGCATAATGGCATCTACAGTGGAACGCTCCCGTCGGAATCCAAATTGGCTATCAGCCAGATCGGGACCGACGCGCGACAGATGTCCGTTGAGCCGAGTGGCAACTATCCTTTCGAACAATTTGCCAATCTCGTCCAATAGGCATATGGGACGGTACGCAGAGGGAGAATCGGCGGCCCTGCCTTCCTTCTTCAAGAGGACCAACCTTGCTTCTTTCCATGCTGTGGGGAACTTGGCACTCCGCAGACAGCCGGTAAACAGCTATCTTAGCCTGTCCCCCAACGCAGCCAGACTCAGCACCAGAGCCCGACCAGGAATTCCGTCAGGCCCCGGTGCGGTGTTTCGGGCTCTCAAGCGGCTAACGGCTCGGTCCAGCTCCCACCACGACAAACCTAACCTAACCTAACTTAACCTATAATATAATATAATATAACTTTGCTGATAACTTCCCTGAAAATTCGTCTTTTTCGTTCAAATTTTTTTCTAAATAGTACAAACAATTGTATCCATAGGGGATACAATAGTTTTCTTATTAAATTTTCACTGTTATATAATAAATTTTCACATTTTTCATTCTTTTATATTGCATAAAATCATCTCTAACTTTGCTTAAAATAGGTCTTTTCTGTTTATATTTTTATTTTTATATAGTGTAATTAATTGCCCCCTATAATTCACTGTTGTTTTTTCATAAAATTTTCACAGGTTAATTACTAATTTTCATATATTTCGTTTTCTTAGAATCGTATTTTCATAAAAATTTAAAAACTTTTTCAAATCTTCTTTTATTTCGCTCTTTTTGCTTCTGTTAGGTCCGTCCCGTGTAGAAACTGCCAACTGCACTCAAATCTGCAAAATAAAACACACGGAATTAGAGAAAATCGCCCTCCCTCCTACCCTCCCGGTTTTCATTACTTAAGTAGACTTATAGGATTATTATATCGATTTTATTTTATTTGTTAATTTTCTTTAAGTTATGGTTTTTAATTTGGTATATATGAAAACTGATAGTGTATTGTAAAGCTAAGGCTCCTATGGAATCAGATAATCTCCTGCCAGTCAGTGCTGCCAACGTCAAGGATATAGACTCATACATTGAAACTGTAAATAAGCTTAGCAGTTGTATCTCAAACGCTATTAACGAAGGAAAAAGCGTCACTGCCCTCAACAAAAAATTAGTAGTATTAGCAGCAGACGAAATACGTAGATGCACCTCTACACTTGCCATCTTAAAGTCAGTAAAAACGCCTGTTCTAGACGAAAAATTTAAAAGCGAAATTATAACAAGTGTTCGCGAGGAAATAAAACAATTAAAATCGGAATTGGCACCTTCTCTTTTGTCTGTCAAAGCAACTTACGCCAACGTTGCTGCAACAAAGATAAATAAGCCATCAATAATATTACAATCGACAGATCCCACCACTAAGCCGCAAGAAGTGCTAAATAAGTGGAGAAAAAGTGTATCCTTCAAGAAGGAAACTTACGCTCCAGCTTAAGTTCGAACAGGATTCAACGGAAAAGTAAGAATTGAATTTGATACCAAGTCGCAGAGCCAAGAAACCATAGCTCGTATCAAATTAAATAGAAGAATTGCAAGCAGAAGAAAGTAAAAGACGTCCACCATTAGTAATACTAAAAGGCATCTCAAAAGACATTGAAAAGGACGAGTTGACAGATATAATTGAACATCAAAACTCTCTACCCAAAGGCAACATCCGTCTCTGCTTATACAACGCTGTTTCCGAAGTGAAACCGGAATTATACAAGAGTGTTATAGATATCGGACGCATTGCAATTGACCACCAGCGAGTGCACATAGAGCCGTATTCCCGATTCGTACAATGCTATAAGTGTTTACTGTTCGGCCACACGAAAAATAAGTGCACTTCAGAAACCAACCGCTGCGCACACTGTGCTTCTGAAGAACATAACATAACCTCTTGCCCTTTTAAGGAAACAGAAAATAAACGCAAGTGTTTCAATTGCCACAACTTTAATATTAAAAGCAATAGCAAAGTCGACACAAATCATATAGCGACTAACAAAAAACTGTGCCCTCGAATTAAAACTCTTAAAAATAAAATCGATGAACAGACTGATTATGGACAATAGACAATCCACATTTTCACCTACCTCTGACGAGCAAAGATCGCAACCACTTAACTGGGAATCACTTAAAATAATTCAAATCAACCTTGACAAAAGTTATGTTAGCCACCATGAATTTATAAATTACTTTGTAAACAACAATTACGATATAGGGCTCGTATCTGAACCTTACGTAGGCAATCTTAATACCGTTAAAAATATTTACAAATAATGAACGTGTAAAAGCATGCATTATAGTAAGGACGAGCCTTGGTTCAATTTTAGGTATACGCGAATTCTCAACAGCTAACATATGTGTAGTGCAGCTTCTTAATAGTAAATATCAGTTATTCCTTGCCAGCGTTTACGTAGAACCTAGTAATGATATAAACAAAACACTTAATCACTTGGAACTTTTTCTCAAGAGTCACGTCAACAATCATATCATAATTGGAGGTGATTTTAATGCATGACATACTACTTGGGGCTCAAATATTTCTAATAAAAGAGGTCGTAGCGTGCACGATATAATTATGTCAAACGATCTGATATTACTCAATGACGGTGAATTTCTAACCTTTGAGACAGTGACCTATGGGGGCAAGCCGTACTTCATTTATAGATTTGACGATAACATCAGCAAATATATCAAATAAAATTGATGGTTGGCAGGTAAACATGAATGCATGTCCCACATTGGAGCATAATGCCATAGACTTCTTTTTAAAACTTAATAATAACACGTTACATCGAAAGAAGAAATCCACTACTTACAGATACAACACCAAAAATGCTGATTGGTCCTCTTTTTGTAATCAGATAAAAACTAAGCTTAGATTTGGTCCAAACAAAACCCAATTAATAGCGTTTACCCCCAAAGCTAAAATGTCTAAGATTGTAATGTCTGGCATAACTTTAGAGTTCCGCAAAGAAATCAAGCTTTTAGGCGTTATCATTGACAGAAACCTAAAATTTATTGAACATGTAAAGTATATAACAAACAAAGCTCTTAGTATATACAAAAGACTTTGTGTATATGTAAGGCCAACATGGGGAATACACTCTGAAAATATAATAATAATATATATGCAGGTCATAGAACCTATAATCACGTATGCCGCTGGTATTTGGGGCGGTGCCACCAAATTTAAAATAGTAAAAGACAAATTAATATCACTCCAGCGTGGATTTGCCATCAAGATTATCAGAGCGTTCAAAACAGTTTCCGTCTCTGCTGCAATCTCGTTAGCCTTACTCACCCCTCTTCACTTAAAAGCAATAGAAGTTGCCGAAATAGAAATATCTAAATTATCTGGAAAAACAGAGTTTCTACCTGATGATATTTTAATAGAGAAACCGTTGCCTCCATCACAACTTCTTCATCCAGCTGACAGGAACAAGAAGACATTGATAAAAATTGCAATAACCATACGACGAAGATATTCACAGATGGGAGCAAGCATAATGATGGCAGCACAGGTGCAGCATTTGTAGTACAAATCAATAATATTATAAAAATACGCAAGAAGTACAAACTACATCCAAGCTGTACTGTATTCCAAGCGGAGCTTTTGGCTATAGAAAGAGCCTGCAAATGGGCCTTACAAACAGGTAACAAATACAAAACAAAGACAGTACAAACCCATTTGTAGTATCCATACATAAAAGTATTCATCAAATATGTAATACAAAAACAGGAACAATCAACTTTATTTGGGTAAAAGCACACACAAGTTTGATCGGTAACGAAGAAGCGGATTCAACAGCCAAACAAGCTGCTAGCTCTCACAGTAGATATGAATACGACAACACTCCTTTAAGCTACTTGAAACATAACTATAAACAAATACCTTTAAACAATGCCGATTCTTATTACCAAAACTCCGTTCAAGGACAATATACAAAAAGTATATGTCCTGATCTTGAGTCCATACAAAATCTCTGGGAAGCCGTTAAACCCTCTTTTGAGTTTACGCAAACATTGACTGGACATGGATTTAATCTATCTTACCTGTACAGATTTAAAATTAAATCAACTAATAAATATCCATGCAACGACAACTCTGAACAAACCTTCAAGCACTTAATCGAAGAATGTCCTAGATACTCAAACACCAGGAATGATCACATAATTACCTGTAACAGCTAACCAAGGAATCTTCAGTAATATCATTTACCAAACATATAAAAACTATTATTAGAACACTAAAGGATTTTAACAGACACATAACATAGATACATAGATAACAATAGTAATGTTTTACGTTTTGTAACTATAAATTTGATTTGTGTAACTTATACAATCCTACTTTAATTTTTTTTAATATAATGTACTATTCTATAAAATCATAACCAATGTATAGTATTAATGTTTTAAAAATGTAACTTTTGTGTCGCCCCTATCCAATAGCGGAGACAATTCAATTGTGTAAAGTAGGACACATTTGTACAAATAAAAACCCAGTCCCGGTGGTGTAACTGGTACTGGAAAAAAAAAACCTTTTTTTTTTTTTTTCTTGGGGAAATCCTCATGGATACCTTCCGCTGCGGGGGCAACGAAAAGGTTATGCCGGACTCCTACCGGCTAAAACCCCACGGTGGTCACCATCAGCGTATACGAGGGGTCCTGGATCTCCGTTCGGAACGCAACCGAGCCCCTCCATCGCTTTGCTACACTAATAGCACGTCCGGGGCAGTACATGCTACCCCAGCACCTCGCAGTGCTATCACGATGTCTCGAGACCACTTCGAGTCATCGTCCTCCTCGGGGTTACATAACTAGGCGTTCGAGGCCCCGCCCCGAGCGTCTGCAACCCCGAAGGCCCCGTTTCTGGTAGAACACCGTTTTCAAGAGGAGGCCGTGACGAACGCCTTGGCGACGTCGTCTCCGCGCGGGATCCGCCTCTCCCGATCCTGCTCAGAAGCCTCCTTCTGAATCATAACAGATTCACAGAAGGTGGCTACGGCCCTCCACGCCGAATCCCCGCTCAGCATCGCCGACACGACTGCTGGCAGGAGAGGTTCTGTCCGATGCGGTTTACCAGGATCGTCCGCTCCCGTTCCCACGCTGGGCATACTGCGAGCGTGTGGAAGCGGAGTCTTGGTCCCGTCCACCACAGTGAAGCAGTTCGCCGTCGCCTCGCGTCTGATCTACACAGATAATCACCGAAGCACCCATGCCCGGTAATTATCTGTGTAAGTCTGTAGGTGAGTCTTCCCGCTCGTCGCTGCATCCAGGCTTCGAAGACCGGCAGGATTGCTCCAATGACGCGCTTGCGTTCATAGCGCTCCTCAAGTCGAGAGCGCCATGACGCCAGAGCGTTTTGTCGTTCCTGCCGTTTAATTGATTCGAGCGCCTCTTCTGGCTCACTACCACCACCGCTCTGGCGGAGGGCACGGATTCGAAGTACACCGCGTCCATTTCCGCCAGTATATCTAGTGGTGGAAAGCGAGCCAGGATTGTCGCCGCCTCAAAGGATATAGTGCGGTATCCTCGTACGATCCGTATGGCCATCCTCCGCTGAACACTATAGATTTTAGTTCTACAGCGTCGGATGGCCAGTCTTTTTGCCCATACAGGCGCTCCATACAGAGCTACGGATCGTATAACTCCCGCATAGAGGCGACGTATTTCTCCATTGGTCCCCTAGATTGGGCAGCAGTCTATGCATAGCACCCGCCACCCTTTCGATCCGGGGACTAGGCGCTCGAAATGTTCTTCGAAGCCCCAGCGACTGTCCAGGTGGAGGCCTAGGTACTTCATGTACCTCCCCACTCTGACATCAGACCCACCCACGCGGACATACGAGTCGGGTGGTTCCCGACTCGTGTGTCCGCGTGGGTGGATTGGAAAAGAAAAACCTAACCTAACCTAACCTTTTTTTTTTTCATGGGGAAATGTCTACGCATACCCGCGTCGCGGGGGCAAAGACGGGTTATGTCGGACTCGCACCGACTAAAACCCCATGGTGTTCCACCTTCAGCGCATATTGGCAGGGCCACGGGAACGCTTTCGCACACATCCGCGGCCCCACCAGCGCCGGCTGCCCCATGGCAGCCCCACCTCGGGGGAGGACCTCTCCTCCCCATTCTCCTCCTCAGGCAAGGCACACCAGGAACACAAGGCACGCCCTCCTCCACGGCCTCCAACTCTTCCAGCGTAACGGACCCCTCTCGAGTCCGATACGTGGAGGCTATGGGGCCAGGAAAAACAAGCGCTCGGTAGCACCGGCTTTCCCGACCCCAGTGGCGAATCTGGTCTTTGGCTCCGCCGCCAACATGGTTTCGGCCGCGGAGGGTAGGGAGAGCGGCGCCTCGAAATACCGACACTCCTCTCCCCCCGCGGCCCCACCACCACCGCATCAACGGTGCGGCCCCGTCTGAGTTGCGGAGGATAGGGCGAGTGGCGCATCGCCATACCATAGAGCAATAATACAAGATGGGTATAGGGCAGCAGCACTATCCTGATGAAAACTTAAAATAATAAAAACTGCGGTGGCCAACCAGTATAACGCATATTTTCACGCAGGCGTGGCAACTATGGCAAATGTCATCCTATGAGGATATCTAGGGAAGGCCTTTTTTAGGTGACTTACTTATGGTTAGGTGACTTAATCATGTTACCTAATAGTTTGTTTTTGTAATATGTTAGTATATAAAGTAAAAACGGATGTTTTATAATATTCTATTTTAATTTACCATGCAGTGTAAGATTATCTGCTACCTCATATCATTCCATGGGTGGTGTATGAGGCGGCATAGGGAAACAACAAAGAAGATAAACAGCAGCATTTTCCTCATAACAGCTAAATAAAAATAAAATAAAAACAGTGGTTGACAACCCGCTTGCCAAGCGTTGCAACTATGGCAAATAACTATGTTCATGTTTATGTTCAGCAGTGAACTTTTGATAGACTGTAAAGATATATATTCTATTTAAATGAAAATATATTGAAATTTAAAAAGGGAAAAGAACTAAATTTTGTGTACTTACACAACATTTAGAAATATTAACAATAGAATAGAATAGAACAGAATAGAATAGAATAGAAAAGAATAATTTTTTATTCAATATAGATTACATGTGTAATTCTTATTGAAAGTCATTTTTTACTTTACCACTGGTTCGAAAAAAAAACCTCTGTCCTGGGAAGAACCAGCAAAAAACCCAGCGGGACTTTTTTTTAAAAGTAAATTTTTACATTAATGATTGTACTAACTATTTAGGTACAAAATTTATCTTAGAAACTGCTTGGTAGCGACCACCTCATTCCCAGGGGTTATTATCAATCATGTATTCATTTATACTATAATAACCCTTTTTATACAATTTCAGCTTAACAAAACATTTAAACTAGGTAACAGAGAGAGCCTGTACACTTTCCGGGACCTTGTTGTAATAGCGTATACATTGCCCCAAGAATGAATTACTGACTCTGTGGAGTCGAGAAACTGGTATCACGAGCTTGTGTTTGTTCCTAGTGTTTACAGAATGTATATCACTTTTTTAACTAAAACTACCTTTGTTTTTGTGAACATACATTAAATTTTCGGAAATATACTGAGAGGCCAAAGTTAATATATTTATTTCTTCAAATTTATCTCTACTCTCTCGGTTTTAGGTTGTAAATAGCTCTAATGGCCCTCTTCTGTAAAACAAAAATAGTTTCTGAATCAGCCGCATTTCCCATAGCAAAATCCCATAAGATATTATGCTATGGAAATAACTAGCTGTCTCGACACTAGTGAGACCTCTAATCTATTTTACAGCATAGGCTGCAGAACTTAGTCTGCTTGCTAGTTTGGATTTATGGGGGCCCCATTGAAGCTTTGCGTCGAGAGTGATGCCAAGAAAAACAGTGGATTCAACAGGGTTCAGTTCTTCCCCATTTAAAAACACATTGGTACCCAGATTTTTAATATTCGTTGTTGTAAATTTAATACATTTAGTTTTATTTCCGTTTAAATGTAGATTATTAACGTTAAACCAATGCACTAATTTTGATATAGCATTATTCACTTCGTCACATTTAAATGATTGACGTTTAAGTTTAAAAATCAAGGAAGTATCATCAGCAACTAATACTATATCATGATTATCCCCTACAAGGGAAGGTAAGTCATTAATATATACCAGAAATAGGAATGGGCCGAGAATCGAGCCCTGAGGAACACCCTTTAGTACAGGTGACCCGGAAGAACTTTTACCATTGATAATAACTTTCTGCATTCTATTACTTAAATATGAAATAATAAGTTTAAGCGCTGTGTTCTTGACACCATAGTACTGTAGCTTCCTGATTAATGTCTCATGGTGAACACAGTCGAAGGCCTTGAAAAGGTCACAAAATATACCCAAAGCATCCTCCGAATTCTCCCATGCACAAAAAATATGTTTAATAAGCTCAACTCCAGCGTCAGTTGTCGAGCGATCCCTCCGTTACATTAAGTAAAACAAATGGAAACACAATTATATATAAAATATAATTCAATAAAATTAAGATAAACAAACGATTATTTATAAATTTTTCATCACATTAATAAACAACAAAATTAACAAAATTTTTGTCTTCTTTCTAGAGCATTCGTTTTAGTTCTTGGTTTGAGTAGCTTTAGAATTTCTCAAAAATATGCATTTATAAACTTGATTTATACTTTTGCATGACAGAAATTCTTGGGTGCTGGTTGTTAGAATCGGAGTAGAAGGGAGTAAACTAAAATATATTATATGCCTTGTATATAATATATTTTAGTGGAATAAATAATAAGGTACAACTCCTAAACTATACTTAGATAGGTAATACCTATCTCTTGTCAAAAACATCTTTATTACGTTATTTATGTCAATTAAAAGGAAATTATCATAATTGTTACATTTATTTGTTAATTTATTTACACATTTTGTTTATAACACCTTTATAAAAGGGATTAAGGGTGGACTAAATGTCTCATTGGTAGGCATTCCCAGACACAGTTTTACAATTATTGTTGCATAATAAATTATTCATATATATGTATGTATATTTAGGTCAGTACTTAAAATTATTTATTTATTTTATTTAAATCTTTACCTGCATAAAACATGGTAGTACAGATAAAGTTCCTACATTTGTAAATGAGGATTCATGTTTAATCAATCTATCTATAAGTACTTAAATATTTTGTCATTGTCATGCAATCAAATAACACAATGAAAATCAAATAAATATAAATTAAAATAAAATTATTACAAGTTATAATAATACAGAATCTCAGAATTTGAAAATAAAATGTCAAGAACCATAAATAAATTAAGCAATGCTAGTCAATTTTTAATACATAGAGAACAATGTCAAAAATCATAACTACCAACAAGTTCAAACTTATATCACTTATGGAGAAACAACAAGACACAACAAGAAATTATAACATTTTAAAAATTTTATCATAATTATATTATAAATTACATAAATTAAGCATATTTAGTCCGCCTAAAACAATGAGGCTCAAAATGTTTTGAGCATACACTGCTAAGTTTTGTTGGTTACCTATAATCACGACCACTAGCGATTATCCAACAATTACGGATAGCTGATTCCTTAGGAAAGCTGTAAAATAATATATTTAAAAGAAATTAATATATTTAATATATACTACACTTTTATATCAAGGTATTTAACAAAAAAAATATTCAAATATGAGTATCTGTGCATAAATACAATACCTAAAACAATTAATACAATATCAATTGATTTAATTAAATAGCAGGTGTATGTAAATGTAATGATACTATTATTCATACCAAACATTTAAAAAAATTATGTACATATTAAGCTTTAGATATTGTTCATTAATACATTTACAGCCTAACAAATGGCCTCCATAGCTGAACATAGACCTCCCAGCCTCCCACATAGTTTCTGCAAAATAACTGCAGTTGCCAATCCTCCTGCCAAGCTAGGCAACTATCACAAAACCTATAACTTTTGACTTTTGATAATGACTAATGGTAACGGTAAGTATATTATCATCAATTGAGAATATTATCTTAGGTTGTTGTGTTATTGTGTACCTTAAGATTAAGACTTATTTATTTATTTATTTATTATTTTATCTATATTTATATTTGTTTTTATATAAGTATGACATATATTTTTTTTAATAACTATTGTAATGTAATTGTTGCCAATGTATTATAGAATTGATGGAATGCAATAAAGTTTTGTGCATCTGATTTCAGGCAATACATATTATGTGAAATTAAATATATGTTTGCCCAATATTTATGTACTTGAACCCAAACATGTTTTCAGGTTGATACTTACACATTATTTGTGACGTCTATATAATATAGGAAATGATTGAAGAGTTGTAGGGCAATAAGGAGTGTTTCCTTTAAAGCTGAACATAAAAGTGTATGTATATGTATAACATTATGTGATTCATATTTATGGACATAACTATTAATCACAATAACAATTATTATTGAACAATGGGAAAACATTATTGTACTCGCTGATATTCCTAAAGTTTCCATAATCCTACCAAATCAAAAAGTACACGTTTGCTATGACTTTAAGCTTTCGAATGACCGTTCAAATTAAGGAGCATTATCATGCAGAATTTACAATTTGGGAGTCCAAATATTTGACAAAATACATCACAAAGGATATTAAAAACATGAAATGTTACATATTATATTCAAAACAATAGATATTAAAAAATACAAGTAGCAAATGTAAGCACAAAAGAAACTTACCGATGAAAGGTAATATTATCAATTTTTCGTTGACTGATGCTGTTGCATCCTAAAATGCTACAACTTACCATCTTTTTCACCATACGTAATAACTAAAACCCACAAAAAACACTAAATTCAATTACCTGTTTGCTTGTAATATCAATGTTATTCACAAAAGCTTGACATCGTTTATGTCAAATAAATGAGGGAAAACAATCAAAACCGCATACCTAGAAAAAGACAAGAAATATAGTTTTGCTTCTCCCTTACTCTTATGTCTAACTATATACGTGCATTCCTTTCACACGCTGATGACGTCACTGAATGTTTAGTCTATAAAATACTAAGTCTATGGCGCACAATGACACCTCAAAGCGACAACTTCAGGGGGTAACTGTCTCTCAAGTTTTCGTGGGAACTGATGGGAAGAGGTATAACTTCCTACGTGCGTACATAAGTACACACACACGTTTTTTTAATGCACAATTGCAGACAAAACAATATTGATTGCGCATCTCTAAAACAAAATTTTACCTCTTCTCCTTCTAATAATAGCTACTGCACCTGACACAGCAGAATAGCTTTTAGTAATAGTCCCTAAGAGAAAAATTTAAAGAAATAAACATATTAACTTTGGCATCGCAATATATTTATGAAAATGTAAAGTATGTGCATAAAAACATAAATAGCTTTTATAAGAATAAAGATGTTCAAAATTTAAACACTAGGAATAAACCATGGCGATAGAGTGATTAGGGTGAGACTAAAAACGAAATGTACCGGTGCGAGTGAAATGTGCATGTGTGCGAGACGAATAGTGCTGCGCCATGCATCAACTTCAATTATCGATCTAGAGCGCTGTGTCCGTGTCATAAAATGAATATTTTTGTTTGAGAGCATAAAAATAAACCTACAAACGAAAAGTTTGTGATATTTATTTTCCACCAAAAATAATTAATTTATTCTAAAAATGTCGTAAGCTCTCTTTAGAGGTATTTTGCAATTTTACTTCATACATCAATCTAATAATCAAATAAGTTTCGATTGTTAATTTAATAATTAAGTGTTTATGGTTCGATATTGCTGGCGAATCATACATATGTATGTCAAGTATGTAAAAAATATTTGCAGGACACAGGGCATTCGTTTACTTATTTTCGAAACATATTTTCGTTTACAATTTTTCCTTTCATATGTTTTCGGAAAACTCGTTCAGAATGAATACCTATCTCATAAACGTCTTGAGAGGGATAAACAGAAATAAACAGCAGCGCTTACACTGCCGCGTTCCGGCCCATTGTGTATAGAGAGCGTTTATAATTATTTAAGGCATTTTGTCTTAGTTCTCAGGGGTGAAAACACATTTGTAGCTTTTTTGTTTGAAGCTGACTGTGGACGGGGTTTTTTTTTAATTTTACGTTTTTTAACCTTTAAGCTTATTATAATATAAAACTGTATTGACAAAC
This sequence comes from Parnassius orleans, assembly GCA_029286625.1. Lineage (NCBI taxonomy): Eukaryota > Metazoa > Arthropoda > Insecta > Lepidoptera > Papilionidae > Parnassius > Parnassius orleans. The sequence goes on along the minus strand of JAGSMP010000399.1, from coordinate 949,420 downwards.
AAACCTACAATTCGATTGATGGCAAGTGGTTACTGCAGTCCATGGAGTACTTGGAGAATGGAGGACTTGCAGCCAACTTCGAACGAAGAAGGCTACAAATTCGTTTTCACCTCTGAGGATAATATGAAATATCTCTTTGTGCACTTCTATGAAACAAATAATTTTTGTTCAAAGTGCTTGCTACATATAGCTGAATATTGTTTGGGAACCCAGTCTTCTCTATTTATCATTTTCAACCATTTTTGTTTAACCTCAATATTTTTTGGAAATCTGAGACATTATAAGAATTTAAATTATCTCATTAAAGTATTTACTATAATGTCATTTGGCTACGAAACCCTAAAAATTAAAAATAGAAAATTAAAAAGTTACAAGTTACAAGAGCCTGCATCCAAAGATATATCTTTGCCTGTTAGAAACATATTATCGATAAGATGATATTGATAGTGTCAATCTCTACAAAATTAGATCAGAAATAGCAGGAATTCACGTATTTGTTATTATTTTTAATATAATTCCTACGCATTTAGAGCATTATCGTAATAAAATGCGATATTTTTCCCTATCCATTTGTGTATAAAACATTTGTAACAGTTCTAAAATATTGCATTTAGAGTGCTAAATATTTTAATTGTACTTACGTGTGAAATGTATAATTTTGTGAATTTTCCTTTCTTGATTAACTGCATTCAGGTACTGCACACGTCAGCATATTTAAATCACACCTTTTAAACAGTTATTGATACTTTAAAATCAAAGATATCGCGAAAATATGAGGGATTTGTTTTATTAACGATTGACGTCAGCCCGATATAGGCCTATAGCATGTACGTGTATGGTGTAGCAATTCTATCTTGTTCTAACGTAAGCATATGCTATGCTCTTTCTCTTTTACACTGCTAATCTAACGTAAGTATATACTAAATCTATGGAACAAACATATGCTTGTAATACCAGTTACTAGACTCCACAGAATTATTAATTCATTTATGGTGCCATGTTTACGCTTTTACAACAAAATCCCAGAAAATGTACAAAATTTGTCAATAAATAAGTTTAAATATTTTATTAAAGAAAAATTGTACAAAAAGGGTTATTATAATATTAAAGAATACATAAGTGAAAAAAACCCCTGGGAATGAGGTGATCGCCACCATGCTGGTTCTATTAAAACTCATTTAAAATTTGTATAAACAAAAAAACAAAATTATTGTAAAGTGACATATGTTTTTAAAAAAGTCCCGCTGGGTTTCTTGCTAGTTCTTCCCAGGACAGAGGTATTTTCCAAACCAGCGGTAAATAAAAAAATGACTTTTAATAAGTATTATGTAATAATCTATATTGAATAAAAATATTCTATTCTATTCTAACATTTAAAGAAAACATAAACCCAAGAATGTCTCTATACCGGGTGTTTGTGAAACGCTCCCGAAAACGAAGGCAGATGATAGTACTAAGGATACCTATGATGATGGGTCACAAAGAAATTCGATCCCGAATAATCATGAAAATACTTAAACATAAAACCAGCAGTGAAACTTAAAAAAGAAAATCAGCAGACAATAGGGTCAGTATCCTCGCGGGCGCCGAACTCTTATCTAGATCGGTACGAAACAATGCATTAGGTATACTACTCACTCTACCCTTCCTTTTCACACACACGCTGCCTCGTGTCGCCTCGCGCTGTGGAATTTACACATACTTCAAGGACGTTACATCGTGCGCATTTGTTTTGGCGGGATTGATTAATAATTTTAGTTTTTGAGACAGTTCTGTGTTGACTATCACGAGCGATAGTTCAATTGTTTTGTTTATTAAATTATTGTCGTTATTACTTGTTATTTATTAATTAATGATATTGTTCTTGTTGCTACGTTTTGTGTTTTTTGTTTTGTTTTAATAATGCCTTACGCGTAGGTACGTTTATAGTGTTCGTGAATACGGCAACATGTTTATGTGCCTTGAAAATCTCATAAGGCCACGGAGGAGCTGTTTCATACCTAATTTTTTTTAAATAACTTAGTACTGAATACATCAGAATAATAAACATACCTACACAATGGATAAAAAAGCATGACTCTATCCGTGTTAACATTTTAAGTATTTTTCATTAGCGGGGAATTGAACCAGTTATTTGGTTTATTTAACCTAATTTTTTTTTAAATAACTGAGTACTGAACTGATCTGAATAGGTACATAACTGAATACATCAGAATAATAAACATACCTACACAATGGATAAAAAAGCATGACTCTAACCTTGTTAACATTTTATTTAAGTATTTTTTTCATTAGCGGGGAATCGAACCAGTTATTTGGTTTATTTAACCTGTGAATTCGAATTAAAGTGGCTACGTGGAGACAAGCGCAGTGGAAAAATAGTAGGTTAAGTAGATAAGTTAGGTATTTAGACAAGTGTTGTAAATTATTAGGTATTGTGGTACCATCGCTAGTTGCGAGCCGCGCGAATTCGGCGTTCGCGCGTACATTCACCCCTAGTCAGCTGATTGTAATTCAGTAATTAAACTGCTGGTTTTATGTTTAAGTATTTTCATGATTTTTTTTTTACTGAAATTAACGTTTTATTTAACTATACTAACACGATGGAGCGTAAATAAAGCTAATAAAACGTTGTGAAAAGATGATTTTTTTTTCATCAGGATCGATTTTATATTTCACCCATCATCAAAGATATAGTTAATACTGTCGTCTGTCTTCGTTTTCGGGAGTGTTTCAAAAATACCCTGTATAGCACTTAGCGGAGCACCATTTCATTTAAATTGTATGATATAATTTTATAATACTGTACCTAAACATAAGTATCTCTATCTATATTTCCCTCCCCAATAATGTTCTTTAAAATCATACTCATAAAAACAGCGTTTTATTGTAATACATAATTATAAAATTCAGTATCACTTAATTAATAAAAATATGCAACAATAAAATTACATAGGTATTAAAAACTATCGAAATCTAAGGAACGAGAGCATGTTGGTCGTTACTCATCTAAATTATATAAAGAAGCATTTTTCAATTTCACTAATCAACGTCGCCGCGAAAATTTCTTCTTCTTTAGGCACTTCAAAAGTTAATTTATTTGGAAAACAATATTTACAGTTATCAATGTACAGATATTAACCAAATTACGTATTTCTATTCATAAATATATTTATAATTGAGTAACTCTTATAAAACTAATATATATTTGAACGAAGTCACTCCAACACCGACGCGCGGTCCACCCTCGACGATATCCGAAAACGGACTGCGACATAGCTCGCGGGGGATTACAGGGCGACGGAGCAGGTGTGCTCGCTCGAATATATTTAATTTCGGGGAAAAATTATATTTTCTCGAGTAAAACGGGGAATAGACATAAAACTCGCACTTAAAAATATAAATATTTTTAAGACCTTTGTTTTAGTGTAAAACTATTTAAAGAGCTTGTGCCATTTTGTAGAAATTTTTCAAAATATGACAAAGATAGTCTTTGGAGATTTTTTTTTCTAATAAGGTTGACAAAATACAATTTTGTTTATTTAAAAACATTTATTAAATCCTCTTTCATCAGCTTGTATTTTTTTTTGGATTAAATGAACCCTAATTGTGATTTTTTTACTTAAATATCCAAGAATTTTGGATTTTCAGGGCCTTAATGAATATGTAATTCGAAAATAATACCATTATGACTAGATACATTTTTTTGTAATTTTCAAGTTTACTATTTGATTTAGTGTTGAGGTACAGGTAAGAGTAAGGTCTATATTTGATTCTCGATGGATATTATGAGAAACTGTTTCAAATGTAGGATCGGTGCCGGAGTTACAAATGTTTAGATTATTGGTTGTGGTCAGGTTTACGATGTTGTTATGACACGAAAACAACCACATCGACTATATCTCACGTCATCGCTCCCGCCTTTGTGTAGTTTAGATATTGAGCTATACAAAAACATAATAAAGTATATAGATATTTCTTATAACGATATATTTCCCGATAATCTGTGAAGTTTATATGTGTGTTTACAGCCGGCATCCAACCAACGTGGCCGCAGCTCCTGGGACACGAGGCAGATTAGCAGGAGTCCAGGTGAGTGCACATGCATTTGTTCACATTCTTCCTGTAGACCGAATTTAGGGACATTTACAGTATTGCGAAATAGTAAATCCGCACCGCACCAGAAATTGGATAATTCAATTCATTTTATCCATCATTCTGTTCACTCCGACCGAAATTAATTTTTAACCACCAGCTGGGACTTCTCGCCGAATTAATTAAGCAACCAATTTCGGATCACTCCGGTCGGGATAGTTAATTTTTTACCAAGTAGTTTGTTCTAGTTATTTCAATAGTTCTAAACAAAAAAAAAATGTTATGAATAAGCATTTTTATTGTTGCTTAACAACATGCATTGCATTCTGTGTTCTTAGTTTTAAATATTTTCAGTGTCATTAATATTAAAATTAAATTTAAAAATTATATCGATATTTATCCAAATTATTGTAATTTTACATGTGAGTGTAATATCTTTTTCATCAGTATTCCGTACGCTATTCGTAAGCAATCTCTTTCGGGCAAGTAAAGCCATTTAATGCAGCGCAATATTACAGGGAAGCTCTTGTGAGTCAAGGGCATTATTTTGTCAAAAATGTAATCAAATCGTTTTCCTTGTCAACGTTATGCGGACGATAACCTTTGAACTATGATGGGCGAAGCACCGGGATGACACAGACTACGGGCAAGGGCACACTAAATACATATACTGAACCAAGTCGTAAGAGAAATTCATATTAAGTTCAAAGTATTAATGTAAGATCATGTCTTGTATCCAATTTCAGTTTACTGTTATTCTTTTAGTAACTTAAAGCAATTTTAACATATTGATTTACATTAAAATCAATTAAATTTAATGAAATTAAAGAAAATTAGGAAAATATCGACGGAAATAGATAGTTAGTAATAACTTTATAATGATTTATCTTTAAATGTGAAACATTGGTTAAACAAAGTTTAATCATTAAAAAATACTTACCATGATACCACGGTCTCACGGTTGATTCAGCTATTCTACTATATAAAGATTATTCTACGCATGAAAAATGAAACGTAATCATACATTTCTGGTGTGGGGACTTAATAAAATTAAAACTTTCATTCGTATCGAGATAATTCCATTCTTTAAAGTCTTACATAAAATAGGGACCAACATTGTACCGCGCCTACGGTATGATACAACAATACATCTTAATTAAGGGCTATTAAAACAAGAAAACTTTGGTAATGAGTTACTTGTTCGAGAAGGAATTGTAACTATGTTCGTCAAGGTGGCACCTTAGATGAATCCATTGTCGGCAGCCGGTACGTGTGGCGGCAAACTTTCGAAACAAATGCTGTGTTGTTTAATTTAATTATATATTGAGGAGTAAAAGCCAAAAGTAACGCTTTAAGTGTAAAGTACTCTTAAAGCGTTTCTGTAAAATCTTGTAATTTAATATTTAGGTCAAATTTGTGTATTGCTTGTTGAATGCCTTTTTTAATAAGAAACTTTATAAAACTAAATTCAAACGTCACGCCAACTTTGGCACATCCCGATGTGGAGATGGAGTTGGTATATGAGGATGTTTCTAGAGTCATGTTTTCCTTCAAAAACTTAGCATAAGAAAATATGATGATCTCGGTACCATCGATCTCCCCTCGCAAATGGTGGTATTTAATTGCCTGTTTACATAAGGAATTTTCTTGCTCTCACCTTGATTGATATGGAGAAGTGTATTTTTTTCCGCTTTTCTGCCGTGGTAGAATCAAGTACCAAACATTATCAAGCGAATGTTGTAAGAGGCGACAGAGTGAAAAGAAACAGGGGCGGCCAGTATCATCTGGGCGCGATAACAACTCAACATAATAAAATAAGCTTCGGCTGCCAACCCACCTGCCAAGCGTGGTAAAGATGTCAAGAATCCCCTCTTCAAGGCAATCTATATGGGAGGCCTATATTCAGTAGTGGACATTTTATAGACTGTAATGATGATAATGATGACAAAAATGAGATGAGAGTAATTCCGTACAGTGGAAAATTTGTATGGCTTTTGTTATATCATTGTTATATATCATAATCTCCTCAGGTGGACCTAGATTTATTCAAATTTGCAGGCAGATTTCCTGTTCCCGCATCAGATCCCTTACACCCTAGACACTGCATCACATCTACGGTTACAATATTGTGAATGTGCCAATTTCTGAGATGGTTATTTTAGCATCATGTATTTGAAACATTTTCGAAATTCAACTTTATGACTCACGGTATAAAAAGAGTCGATGACGGCATTTTGTAATTTATTTTCAAATTACGTTTGCCCTTATTTACAAAAAGTCCTACAATTCTCGTTTCGAAGAACTAAGAATCATTAAAAGGTAAAGACTCCATTCCGAGCTATTGCTGAATAAGTAAACGTAGGCGGTAAGTGAAATTGCGGCCCTTCGGTTACACCTGAATAAAACAACAGCCGCCTCTCCTCGCTCGTAATCTTACCGTGTTTATTGTTCATTGACCACGTAACTTAATATATCTGGGTGTATTACTTATGTTCAAATGATACATATTGCAATATACTATATACCAAAACACACAGTTTTAGTTTTCTTCAACTTCATGATTTTTATATAAGAGGGGGCAAACGAGCATGCGGCTAACATGATGATAAGTGACTACCGCCGCCCATGAGGAACTGCAACACCAGGTAAATTGTAGGTGCGTTTCCGACCTTTTATAAAAGTGTAGGTTCTTTTCTTGAAGGTCCCTAAGTGGTGTCGGTCCGGATAAATGTTTTGTCGTATGTAGAAATGTGAATCTTTATATTTTTCAATAGGAATATAAATATTATACAAATGAAATGTTTATCTCTGTTATTCCTATCGATACGATCTTGCGATAGTTCTATATATAACACTAAACTTTAATGCCCACATTGATAAGAGAAATAATTTATCATGATGTGTACTTCCCGTCACGTGAGGTGAGCCGTGTGCGCGACTGCGACCAACTCCACTGCAGTGCACAAGTGCCGCTCGCCCGCTAGTGAGTTTCCGGCTCCGCGCTTTATAAAAGCACTTCACGTAGGGCCCACGTAACCACATAAAGGGCTTTCTTTCAACATTCATTTCTTGACACTTTTAAATAAAGCGCTCTTTTTATTAGAGCTAGTTTTGTTTTGCATTTTAAACCTAATGCTTATTTGACCTATTCATTCATTCAGTTATTACAGCCTAAAGTCTATTGCTGAATATAAGCCTCCTCCATAGATTGTCTACAAGGAAGAGGCGGGGAGGGGGGTAGGGGAAGATATTTCTATTTCCTTCTGTCGCCTTTTGAGATACCCACGGAATAATATTATGGGTAGTGGGTATTTTTACGCCACCACTGTACGGAAAATTTTACCCATATGTCTAATAATTTCCTTAACATTAAGGAAAAGGATGAAATGAGCGAAATAGTTATATATTTATACTTTTAAACCAGCTTTTATCCGAGACTTCGTCCGCGTTGAATTTAAATTTGAAATGAAATAATTTGAAATATAGTGGTTGTCAACGATTCGTTTTCATAGCGACAAAATAACATTAATGTTACGAATTATGGAAAGTAAAAGTATTCAACGAATTTTCTCTCCGTGTTATTTGTTCATTGTTACTTGTACTTTTTATTGATATTAAAACCTCGACAATTTCCCAAGTTTTCCACAGTGTTCCGCTGTCATTAGGCAAGTAGTTCAACTATCGAAAATTCACTTGAAACTGAGTTTTTTTTGCTACTAAGTCGAAAACTATAGGCGACATGGGAAATGCTTAAAATAAAATTGGAAATCTATTAACTTTACGTAAAAAAGATCTTATCACCTTATGCTGTAACACTCATACTTATGTATTAAATTGTATGGAAGTAAAAAACGTAAAAAAATATTTTAAGAGAGTAACTTAAAGAAGTTTTGTTATCTTCTATAGTTTATGAGATAATCATCAAAAAACATAATCATTTATCAATTTTTCGATTTCACAAAAAATCTGCATATTATTTGGACCCTAGATCTCCTAACTTTGCTCTCTACCTATTCGTGAAGTTTCATCTCTTAAGTTCAACCATTCGAATCTATAAATTAACCCAAACAAACAGACAGGTAAACATTTTAATAATGGTCATTCATGTCGTAATTGTGTATAGATAACCAGCTGAACTTGGTAGAAGCAATTTGTTTCGATATTACAGTCAGACACTTCAATTTTATATATGTATAATATGTATACGTAGATACTACAACAACGTCAAATATTTTTTTTAAATAAGGTAGCTTGCTCAAGTAATATAGTACTTAATTGATTGAAATTCCTTCATTTATATTTTCTTTTCCTTCAACAGTTAATAAATAGAAAATGGACTTCCACCTGAAAATGGAGGATATAGAGAATTGCCACAATCGCCACACTTTGTCATGAATGTGTAATTATATGTGTCATGTATTTTTTAATATTGTTATTTTATATTAAAAATAACAGCTAGTTGAGGGGCGATTGTGTCTAGTATAGATGTAATTACAGAATTCCATATATCCGCGGTTTTCTTAATATCAATAATTTTGAAATATTTTACATCACCTGCCAATAGTTTGTAATTTTTTATTGTACAAACAATTACATTTCGTTTCAGCAATGACTCTGCGACAGTAGGTGAAGAGTTCCGTGACTTTTTGTCAAGATTGTAATGTCACTAAAATATTTTTCAAAAAGCTTTGTAACTTCCTGATATGATTAAGTAAGTTTTTTGTTAAAATTTAATTGCTAGTTTAAAATGCGAGGCTTAAAATTACGATTATAAATTATTTATAATTATTCCACATTTAATTTTCATTTTATTATAATCCGTCTTAATTTTGTTGTTATTTTATTGGTCTCGAACACAGGCGCAAATTAGCCAGGCTTTCGGTTTTTTACAGGATGCATTTCAGGGTGAAGAATGGGTGAGTTAAGCGTCAAATGCCTTTTGTACGCCGATGATTAAGTCATATTTGCATCGTCGGCGGCCGAGTTGCAAATGATGGTTACTTTAATGAACTGGTCATTAAAAGAAAGGGGTATGAAAGTGAACGCATGTGAGATGAAAAAAGTGATGGTTTTTGAAAGAGAAGTAAGTAAAACGTTATGTGAAATAAGAATAGAAGGGGAGATGATTGAGCAAGTGGATGAGTTTGTATATTTGGGATGTTTATTTAGCAGGGATGGTAGATATGATAAGGATATAGAACGACGAGTGAACGCAGGAAATAGAGTGAATGGGGCTCTACATGCTATTATGAAAAGTCAGGATGTATCAAAAAAGGCACGAATGGCAATTCATAATGGTGTGTTAGTCCCTACTTTAATGTATGGTAGTGAAAGTTGTGTCTGGCAGAAGAAGCATGAGAGTAGAATAAATGCTGTAGAAATGCGGTCATTAAGGAGTATGCTAGGGCTGAATCTGAATGACAGGGTGAGAAATAGTGTGATAAGAGAAAAGCGTGGTTTGCAAGATCACGTTTTGACCAGGGTTAAGAAAGGAATGCTTCGGTGGTTTGATCATGTAGAAAGAATGAACGAGGAAAGAGTGACAAAGCAAATTTATGTTGCAGAAGTGAACGGAAGAGTCGGGAAGGGACGCCCTAGACGAAGGTTAATCGACCAAATTGGCGATATATTGAAAATGGGCCAGATTAGGAGTACCCTTAACCGACGAGCGTGTATGCGTAGATATATGGATGTAAAGGAGGCGAGAGAAGTGTGTCAGGATTGTGCCAAATGGAAGTCCGTAGTCTCTGCCTACCCGTCTGGGTGACAGGCGTGAGTGTTTATGTATATGTGTTCAGATCGGATAACCAGATGATTGGCTTGTCTCCACAAAAAGTATGTCATGCATACAGCAAAGAAGTGGAATAACTTGCCAGCATCTGTCTTTCCATCCGATTACAATGTGGGTCAAGGCAAGAGTGCTGGCTGAGGATTTTATTAAGTCAGTGCGCTTCACCATCTTCGGCTGCATCACCACTTACCATCAGGTGGGATAGTCAAGTCAAACGGTGGCTTAGAATAGTCAAAAAAATTGGCTACAGTTAATTTTTTTTAACTATATTTACTTTAAGCTCAACAGATCATTCACTTTTCAATCATGTTTGTGCATAAAAATTATAATGCAATAATTAACACAAATTAAATAATTATGTATCTATAGTAAGCGTTTTGCTTGCTATTGACTGAAACGTGTTATCCGTCATTAAAATTGAACATGAGTCCAGTGGATGCGCAACAACAGTTAAGTGTTAAATAAAAACTTTTTTATAATTTGTTTCTTATTTAATTCGATGTTAAAATAAATTCTGAAACGTTTACTACTACTTAATAGAAAAAAACCAAAAAGGCAAATGGGGAATAGCTGCAAAAAGAAACGTAAGATAGACTTTTGCACAATAACACAATACCTTGCTTTATGACTTGCATCGCGGTTAAAGTATACGATTAGAGTTACGAGTTTTGTAAATAAAAAGTTGTCAAATTAGTTGGCCTTTGGGCTTGCATTTCGTGTTTGCTCACGTCCAACGTACGGGAGTCTTCAAAAGAGAAACTTATAGAAGAGCCTTTGCAGTCGGAGACAAAGGCACGTTGCATTTTATTAATTGTAAAGCTCGGGCTTTATTCGCGGTTTATAGATAAAAATACCTTTGCCTATTATTGAAATATCAATAAAAAGTATAATAAATTTTTATTTAATAACTTCAGGCATAATATTTGCGATATTTCTATGTATAGATTGAAATAAATTAAAATTTAGTGACTAAACATATTGCATATTGATCATTGTACATACACTAATTAGTAGCAAGTAGTGAATGTGAAAAAAGGTAAAGTTATCTGAACGTCGTGTCAAAATACTGTCTTCCAAAACTAAAAGGTAAAGTTATCTGAACGTCGTGTCAAAATACTGTCTTCCAAAACTAAAAGGTAAAGTTATCTGAACGTCGTGTCAAAATACTGTCTTCCAAAACTAAAAGGTAAAGTTATCTGAACGTCGTGTCAAAATACTGTCTTCCAAAACTAAAAGGTAAAGTTATCTGAACGTCGTGTCAAAATACTGTCTTCCAAAACTAAAAGGTAAAGTTATTTGAACGTCGTGTCAAAATACTGTCTTCCAAAACTAAAAGGTAAAGTTATCTGAACGTCGTGTCAAAATACTGTCTTCCAAAACTAAAAGGTATAATCCAAAAAAACAACAAAATTGTTTTTGTTACTTATTGTATATATGATAAGATATATATTTGTTTGACATAGTTGCATACTTTCTTAATATAATTAATTTAACTAAATAGTTGCTAAAGTCGGTGGTGATATTTCTCTTCTGAAATGCTATATAGAGCGTTTTGTAGGCCTTTTCTACCAGAAAAAGCAATATTATTGAATGAAAAAATATCAGCTATTTCTGGAACTTAAGTTTACATTGACTGAATGTTACTTTTTAATGAATGCCTTACAGATGAATGTAGTCTAGACTTTAGGAAGAAAGTATTACGTAAATTTTCTATGTCTCGTGTTCCGCGCACATCGGGATCGATTCCTGTTTAAATACGGAAAGCATGTCGCGTCTGCGGTTAGCGGTGAAGAACTTGCAGCGTTTTATGGAAACTAACTGCGAGATTTGCATTTAAATAAAATGTTCAAATATTATGAAAATACTGCTGGGTATGAATGTTGCAGCATTTTTGGAGATATAATAGAATTAGTTTTTTTATTCAATTCTAATCTAAAATTATTTATAAGTTTAATTTAAAACTAGGTTTAAAAAATACGTCAGTCTGGGAAGAATCAGCAAAAAAACCAGCGGGAAATTAAAAAAATAATTCATAATTATATAATAGGCTGTGCAATTATAACATAATAGAAATCATGGAAGGAATACTCCTAATTAAAAATGAAAAAGCATAGACCCTTACATAATAAAAACATATTTTAATAAAGTTAAACCATAAAAAATGCAAACTTAAAGTTAATTAATGTGTTGCAAACCAAAGCAGATCAGTCTCCACAAGCAGCACCAGTTTCACGAGTATGACGTACAAGCCCTCACCGTCGGTCCTACTACACTCCGATTGCCTTCACCATCTTGTTACCTCTTTGCTTCACTAAGCGACAATATATCCACTGCTGTGAGTCATTCCACCTTTTTTTACCTGCTTGTAACTACCTCATTTACACTGGGGTAGTAGTTTTGTAAAGGATAAAAATCAAAACTTGTGCAGATTATCTCGTTATAGTTTAAACTGAATGTATTCATACGGAGGTATTTATCACATTTATTCTAAATTTTTGGTTGCATTTTTTATAACGTTGCGGTGGATCAGTCACAATGAAAGTAACCTATATAATATATATGTATATATAAAACGTAACGTGAAAAAAAAGTGAAGCGTATGAAACTAAGACTAAGCTTAATTGCTGAAATAAAAGTGGTTTTGAAACATATATCTTAAAGTTGAGACTTCTAAACTTTAAGCTTGTTTTTATCTACAATTTATGATGTGACATTAGGAAAGACGAACAGAAAAAAATGTGGAGGTTACGTTTATGATATCGTTACCCTTATACAGACGTCCAAAGACGTTTTGATGACATAATTCGGTGAACGATCTCTACAGATGACGTACCTGCGGCTCGCATGAACATATTGAACTACTTTAATGGCCCTTACTTTATTATACTGTCTTGTCAGTAGTTAAACATTATGGTTGTACCCGACTTTATTACGCCAGATGTTCTTAGTGTACATAAACAATGAAGAAATGGTAGACAGTAGAAAAACAAGCAAAACATTAACACATTATTAGTGGAAAGAGATCCATAAATGAATTTCATTTTCACATAAGTTTATTTAATTGTAAGTCCTTTATTCTTCTATTTAATTTTTACGATACTGATTCAATAAACAAATGCAAATGTCCATATTACAGTTTCTTAACGACAAATCAAGAGCGCTATGGCTCACACTGTCATTGAAAACAAGAGTATTTCTAAAGTTAAGGGACGATATTAAATGAAAATAATTCAATATATAAATGTACGTATAATGTACTAAATTAATATATAAATAAAGAAATTAAGCCATATACCGTTGTAAAGCGGTAATTTTACACAAACCTCTTCTACATAAATCTTTTTATTTGTCATGAAGTCCACCTGGGTAGGTACTTGGTACTGCAAGAGACTTCCAACTCACACACATATAACACAAATATAAATTCAAACACACACGCAACTTACAAACTACACCTTACACCACTTTTCCAACACCTCACCAAAATAGCCGGATTGTACAGTGACACTTTAACATTACCCGTAGAACTTTTTGCGCCTAGTGCCAGCGGTACAACGGACGTTACTGAATTTGTATCCCGCGTACGCTCAAAAATTACGCCCGGTGCTTGGGTCTCATCATAACAACAAAACCATCTATATTTTTAAACACCTTGCCGACAGCAATCATGTTTTTATTAGAGAGGACCCATCACGTGGATCCTAGCTAAATACAGTGGCCTATAATCACAAAGTCCTCACCAAAAGCGACAACATATTTAAGTTCTTGGTAAACGGGAAGGAAGATACAGTTATTTTCCTTATGGATTGCCTTAAAGTAGTCCGTATAAAAGTAAAATTTACTGATTTTTGACTGACTGACGCACGCACGCACGCATGCATGCACACACACACACACACACACACTATATGTGTATATGTTTGTGTTTAAATATATATGTATTTACTTTTTCATGGTATACGTACTTTGAAAATGGGGGGGTCCTTATGGTTGACTTATGTTTTGGCATGGTAGGAATGAAACGGGCAAGAAAAGTAATCAAATATTTTTTCCATATGCGAATAAATTGCTTATATTACTACGTCGTAGTACTTGCATACAACGAATTATACGTAGTAAAACAACAATTGCTACGAAGTTACAGTGACTCATTCGTTTAACGGCTACGGACGTAGCAACTACAATTTGTTTCGTAGCCTTATGCGAGTTTTAACCTCGGCGCCAGACACGTGAGCAAAGTTAACACACACATTTTCAAAACATTTGAGTACATTTTGTGTGTGCAAAATGATAACACGAGTGTAACGTCTATGTCACGCCGGTAGATTTTGGGAGATAACGCCTGACGTTCTTGGCGAGTATGTTTATCTAGGACAATTATAGGATTTAACTCGGATGGGCAGCGTTTAGGAGGTTACAACACATCATCTCGTCACGTATACCTTAAAATTTTACTTAAATTTACTTTTTACCTGATAACAAGAATAAACAACCAGTGCGTTTTGTGGTTTTGCTTTGATGCAATTTGCGCAATGCGTTCAAAAACATATACTGAACGGCAATGGGAAAATATCTGACCTAGCTTTACGTACATATCGAAATGCCCGTGCTACACTTTGTAGCTATTTGCGTGTTTGAAGCAATTTGAAGCCAAGTTTGGCGCCGGCCTAAACATAGCTGTAGGGCATTACGGGGGTGGGGTGGCTGTGGGGTCGGTGGCACGGAAAGGAAGAGGGGCGCATGAAATATGTTAAGAAGGTTCTACGTGCCTAAAAGTAAACTTGAAGTGAGCGCGTATCATGAATAACTATTAGGAGCATTTTTGAGATAGGTAAAAAATAATGCTATTCGGCACCCGCGGCCATGGCACATGTTTTTCATGAGCTCAGTTTTATCACCAATAAGAACAATCGTTTTTTTCTTTTGTAAATCTTGTGCGATATCATATACAGTGTTTGTGCTTTTATTGGTACAGAACGTGTGCAAACAAAGTGCTACAAAGCATATTTTATACATGTTTTTAAATCAAATTCGCAGTAGTTTTTATGTTTTTTACTTTAATTATAATTCACTTTAATGATAATTAATGAAAAATATAAACTAAACCAAACGCAAAGATCATATTGATGCATTTTACAAGTGATTCCTCGGAGATTGAGAACTCTGCTCTAATAACCAAATAAGTTATGTCTGTGCCTGTGACTGTTTTGTGTTGACCACAGAGGAAGTAGTATCAATTATGTCTGTTTAGTTGTTTCATTTACTTTTCAGTGCACTGTGTGCGTGTTTGTATTTTGTGTTTTCACTAACTTAATTTATTTAAAAGAACAACATATTACGTAATATGATGAGTGTCGTATGTCGAGGGAGTTCCCGCGGCCGGAAGCTACCACGCAATTGAGTTTGTTCCGACGCCGATTGTATTACGATTTGTATTTCCGTCGCGTATTAATGGGTCGCGAGATAATTCTTCAGTTAAAGTAAAGCTTAAATGCTCTTTGATTTTTCTTTGCAATTTTCTATATCTGGTTGAATTTGCCAAAAATGGTATGCTTGGCAGGTGGATTGATGATCGCATTACCAGATGTCTCGCACCTAGAATTCCGTCAAAGGTCTATGTATGTAGTTTGAAACTGGTATATTTAAGTAATGGTTATACTGCCATTATTTTTGTGACGTTTCCAATTGGCCGTCCCTTACGACACCAACGAGACAATTTGGAGTGATGGATTCTCTTATCAACACATAGATAATATTTTCCTTTTAGTTGAATATGACATTGATCATATTTTATTTTGACTGATCTGTAAATATGACATACGTGCCCAATAAATACAGTGCCTCTGTAATTATTGAAATAGGACATGAAGGTTAATGGTGATTTTTCTATGGACCGCCGTTGCGCATTATATAATTATATATGATATCAAAAGTTGAATATTAAAACGGAATGATAATGTACTTTTAAAGAAAATAAATTTTGTTGGGTATATTATTTCATAGTACCTTACTGCTCAGATTAAGGTTAGTTATGTTGTTTACGTAGTACGAACAAAACTAACTCTTTGCTTTTTGACAGAAAATAATATTATAGAATATTTTATTCATAAAAGATTACAAGAATACTCATTTAAAGGTTGAAAGTCATTTGAGGTTAACCCGTGTTTCGGAAAAAATACCTTTGCCCTGGAAAGGACCAGCAAGAAACCCATCGGACTCTTTTAAAAAATTAATTAAACTATAATATTATAAACAATTAGTATGAAAACATTTAGAAACAGCATGGTAGCGATCACCTCATTCCCAGGGGTTATTATCATTCCGTTATTCTTAAGCAGTATAATAAACCTTAATTTAAAAAAATTACATATTAAAAATTGTAAACTTTTTTATAGATAGGTCCAATGTATTTTCTGATAATTTGTTGTATAGGCGTATATTTTGCCCCATGAAGGAATTCTGACTTGTGCTTGTTCCTAGTATTTACAGAATATATATCACTATTTTTAATAAGACTATTTTTGTTTTTGTGTGCATAATAAATTAAATTTTCGTAAATATACTGAGAAGCCAAAGTTAAAAACTTTATTCAAGCAGTTGACAGTTGACAATTATCAGTTTTTCAATAAGGATTATAATTTCATTGACTTTTTGTGAAATAAGTAAAAAAAGAACTTTATACCTGGTTTTTATTTATAACCGACGCTAAGATTTATTTTGCGGTCGTTCCGGTCTCTCGATATTAATCCTAATCCATCCAAAACAGACTGGAAAAATTCGTTTCACTGATTTAAAAAAAAAACCATTTGAATGGAATAAATGAACCATTTTTTTAATAGAATAAGGGTGACAAACAAGCACACAGTACACCTAATGGTAAATGTATGCTGTAGCCCATAGACATCTACATCTATCCTCAGTAAATAATCAGAATGCAGAATGGACTAAGATGTAATGCCTCGTTTCCTGTAAAAGGAGTCTCCGGTTCTCTACACTCACCATACGAAACACGTCAGAATTAAGCTGCTATTTTATATAAGAGTACGGTCCTATTTTAAGTCATTATCTAATTAAATTATAAACATGAATTCCACACACGATTTCCTTCAACTGAACTTACAGTAAATTATATGTTTATAATGGCGTGTTCTTAAATATACCAATGCCAGGCGCGATAATAATGATGAATTAAGAAATAAAAATTTTAATATTTTATGCTAACCTAAATAATATGAATTATTTGAAAATATTTTAAAAAAAAGATTAAGTTTTGCGTATAACCAGATATTCGTTTGTATATATTTCTAATATAAATAAAGTTAAAAAACCTCTCTGTATAATTGAAATATCTGGCTTCTATATTAAGCTCTGGGCGTTATTTGCATGCTATTAAGACATAAATTCAATATCACATAAAATAGAGTGACGACCTGGTAAGACATGCAAAAAGTCGATGGATGCATGTGACTCAGGACCGTGCTTTGTGGCATTCCTTGGGGGAAGCCTATGTACAGCAGTGGACTTGTGAAGGGCTGTAATGATGATGATGATAATGAAGACAAAAAAAAAACAATTTTAAATTAAAAACATTTGTAGAATTGTTGTGATTTAAAACATATACATCTACAGGATTTAGCCTGCGAGAGAATGAGATAGATTCACAATAAACAGAATGTTTACTATTATTTATATTATAATATAATGTATAAAATAATTTTTAAACTTGGTAGCAATATGATAATAAATAAGGCCTACAAATATCCTACTAAAAATTGCAGATTTTTTAAAAAAAAACGATAAAACGATACACGAGGGGAATGAGTCGCTCGCGTCTGTAGGCTTCGACCACATAATCCTAGGCCCACCCTACACGTGTCCCCCGGGTGGTGCTAAGCAATCGACAAAGCCGAAAGAACAGACTTGGCTCCTCGCCGTGTGGTAACGGCGTAAAAAATACCACCCCCTACTTTCGCACCATGAGGCACAAAATAAAAGAAATGGCCCCGAGTTCCCGGCGCCCCTTTAATGGGGCAGGGGTGCGAAGAATCTCAGGGAGGAAAACCGGCGACGAGGTTCGCCACCCGTCACGTTCTGTCTCCCGGAGGGGCGAAAAGTGGATTGCGGAAGCCCGTCTGGCTACGCTGAATGTAGTGGAGCAATGAATGATAAGATGGATGAAGTATGCGATATGACGTATGATAGAGGAATAGATGTGTTATGTGTAAATGAGACGAAACGGAAGGGAAAGGATGCCATTACACATGGCATGTATACCGCGTACTGGTTTGGTGTAGACGAGACCGAGCGGGCATGCCAGGGAGTCGGTATCATCCTTTCAGAAAGAATGAGTCATTGTGTGAAAGAGTATTAATGTGTAAGCCCGAGACTGCTATGGATACGAATGAAAGTGGGCTTAAAGAAATTGTTTGTTCTAGGGATCTACGCCCCAGACATGTCTAAGCCCACTTATATCCGAGAGAAGTTTTGGGAGATGGTAAGGATGGTGCTAGTGAAATGCAAGGGTAATGAAAATATTGTCGTATTAGGAGATTTTAATGGAAGGGTTGGCGTGAAGAGGCCTGGTTATGAAAGGATATTGGGAACGTTTGGTGATGAAAGTATAAATGAGAGTCGTGAAAGCCTCCTCACCGTATGTGTGGAAAAGAATGTTTTTGCACACTTTCTTTTGTCATAAGAAGATTCACATGTAGACATGGGAAAGAGGTGGTGATAGAAGCATGATAGATTTCATAATTGTGGATGAAAGAATGAGGTGCGCAGTGGTAGATACATGGGTTTACCGGTGATTCAACGTAGGGACGGATCATTACTTGGTCTTATGCCGAATTAATGGTCTATTCAGACGTTGGCAGCATCGGACATCTGTGTTTACCTCTGCGTTACAACGTATAAGAACAGAGTTACAAGATGAAGGTGTGAAAGAGAAGTTCAAATGTAGACTGAGAGAAAATATAAGTGGTATAGATGAATTGTGTATGAATGATTTAGACTTGGAGACTGTGTGGTATAATGTCAAGAAAGATTTGGTGGATGTAGCTACCGAAGTATGTGGTGTAAGTAAGAGAACGAATGAAAGGAAAAATAACACTTTATGGTAGGATGATGAGGTACGGATGGAAGTAGAAGCAAAGAAATGAGCATGGCTAGATTTACTAGCAACCAAGGCTATTTATTCTAGCGGTATGAATGATGATATTGAAAGAAAAAAGGCGTCTTTAGACATCTAAATAAGAGAATAAAAGAAGTAGTTGGAAGGAAAAAGCGAGAAAGAACGGATAAAAATGATAGAAGAATATCGGATAACTTCCAGGCAAATAATAAAATGTTCAGGGAACTCGTAAGAACTGCCAGAGGACATTCAAAACAGCCTAAAATTAATGCTATACGAGACCAGAATGGCTGTATTCTGAATGACGAAGTGTCGAGTTTAAGGAGATGGAAGGAATACTTTGAAATCGTGTTTATCAGTGATGAGACTTTTGAATTAAATGAAATAGAAATTCTGAAAGAAGAGGAAAGAGATAGAGAGATAAGTATAGATGAAATAATGAAAGAAATGAAAAGTATGAAAGCAGGTAAGGCAGCCGGATATGATAGAGTATCACCTGAAATGCTAAGGGCTGGAGAGGGAGTGGTGGCAGACCTGCTGTAAACCTTGTTTAATTTGTGTTGGGAACTTAAGCGGGTACCGGGAGACTGGTGCAAAGCCGTGATAGTCCCACTATATAAGGGAAAAGGATCGCAGCAGGACTGTAAAAACTACAGTGGTATCAGCCTTCTTAGCATTGTGGGAAAACTGTATGCTAAGGTACTAATTGAAAGAGTTATGAAAGATACTGATGGAAAAATTTGGGATGTGCAAGCGGGAGTTAGAAAGGGAATGGGATGTACGGATCAAAAAGTTTTTGGCCAAAAACCAAAAGGTTTTTTGTGCGTTCGTGGACTTGGAAAAGGCTTATGACAGAATGGACAGGGATGTGTTATGACAAACACTGAACTCATTTGGGTTGAGCGCTGGGTTGATACAGGCATTGAAGTCTCTGTATAGGGACTCCAGTGCTTGTGTCAGGATCAACGGGGCCTACTCGGACTGGTTTGGCATGGTGTCAGACAGGGCTTTGTGGCTTCCCCTTGGCTGTTCAACCTATTTGTGGACAGCTGTTTGGAAAATTCGAAAGTTGAAGAATGCGGGTTAAGAATGGGTGAGTTAACCGTCAAATACTTTTTGTACGCCGATGATCAAGTCATACTCGCGTCATCGGCGGCCGAGTTGCAAATGATGGTTACATTAATGAACAGTTCATTAAAAGAAAGAGGAATGAAAGTGAACGCAAGTAAGACGAAAGTTTTGGTTTTTCAAAGAGAAGAAAGTAAAACGATATGTGAAATAAGAATAGAAGGGGAATTGGTCGAGCAAGTAGATGAGCTTGTGTATTTGGGATGTGTATTTAGCAGGGATGGTAGATATGATAAGGATATAGAACGACGAGTGAACGCAGGAAATAAAGTAAATGGGGCTCTACACTCTGTTGTGGAAAGTCAGAATGTGTCCAAAAAGGCACGTATGGCATTTCACAATGCTGTGTTAGTCCTTACTTTAATGTATGGTAGTGAAAGTTGGGTGTGGCAGAAGAAGCACGAGAGTAGAATAAATGCTGTAGGAATGCGGTCATTAAGGAGTATTTTAGGGCTGAATCTGAATGACAAAGTGAGAAATTGTGTAATAAGAGAAGAGTGTGGTTTGCAAGATGATGTTGTGACGAGGATTAAGAAAGGAATGCTTCGGTGGTTTGGGCATGTGGAAAGAATGAATGAGGAAAGAGTGACAAAGCAAATTTATGTGGCAGAGGTGAACGGCAGAGTCGGGAATGGATGCCCTAGGCGAACATTTATCGACCAAATTGGCGATATATTGAAAATGGGCCAAATTAAGAGTACCCTTAACCGACGAGCGTATATGCGTGGGTATATGGATGTGGATGAGGCGAGAGAGGTGTGTCAGGATCGTGCCAAATGGAAGTCCATAGTCTCTGCCTACCCCTCTGGGTGACAGGCGTGAGTGGTTATGCTATGTTATGTTATGTTATATGATAAAACGATACATAATCTTTAATCATAAGTTTTTAGATACTAGCAAGCTTCACCAACTTTATGTGCAAACACTGCATGATGTTATTCCCTTCAATACGCACTTTAATATACAGGGTTAATTTTCAAAGAGTCCTATGTTCAGCAGTGGACTTGTGAAGGACTGTAATTATGATGATGATATACCGTTATTGCAGTTTTTGAAAATACGAGTAAAAAAGGCTTCTATTTTTATTGAAAATTATCCCTAAATGTATGTGATTTATAGGCAACAACTACGTGAACGCGCGCTTCTCTGTGTGCGATTCAATTCACAATGTTTTTGCCGACCAAGCGATCCTTACGAATGTATGCGTGCTTAGTAAAACTGTAGGCGTTAGATATTTCTGAATGACAATCAGTTATTACCACGCATTTTGCATTAATTTAAAGGATAAAAATGTCA
The DNA here is from genome assembly GCA_029286625.1 of Parnassius orleans. Classification (NCBI taxonomy): domain Eukaryota; kingdom Metazoa; phylum Arthropoda; class Insecta; order Lepidoptera; family Papilionidae; genus Parnassius; species Parnassius orleans. The sequence goes on along the minus strand of JAGSMP010000399.1, from coordinate 927,980 downwards.
CAATGTTTGAGATTTTTTTTCTTCACCTTTCGCCTATATAACTAATTCTGAACATTCTTTGCAAATTTGAGCATATATTGCAAAATAAACAGTCCACCTGATGGTAAGTGGTTGCTGTGACCCATCTACATCTATCTACATCTATCTTCAATAAAGAATCAAAATGCAGATGCGTTGTCACCCGTGAGGACTAAGATGGAATGCCTCTTTTCCAGTAAAAAGGGTCTCCGGTTCTCTACACTCACCATACGAAACACAGCAGTGTTAAGCTGCTATTTTACGCTGGTATTCTGTGAGAGCGTGGTCCTTCCCCGGTCGAGCCGACCCATTCGTACTACAACTATACTACTAATATAGCTGCAGCATGGCTCTACCACGTATAAATGCGGTATCTACTTAAAGTGAGAGAGAACTATGTTCCAGTATAACGTCACCACATTAGAATATGTATGTTTTATTAGTCTGTTCAGTTAAAATACATAACACGATATTTAATTTGTCGTATATGATGGAGACAACTTCTTCTCTTAGTACATTCCGACAGTACTGCAGTATCCAACTAAATGTGCTCGTAGTTTCTCATAGTCCCTCGTAACGGTAAACAGGTAAGTGTGTAACGGCCCCCCATTAGCTTCAGTGAAGACCGTGTAAGGCATGCAGAAAGTCGATGGTGGCTCAAAACCTTATTTTTTGGGCATTCCTTAAGGTAAATCAATTTTCAGTAATGGACTTATGAGGGGGCCGGGAAAGCTACATAGAGTGCCTCTGGCACTCTCTCATCTAAACTACTCGTGCACAATGTAAAGGTTCTTGATCATTTGGTTGGACAGTGTCAAAATATGCGAAAAATGAACAAGAATACGAGTTCGCCGAAGACAGATAAAAGGCTTATTGAATAAATCTTCCAAAATAGCGACGCCGAGACGATTACTGCGACCGCAGTCTGCGGGCAACTTGAAGCTCACGGCTAGTGGCCAGAATAACTGGAAGTTCGGGACGCGCGGTGCACAAAAGGTCGGCTGTGGTATCCGATCCAGAGCAGCGGTAACACTCGAATTGCACATCCCGCGACCGGGTCAGGGCCACCCCCCGTTTCCACCCCTCCCGACACTCACCTAAGCGAAGTATTCGCTTCGGCTTGTATTCTTCATACCGTCCTCACTTTTACCGCAATTTGGCCTCGCTAAGTGCCTTGAGGCAGCGTCGGATGTCTTGCCAGAACTGTTCGTGCAGAACTTTTATACATTTTATCGTGCAAGACTTTTGATTAGTTTTATTACTTAACATTTTTATAATACGCATTTTTGTTCATACCCATATGCATATTTTTAAATTTTCATAGTTGTTTTAATCATATGATACTGTTAAATACGCGTGGAAATCTTTTTTATTATTATTATTTATTTATTTAATAACACAACCTTTTTACATAAGTTCATTGATTCCCTGGCCCCTGAGCTAGTATAACTGTGTTTCAGGAACCAGTTTCTCCCCTTAAAGTTAGCCTAGTCAAAAGGTCAATTTCTATATAATAATTTAAAGTTATTTAGTTAGTTAAACAGGTACAGAAATATAAATAAGAAATTTAAAAACACTGACACACTGATCCTTGCCTTTATTTGGTGGTTACTGTAGTTATTTAAGTTTAAATTAAAGTCCGTGAATAACTTCCTACTATCCTACTAATATGATAAATGTGAAAGTTTGTAAGGATGTATGGATGTTTGTTACTCTTTCACGCAAAAACTACTAAATGGATTTGAATGAAACTTTACAATAATATAGCTCATACATCAGAATAACACATAAGTTATAATTCATAAAAAATATTGTGTAAATTGCCAAAATATAACGATAAAGGTTAAGTAAGTCTGAAAAAAAAATCTGTCATCTGCGAGCTATTTTGGCGTGAACACGCATCACGCAACAACCTGTGAACCGATTTGCATGGGACTTTCACTGGAAGATAGCTGATGTTATAAGGAGTAACTTAGGCTACTTTTATTTTAGGATTCCGCGCAAAAAAAATCCACGCGGGCGAAGTTGCGGGGAACAACAAGTATTATGTAAATGCGGGGCAATGTAATTATAGTGCCTTTTAGCAAAAATACTTCTTGTTCTAGTGGTCGGGTATGTCTGCTTTAGGGTTAGTATTTGTAAGTAGCATGAGAATTAATTATAACTTATAATTTTTATTTAATATACTATCTTAGTAAATAAAATATATTTTAAGAAAATAAATAAATATCATTTTTATTTATTGATTTATTTATTCTTTATTGTCACATCTTACAACTAAGGTATTTATGGGCGAACTTAATGCCTGTCGGCATTGTCTGCTAGCCAACCAGTAGCGTAGTGAGCTATTGTATATATATATATATATATGTATACTTACTTGCTGGTCTCAAAAAAATTATATATGTACATATATGAATACAAACTATATAAATACAAATACATATATATATATATATATATATATATATATATATATATATATATATATATATATATATATATATATATATATATATATATGTAGACACGACTATAAAATACTGGCCGGATCGAGAGTGAACGGTAAAAAGGTAGTCAAGTTGCGGGAGCTGCCGAGAGCTTTTTTAAAACTAAATACAAACTACGTGTTCACAGAGAGAGATGTGAATTTATTCTGACCATTGTCTTTTACAATTCTTAATCCTATGCTTACAGGCTACTTAAATTACTACATACTCAGCGTTTATGTATTTATGCTGATGGAAGTTTTATCTGTATTATGGGTGGTGCTGGTGTAACCATAACTCCTCCCTCCTCAACTGCAAAGTTATCGGCAAGATTTGGATTCCGATGATTTTGCATACAATGTAAGAGCTTAGGCTTATGTTTCCAAATTACAACAATAAGAATAATTAAAACTAATATAACATAGAGTAGTACAGTAGCTAAACTAACACTTTTCTTTTTCACTAAGCTTTCACTTTCACTTTCCACTATTTCACTTTTCAGCTTGTACGAGAGATATTTTAGTTCGTCCAAATTAACTCGATTTAAATTCACTGTTTTCTCCGTATTTGTAGGCTGCTCTATCAATTTGGGTAGAGTTAAAATTGGTGTCACCTTATATTGCAGTTTTTCTGAGTAGTATCGTTTCCGGTGTAATTTAATATTGCCTAATTTGATCTCACAGTTTTCATCGATTTCCAAGAGGTAAGTGCCCTTTACAGCATTTCTTTGAGTGTCATCGCCACACGTTTTTGTAAGCGCTATTTCATTTTGTGTAAATAGGATCCAGTTAATAGGCCCATAGGTTGTATCTTAACACTTTCCAGCTCTACTATTGATAATTTACAAAGGCTTAGATTTGATGCGAAGTTCATAAGCTGTTCTATGCATGTGTTTTCAGGATACTGCACGATATCAATTTCCTCGCACAGGAACTGGTTTGCTGCTATCTCCTGACATGGGCCATTTAAGGGTAAGTACGTGTGATCTTTCACCATGAGGTAAGGATATTTGGGAAAAATAACAGTTGTTCTATTATAGGTGGGATCAAACATAGGTAAAGCATACATTTTAAAATAAGTGTATGTAATATTATCAGTCAGGGGGATTTCCATGATGAAAGTTATTTGGTTTTCTTTTAGATAGGCCTTAACAGACATAGATCTTTCTAGATTAACTAAATTGTTTTCAGTAATAGGATACAATAAACTATTTGTTTGAGATATAGATTCTAATATCACTAATAATTCAGTGGAATTAACAATGGCTTGGTGTAGAACGTGAAGTTTAGTAAATGCCGTTTCTATTTCGCTTAAAATTAAGTATATGGTTCTAAAATTATTGACAAACATGTTAAACATACTTAAAACATATGTGGAGTATATGCTGTTCTCGTCTTTAGTAATTATATATTTTACCATTCTTTCTATACGTTTCATTCGTTCATCTATAATTTTCATATTTTCCTGTAGAGATCCAATACTATTTATAAGAGAGTCAAGCATCTCCGAGATTATTGTTATTTACTTATTAGTGTGCGTTTGCTGGGTCTTTAATTGGGATATGAGATTGTCGTATTTTATTGCATCATTGTGGTCTAAGTTTCCTGTAAGCGTTTTGATAACAGAACCTAATGGGTTAATAAGACCGCGCTTGAAACGTATCGAAGGTATGAGTTGTTTAATCTTTTCTACAGCTAAGTTACTTAGATAATTTACTTGTGTTTTCATATTTTGGAATTCGTTTACGTATGGCTTATGGATGTCTACTAAACTGCTAAATTCTTTATATTTATTGATATTAAAATTTTAATCATCTTTTATGCTACTAAAGTCTAACTGCTTAACTATAACCCACTTATCTACTTCCTTGTATGCTTGTCCTTGCTTTACGGGTAACATGCCTGGGTTATGCTCGACCTTTAGAAGTTGAAGGCCTTGGATCTGGATCATCAGATTCAGGTTCACGAAGATCGCCAACAACCTGTGGAGGGCGTTTCACATTTTTGAGGTGCACTTTAGTTTTTCTTTTCCCTATCGTTACAGGTATTATGTTTCTTTCAACATCACCTTGCACTTTCGCCTTTTGATACCTAGGCTTATCCTTACTTTTCCTTATGTTAATATCTTTAATAAAAACCGTATCACCTTCTTTAAAATCAATTCCAGATTCCCCACTTTTCTTTTTCCTAACCTTTTCTTTATCTGTATGGACTTTTTCTGAAATATACCTATATAAGTATTTGGTTCGTCTCGCGTGGTCTTTAATGAGTTGCTGTGTATATGCCTTTTCAAAATCTACGTCGAATATTTTACCAGAATCTGTATGACCAAATGCTACTTCAAAGGGTGTTAATCCTGTCGTTGAATGAATAGTATGATTATATGCCATGACTGAATATGTCATGACAGATGCAGCGTCTGTGCATTTATGTTCATATTTTGCAAGTCTGTATATTTCAGTTATAGTGGAATGAAATCTTTCGACAATGCCTGTCAAATTGCGGTTATTGGGAGTTGTGATATGAGTTTCTATTTTACACATAGATAGGAGCTGACGCATAAGTTCGTTATTAATTCGGTGCCTGGATCAGATGATATTTTCTTAGGAATTCCGTACATAGAAAAATATTTAATTAATGCTCGCGCTACTTCAGTGGTTTGTCGACTTGCAACCTCTAAGGCCTGTCCTAATTTGCTAAAAGCATCCACAACGGTTAAATAATACTTCTTCTCAATAGTAAATAAATCTATAAATAGTTCCTGAAAAGGCGCATCCTGAGTTGTTGTGAGTTGTTTTATTGGTTTCCTATCGTACTTCATTAATCTGCAAGGTTCACAAGCATTTATAACGGCAGCTACAGTGTCTTGCATATTCTCCCAGTAATAGTTTCTGCGTATTCTTATCATAGTTTCTTTCACACCGCGATGACATGTTTTTCCTTCATGGTGTTTGAGAATGACAGCTTTTGTTCTTTTCATCCTCCACATATACTACGCGTTGTGTACATTAAAAATTGTACTGCGTCCTTCTTAAAGAGTTCTATAATAACTTTTGCAAATAATTTCTATGCTCAGCGTTCTCGAAATAAATAAATTATCGACTCTTAAATTTTATATATTCCTTTAAAAATTGTTTTATTAATTCTTCGTTTTCTAGTGGAGAAATACCTCTAGTACTTTTTGTTTTTCTCTAGATAAATTTCTGACTTGTAGTTTATTTTGGAACCAAGAAAATACTAGGATCTGATTTGGTTTAGTATCTATTGCCTCGCTCAAAATTGGGATTGCTGTTGACTCAGGTTCAACATTTGAGTGTATCGTGTCTGTGCTACTACTGTTAGTTACAGATGGTACAGGGTAGTTTTCTTCGAACAATTCTATATGATCCATTACACTCGAGTCTGAGTCTGAAATTATCACTGTCTCTGGTTGAGGTTTAGGTCTGTATTTTCGAGTTCTTTCAGTTGGCGTATTACTTTTGTATGTCATCGTCATCCACATTAACATCCATTGATGCGTCGTCTAAAGCATTAAGTTTTATGAGACAAGGCATCAGCATTGGTATTTTGTTTGCCGTTTTTATAGACTATTGTAAAATGGTATTCTTGAAGACGCAAACGCCAGCGTGGTTGCTGTTAGGCTCCTTAAGGGAATAGAGCCAAGCAAGGGGTCTATGGTCTGTATAAATTTGAAATTTCTGTCCATACAAGTAGGGCCTAAAATGCTTTACAGCCCAAATGATGGCTAAAAGTTCCCGCTCTATAGTGCTGTATCGCGACTCGGTGTCACTAAGTGTGCGGCTGGCATATGCAATAGGCTTATCTGACCCTATTGGTCCTTGTGATAATACTGCACCAAGAGCTACATTCGAAGCGTCGGTAGTTAATATATACGGTTTAGTCGAATCCGGGTATTGTAGTAGTGGAACACTGGTCAATATTTCTTTACATTTATGAAAAGCATCTATGTAATTTTGGTCTACAATTATCTTATTCAGGTCTTTAAGCACGACGTTAGGGGCTGCGTGATTTTCGCAAAGTCCTTTATAAATTTTCTATAATATCCAACCAGCCCAAGGAAACTTTTGATTTCGGTGGTTGTCTTAGGAAGAGGATAATTCTGTATTACTTTAATTTTGTCATCGTTTGGTCGCAGCCCGTCTTTAGTTATGGTGTGTCCAAGATATAAAACTTCTTTTCGGAAAAATTCAGATTTGTCTAATTGTATTTTCATGTTAGTCTTTCGAAGTCAGTCAAAAACTGTACGAAGTGTCTCCATGTGTTCTTGTAGACTAGCGGAAAAGATAATAACGTCGTCAAGGTACACAAGGCGATGGATTCCTTGCAACCCTCTTAACACGTTATTCATAGCCCTTTGAAAGGTGGCGGGGGCTGTCTTCAATCCAAATGGCATACTCAGGAACTCATAGTGTCCATTTTGGGTGCTGAAGGAAGTTTTCTGTCGGTCATCTTCATTAAGTTCAATTTGGTGATAGCCGCTGGCCAAGTCGAGTGTCGAAAAGTATGTGCTCTTACCTAGCTTATCGAAAAGGTCTGCGATATTTGGAAGGGGGTACTTGTCATCAATTGTAATTTCATTTAGCCTTCTGTAATCTATAACCATTCTGTATTTAACTTCGCCCGAAGCATCAGCCTTTTTTGGAACAAGATGTACGGGAGAATTCCATGGGGAGAAAGATTCCTGAATTACGTTATCTAATAGAAGTTTATCGACCTGCTTGTTTATTTCTGTTACTTGCACGGGGGCTAGTCTGTAAGGTTTTGTGAATATAGGGTCCTCGTTTTTAGTCCGAATGAAGTGTTTAACCTGATTACTAAAACTCAAAGGAATCTGTTCACAATAAAATATATCCTATATTCCTCACATAGTTTACGAATGCTATGTCTTTCCTCTTCATTCATATGGTTTAGTCGTAACTTGTTTAAATTTTCAAGCAATAATTGGTCCGTTTCTAGATCAGAGTGATCTATAGAATTTACATACGATTTATCATCCACACATTCACAAATTTCAAAAGGTTTCTTAATAGATAGTTCCATTTGTTGATCTAACGTATTTTGTATAATTGTAGTGGCATAGCCATTCTCACATTTTACCAATGCAGAAGGCGTGCGCACTCCATCACAGAATCGGGTATAATTTAATATTCCTTCGCCAGAAAACATGTTAGCAGGTAATTTTGCTCTAACTTCAGAACGAGGTGGAAGTATTACAACATATTCTACGCTATTGTGTATTATCGGTATTCTAGAAGAATTTGTAGTAAGTACTTGTTTCTTTAAATCTATTACAGCTTCCAACTGCTTTAATAAATCATTCCCAATTAACCCATCATAACGAGAATCGACATTATAAAGATAAAATTTATGTTCATCATTACTTTGAAATATAGAAAATAGTGGAATTTTAATTACCTGATTGTGTTCGCTAGATGCATGAGTGCTTATAACCTTAAAGGGTTCATTTGTTATATAATTACGGTAGTATTGATTTGCTTTATCGGGGCTTACAAAAGAACGGGTGCTTAGGTTTAAAGACATTTATTCTCATAAAGACATTATATACATCACTTACATGAGAACATAGATATATGTAAATGTAAATAACAAAATTCGTTGTCGTACCTATGTTGTTGAAAAATAAACAATATAAAAACAGCTATCGAGAAAAATCTATACAAATAAAAGAATAGATATAAAATGAGAACAGTCACTCACAAATTCTGGCATTCACTATCACCTTAGCACCACAACATAAACCAAGACCAGGAACACACCCGTCGAACGCACTCAGACAGATATGTTTGTGATTATATGATTTGCTAGTCGCTTTTTGAATACATTGAAAGAGTCTACATTTTTTATTTCCGTGGGTATCTTATTAAAAAGGCGCGCACCTTCGCATGTAATTGTGGTCTGGCCGTACTTTGTTCGAGTCTTAGGCAAAACGATGAAGCTCGCGCGTCGAGTGCAGATGAAAGTTGGGCAACTTTCTTTCGCTTGGTGAATTGCAGATCCGTGCGGACCTTCTTGTTCATGAATTTACGAATAAAGATACAGGTGTTATAAATGTATAATTGTTTGATATTCATCAGGTTCGTTTCTCGGAAAATTTTTGAAGTTGATGTTCGAAAATTGTAGTTGAATAGCATTTTTATTATTTTATTTTGTAGGACTTGTAATTTGTTTAATCTAGTACTGGCAGCGCTTCCCCAGACCTCGATGAGATATATCAGGTGTGATTTTACTAGGGCATTATATATTGTGAAACGTAGTTTCTGTGGTATGTATCGAAAATTAATACAGAGGGAGGCGTGAAGTGACATTAATTTGGTTATTAAATATTTAATGTGAACATTCCATGTTAAATGGGTATCCAAATAAAGGCCAAGATATTTTTCATTGGTTTTTTCTTGCAATGGTGTATTATTTATTTTGAGAGGTGAGTAATTGGGTATAGGTTTATTTTTTGCAAAATTTGTAATTAATAATATATAAGCATGCACACTCGACACCAAATGGCAATTTTCGTTTCCGAAATGTAATTGATGAATCCGACACTAAATCACTCATTTTGGATATATCTGGTTGCGACCCTCCAGTTGGTGACCTCTGAACGCTCATATTGCTTGCGTTACATCAGCCGACACACCGATGCGACGTATTGAGTGAGCGAGATAAAAATTGCAACCGTACGTGTCTCGCGGGGGTGAAGTTGGCTCAGTGTTGTTGTAGCGGGGGTCCTCTTTGTTGATGCGCAGGAGCGTAATATCACATTAAACAAACAACTTTCACACAATTAAGAGTTTTAAGGCTTCTTTGTTAAGGATGGAATTAGACTTGCGCTGATTTGGAAAATATTTAGAATTTACTTGTACACGTCTGCTCTGTACGACAACAAAAAGTGCTTCCTGTGTCTATCATAAAATTAGCATCTATTTCCGGTATATATATGTATGGTAATTTTAGATTTAAGTCGCAATTCAATTCTATTATTTCGGGTGGTTTTCGGAGGCTTTTACTTGAAAATTTTCAGTCTGTGCCGACATGTCATTATCCTCTGAATCATTGTTTTCGTCGGCCTCTATTATAGAATTTTCTTGTATGGGTTCATCTTCATAATAATTGTCGTATGATTCCTCATACATGTAATTTTGAGGAAATTCGTAGGGATAGTATGATGGATAAATTTTTAATTCGTTTAGGCGGAAACCTGGTTGAAAAGGCTTTGGAGGGTTCTCATAGAAACATCAGTATCATTAGAAACCTGCTTATTATGCACATTATTATTATTGGGATAATTAAAATGCTGAGAGTTATCAAACTGTTGCGGTAACATTGGTTGCATGGGGCTATAGCCCGGGGGTCTAAATCCAAAGTTTGGTCGGTATCCAAAATTAGGTCGGTATCCAAACTGAGGTGGGTGATATTGCTTAGGGAAACTCATTTGCTGTTGAGGTTTATTTTGTGTTCACGGAATCCTCATTTGTCTACTATTGGGAATGCCAAACTTAAATTGAGGTGGTGTTCCGAAATTCTGCCTAGGGGGTTGGTTTTGTGCTAACATTGGTCTAAAACCTGTAGGCTGTGTTGGTATTGCGAACTTAAACGATGGTTGTTGCACTAGTGTACTACTAGATTGTGGCTTAGACGTATGGCTAGACTGTAACATTTTACTACGCATCTGATATTAGTCATAGAAGTTTACTTCTTCTAGAACTATACTTAGTGCTTCTTCTAGTGTGCTGGGTGTTTTCAACCTAACAATGCGCACCATATTTTCGGATAAATTATATAAGAAAACCTGCAGAGCGGTGTTATTATAAATAATAGTTTTACTTATTTTTAAGTTTTTATCACCAATTTGATTAACCTTCGATAATAACACTGATTTAACGGATTGTATACGACCACAAAAATCTGTATAATTTTCATTTTGGTGTTTCTTTAAAGTTTCTAATTCTATGGCTAAACATTCTTCGCTACGTGGGTCGCCGAAGTGAGTTAAAAACAATTCCTTGAATTCGGCCCACGTCTCTATATCTTCCCGTTCACTGATAAGCGACGCAGCCTCGCCCGTAAGACGACTAGTAATGATTTGCATTATATATTCATTTTGCACATCGGATGATTTAAAGTTATTTATTATATATTCACATTTACGCAAAAATAAATTTAAATTACGCTTATCGCCGCTAAATGTTGGTATTATTTTAGTTAATTCATTAGAGATAAGTTTAATTTCCGACATTTTAATAATTTATTCACTGGTTCTACACAAAATAAAAATAAAATAAAATATTTATTATAACTCTACCAGTTCCACAAATGTTGTAAGGAAAATTCGAGTATAAGTACTAATCTATTATGTATTAACGTGTCGAGTAATCTTTAAATTAACCAACACATGTTACACAATCAGAACTTAATATAATGTATAATACTTAATATAATATACTCTATAACTTTATTGAGTGATATGGGACTTATTATTATGTACGTATTACAATTAATTTAATATTGTTTTAATTTTTATTTAAGTAATATTTATTACACTTAATACTTTATAAAATTTACGTAAGATTAGTATTTGAAACCCAAATAACAGTCAAAATGGAAATGTCTAATTCCAAGTTTACTAAGGGATATGAAGGAGGTGAAGAGTCGTACTCACCAGCCCACAGTGCCCATCATCAGCTTCACGGCTCCTTATTCTCGACGAATTTGTTTTGGTTCGCTGGATCACCACGCTGTATGGATCGACCGCCGATGCGCGAAAATGAATAAAATTGTATACGCGATATTCACGAACGGTGGCACAGCTTTTCCGGTGATCCTACCGGCTGCGCCAGTCAAGTTGTGGGAGCTGCCGAGAGCTTTTTTAAAACTAAATACAAACTACGTGTTCACAGAGAGAGATGTGAATGTATTCTGACCATTGTCTTTTACAATTCTTAATCCTATGCTTACAGGCTACTTAAATTACTACATACTCAGCGTTTATGTATTTATGCTGATGGACGCTTTATCTGTATTATGGGTGGTGCTGGTGTAACCATAACTAGGTTTTACTCTAGCAAAGCGTCGTATCGATGGTATCGTGGCAACCGTTGTTGTTTGGAGGATTTTTGAAATTGATATCATCGAAAAACCGTACCATATATTTGCGACGAATTTCTAACGATCTGTTATTATATTTTCTTGTACTTTATGTTGTAACGTACGCATATTTGCGCCATCGATCATGAGTGCATCTGGGACGATCCTCTTTCGCCTACATCAGAAGTGGGATCAAGTTCCTTGAATCGCCCACATAATATAATCTTCGAATAATGTGATGAAGGCGTGGTGCTGTACCGATCGTTCTTGAATGGAAGTATGCTGTCGACGTGGGACGCCACGGGCGGATTATTTACCGTTGCTGCCGACCGACATTTGATGCGTGAGGGAAGTAAATTTGTCTTAAATATTGCTTTGAAAAAAAAAAATTTTTGTAGAAACAAGTGGCTAACTCTTTAATTGTTTGAGAGAAATGCCTGAAAGCCAAGCTTATTTCAATTGACGAACCTGAGTCTATTTAGGTGATTAATGATCCTGTTAAATTGTAGAGTTGCTTACTTCATTTTATTTTGTATTTTGACTATGTCAACAGCCATACCGTAGCCGTAGCTCAGAGTGGCTGCGGTGTGCGTGTGGTGTTGGTAGAGGTCTAGTTTAGTCGTCGTTGAGATGTAACGGGGATGACTGTACATAGATGTGAGTGCTCGTAAAAATAAAATGAAGTGTAGTATACATTTGTTGCGTAACGAACGATTAAAAAGGTTATGGCTCTTGGACATTTTATCTTGTGATGTAAAGTTTCTTTTGAATTGATCTAGTTCAAGTAGAATTAAGTATTGATGAAGTTGCCGTAGGTATTTCCAAGCGTTTATACTCTTAGTCACTTGTTATTACTATTTGATCGCATTGCACGAATTGGTGCGTAGTTGTAACTGCGATTTACTTGTGAGTCATTCAGGAGCGATGAATATCTGATGGTGTGGTGGAAGACCTTTGTCTCGTAGAAACTACTGTTGGTCGACTTGGAATGACCTGATAGTCGTTGTCTTTACAGTAGATCGTATCACAAGAAGTGATGAAGATAGGATGACAGTTTGTTGCTAGTCATTGCGGCATTGTGATCACTGTGTGTAATCAAATAGATAACTTAATTGATTTCCCGGTGTCTTGGCACACTATACATCATGATTTTTTCGGGAAAACTTGGCGGGAAGAGTGATCAAAAGTGTTATTACTCCGTAATTATTGTTATAAAAAGTATGTCTTGTTTAGTAGCCTTAACCGACGAGCATGTATGCGTAGGTACATATGTAGGCTTGAGAGAAAGGTGCCGTCCGATCCATGCGTAGTCGAAGGGACGCACGCTTTCGATTATTGTATGATTAAGGTTGTTAGTATATTTACAAGAGGGTATGTGTTCTTAAAGCGTATATCTTCTATCGATGTTAATAGTGCCGTGAAAGCTGTACAAAGAGCTGTGTGTGCTTAGTGGAAAGAGCCGGTTCTCTGGTCCATGTTGTCATATGAGATGATGGCTGGTCAAAAGGACGCCTTAGCTAGTGTTAGTTTGCATGTGGTCAAACGTAATCGCCTTGCGTATGTGTAAGTGAATGTCCAAATATAAGGACAGTAAACCGAGCGGCGGAGCGGTTTGTTACAGGAATTCATGAAGATACACGCCCGAAGACGGTCGTATGTCAGGATTGGCCGTGTGGGCACGACTATAAAATACTGGCCGGATCGAGAGTGAACGCGATAAAAAGGTTTTACTCTAGCAAAGCGTCGTATCGGTGGTATCGTGGCAACCGTTGTTGTTTGGAGGATTTTTGAAATTAACATCATAGAAAAAGCGTACCATATATTTGCGACGAATTGCTAGCGATCTGTTTATTATATTTTCTTGTACTTTATGTTGTAACGTACTCATATTTGCGCTATCCGTCATGAGTGCATCTGGGATGATCCTCTTTCGCCTACAAAAGAGGATCATCCCAGATGTACAAACAATATACATAAAATAAATATACATATTATACCTATTATATATACACATATATACATACATACTATATTATGCATATAACATAACATGAAATCATTCTTATCATGTAACGATATTTTGTTTCGAAAGGTGTTCGCGAGTTAATCTCTTAAATGAGCATTTACTTGGAACTTTTCGTGTGCCTTCGGGTAAGAAATTCCAGAGTAGAGTAGCCTGAACAGTAAAGGATTTTCTGAAGAATCCAGTGAAATGTGTTGGAACACTAATTTTATGATTACACGAGGACCGTAGAACTCTGTCATGATTTGAAAAAAGAAACTCAAATATTTCCTTAAGAAGTAAGATAAGATATGGCCTGAGACTGGATTGTAGGGTCGATTGCCATAGCAGAAGCAAAATGAATATTGATATCATCACAAGAGATTGATAAACCATAATTCATAATAGGTAGTTTACCCACACCAATTGAACTTAGAAACTTCCAGACATTAGCTGGTGAAGAGTTAACAACGTTGTTATGGATGCAATGGCGTTTAGCGTTGCGTACCATCTGATTGCACCAGTTCCTCGCTATTTTATAGGATGTCCAATTATCTTCTATGCGTTCTCTTTTATAACGATGAAAGGCCCGATTCCGTCTTGTCATTGCAATCCCTACACTCTTTGTCATCCAAGGAGATGGAGTACGTTTAAGTCTGACCCTACGTATAGGAGCATGAGCATCATATATGCCTAGAATTATATTATTGAGATTGACAAATTATATTAAAGATATTGTCGTCGACAGGTGTAGCAGTTGCCAGGGCATCAAAATCTGCAGTTTCACTTAAGCTGATCTTAGTTTAACCTGGAAAAATTGCGTAATTGCAGAATAACTGGATTATGTTGAAGAGGTTTCACGTTGTAGGAAACAAAAATAAGATCAGGACGTGAGAAACCTGAAACAGGTAGCTGACCATGCTTTACCACATGATAAGATAAAGCAGTAATTATAAGATCAATCAAAGACATTATTATATAGTAGAATTTGAAGACTGACCGACTCAATGATTGTGTGAAGTTTGTGAGAACGTCGAGAATTAGATAACAAATCCGTATTAAAATCACCCATGATAAAGCAGTGGTTGTACCCATCATCAGAAACTTTTTATATTTAAAAAGTGATTATTAATTAGATATTTTCGTTTTATATGACAGCATATCATAATTTGTGGACTCACCTATAAGATCGTTTTGTGAAGATACTCTTAGATTCAGAACCATTTTAAGGCCTGCTCGATGTTAATCTATAATTTGTATAGATTTATATTTTGATTGTAGGGGATGTACTTAATATTGTAGATTAAGCATATTCATAAAAAAAATCAATATCTGAATACGTAGAATAATTAATAAAGTTGCATTTATCACCACAAACACTTTTTATTTATCCTTTAGTGTAGGGATCCAAAGCTCTCCAGCCACCAACACTAAAACTTATTCTGTTTTGTCACGGATGTGCTTTCCCCCGGGCATTGCATTGCATAGCTTAAATTTAAATTAAGAGCTGAAAAAGGACCCGTCAAACCACCTTATCATATTCATTATTTATCAAGCACTCCACGCTTTTTTACAATAAAATGTTTTTTTTATGATAATCACTATTTTCTTATTTTAAACTTGTTGAAAATTATTTTCTACTTTTTAGTACGGTTATCTAAAAAAGCGTTTTTTTTTAGTTTTGCATGTTCTACTAGGGCTAGGGCCTAAAAATTAAGATTCCAACGTTTTGTCGCATGAAATCGTATCTTACAATCATATTGTACATATTATAAATGATATAAAAAACACATTGTAAGAAAGATAAATGATTGTTGAGCTTATTAATTATTTTATAAATCGATTAGTTGCTATTTTTACATAAAAAAAGTGGTTTTAGTGGCTTATGGTGTAAATTTATCAAGTCCGCATGGAGGAGTAAACACGATAACTTTTGAAAATGTCAATTTTTCAACTCAATCTAATTTTTAACCTCTTCATCTATCTATCACGTGGAAAACAATGGAATGTAAATGGCAGTTTAATTTTGTTTTGTTTAGTTATAATTAATTTTTTTCGGCTGAGAAATCCCAAAATTTTCGGTGTTTTGATCAGCCTTGTAATCATTTATTATTACTAAATATACTTCGTCTCACTCCGCGCTCCACCGCCGTCGTGAGTGGATACTGTATCACTTGTTTGTAGCGGCTTGTGCTCAAAAAGATCTATGTATAAATACAAAATATTCGAAAAAACTGATACGTACTTGACAAGGCAAGATATTAGTATTTTTATAATCATAGATTTTTATTACAATATTTCGTTTCGCTAAAAGTAAGTAGGATTTATATATAAATTTACTTAAATACTTATTGGACTTTATGGAGTGAACTGAAGGTATATTTCGGTATTTACTACTGGAACTCCTCAAAGAGTAGTATTAGTAACAGGTGTACCGAGTTTGGGCTCGTTTTGTTAGTTATGATGAGACCTTACTTGCAGACTTGAGAAGTGACCTGAAGGTGTACTTCGGTGAATGCTACTGGAACTCCTCGAAGAGTAGTAATAGGTGTGCCGAGTTTGGGATCGTTATGTTAGTTATGATGAGACCTTACCTACGGACTTGTTGTAGTGACTTGAAGGTATACTTCGGTATTTGCTACTGGAACTCCTCGACTAGAAGAACTGGGTGTGCCGAGTTTGAGTCGTTTTGATAGTTATGATGACACCTTTCCTCCACACTTGAGAAGTGACCTGAAGGTGTACTTCAGTGAATTTCCAAACTTTTTTTTAAATTGAAGTTTGACATAAAATTGTCGAAAAATTGGATGTATTATATACAGGGTATTTTTGAAACGCTCCCGAAAACGAAGACAGACGACAGTACTAACTATATCTTAGATGATGGGTGAAATATAAAATCGATCCTGATGAAAAAAATTCATCTTTTCACAACGTTTTATTAGCTTTATTCACGATCCATCGTGTTAGTATAAATCATCGTGTTAAATAAAACGTTAATTTCATTAAAATAAAACATGAAAATACTGAAACATAAAAGCAGCAGTGGAATTACTGAATTACAATCAGCTGACTAGGTCAATGTACGCGCGAACGCCGAATTCGCGCGGCCCGTAACTATTGATGGTACCACAATACATAATAATTTACAACACTTGTCTAAATACCTAACTTATCTACTTAACCTCCTATTTTGCCACTGTGCTTGTCTCCACGTAGCCACTTTAATTCAAATTCACAGGTTAAATAAACCAAATAACTGGTTCGATTCTCACAATGAATGAAAAAAATACTTAAATGAAAAGTTAACAAGGTTAGAGTTATGCGTTTTATTCATCGTGTAGGTATGTTTATTATTCTGATGTATTCAGTTATGTACCTATTCAGATCAGTTCAGTACCAAGTTATTTAAAAAAATAGGTATGAAACAGCTTACCGCTCTAAATCCTCCGTGGTCTTATGAGATGCGGCTCAAATTGTGCTCCATTCATTTCGAGGCAGATGTGGGCTCGGTGTTGCGTCTCCTCATGCAGGCGGGCATTATCGTGTGGTCTTCGACACAGTCCGCACGTAGTTTGTCGAAAACATCCACGATCCTTTGGCGCATTTCGTCAGCACTATCACACTCACGATTAAAACCCTTTCTTTCCTTACCCCACAGAAAGAAGTCTAACGGGGTCAGATCTGGTGAGCAGGTGGCCAAGCGTGTGGTCCTAGTCTGCCAATCCAGCGATCATCAAATAATTCGGTAAGGCGCTCACGGACGAACCTCACGACATGGAGGTGCACCATCATGCTGGAACCATGTACGGCGATATTCATCCAACGATAGGTCGTCTAAAATGTCAACCAACTGTTCATTTATAAAGTTTAGGTATCCCTGTCCGTTAAGTCGCTGTGGCAGAAACACTGGTCCCAGTATGCGATCCTTAAATAAACCTGCCCATACGTTAACCGACCATCGGGTTTGGTGCCCGGTTTGTCGAACAGCGTACAGGTTAACCTCTGAATACACGTGTGTATTTCTTCGGTTCCACATGCCGTTTCTGGTAAATGTCGACTCGTCCGTCCAGATAACGTGCTCAATGGAACCAGGCACACGTTGTTGTTGGTCTAATAACCAACGGCAGAAAACTCGTCGGCGGTCGTGACCGGAACCAAAGCTTGCACTTTGTGCACTTTGTATGGCCGCATTCGGTTACGCTTTAACACTTTGTGAACTGAACAGTATGACACATTGTTCCATCCTGACGTCTTAACAATTTAGCGATACTTCTGTGTACCTAGGTTCGGATACCGGCGAACGACATCTAAAATGCGCCCTCGGAGTGAACAGTCATTTGACTTCCACCTCCTGCCGCTACTGGAGCAATGGGCCGATTTTCCAACACTCGCTGAAATGCTGCTGTTATCAGACGAGAGTCAGCTGGGTGTCGAGCGGTCAGGAATTTCTCTCAGTAAATTCGTAATGCACGCGAAGCATTCCAGCGAGCTTCTCCAAGTCACATTAACATGTTGCCGTATTCACGAGCACTATAAACGTACGCGTTAGGCATTATTAAAACAAAAAAGAAACACAAAACGTAACAACAAGAATAACACGTAATAACAAGTAGGTAATACCAAGTAATAACAATAAGAATTTAATAAAAAAAACAATTGAACTGTCGCTTGCGCATGCGTGTCCAAAGTCAACACGGAACTGTCTCAAAAACTAAAATCAATAATTAATCCTGCCAAAACTGAAGCCTACACTTTGAACATTCCCACAGACCGTCAAATGTTATGACATTGCCAACTTTTATTTTATAGTTTAGTTTCCATATGATCCCTACGACTACTCTTTCATATGGAATTTAGAAGTTATAGTTGTAATTTTTAATACAATTAGACAATCAATTGTACCCTGACGAAACAAGCAGTTCGTTACTACAAAATGATATTGAAATTAATAAACGTACTTACTTGGGTTTGGTTATCTTTGATTTTGTACAAGAAAATAGAAATAAAATGGTATTGAATAATTTAATAGTTAAAATCAATTGCAATTATGATCGACAGGTAATTAATCTAAAAATAATTATTTTACTTTACTTTTATTGACTTTCCGTTTTAATCCATCCAATACTTTGATTTGAAAAGAGTACGTCAAAACTATTAAAATTACTTGCAAGTTTTATTGTAATTGCCGCCTCTAATTTTATGTCGCTTGCAAACAAATCTTAGTAGGTAAATTGGGGAATTTATATGTTGGCGCTGACGCGAGGTGACACACAGTCAGGCCGGGCGGCGGCAGCGCGTGGTACGAAGGGCGACGGGGAATGCTCGCCAGTATTACTGTGCGCGCACGCTATTGGTTCCTCATTCTTCCGCGCTGAAAGCGATGTTTCTAAATGTACAGTCGCACACACAGCTTTCTTTTGCACGACGCGACGATGGTTTTAAAAAGGAAGGAAAGAAAATTATTTATATCTATTGTTTTATGACTGAACTAGTGAACGAAAAGGTAAATAGAAGGTGAATAAAATTGTGCAGTAAAGAAATGTATTGAGGAAGAATACCGAAAAAATTACCATGTGGTCAACCTGATGACGGAAACATTTATCATTCGCATTGATGATGATGATTCTGATGAGTGATTAAGTAGCATCCAGTAACACCAATACACCATCGACATTTGGCTTCCATGTTCCATGTTCCAATGGTATAATGGACAGCGTGTCACCCTTAGCTTGTTTTTTGTTACAAACTACTTATTTTACGATAGAAATAAAAAATAATGCTCAAGCAAACATTATCCATTTTGAATTTCAACCCTTCCAAAGTTCTAAGTAGCTAGTAGTACCTATTATGATTCTTACAATAAAACCATTAATTACTATTATAATATTATAAAACAACAGCTAGTACCATGTAGTATTTTAGAACGCGACTGTACCCATGCGCAGACACACCCTCCACTATCGCTCAGCCTTTTACGTGACGTTGAGTTTGGCTTCGACGCGGATATTGACCTAGTCAGCTGATTTTATGGTTTATTTATTTTAAATTCCATTGCTGCTTTAATGTTTAAGTATTTTCATGTTTTATTTTAATGAAATTAACGTTTTATTCAACACGATGATTTATACTAACACGATGGAGCGTGAATAAAGCTAATAAAACGTTGTGAAAAGATGATTTTTTTTCATCAGGATCGATTTTATATTTCACCCATCATCTAAGATATGTTAGTACTGTCGTCTGTCTTGTTTTCGGGAGCGTTTCAAAATATTCCTGTATGTAATATTATATATGTAATAAGGTTATTATTGAAAACTTGTGTGTATTTAAACTGATTTAAAAAAATTACGTATATAATCATGTTATACGTAATTTTTTTAATGCGCTTAAGACATGCACAATTGGATTTACCAATAGCTTTTTTAAAATTATTATTTTTATATCCTTGTCATAAATTGATTGATTCATTTCGATTGTCAATCCCTCAAAATGGATTTAAAAAAATCCTGAATATTTATTTTTAGGTTAAATCATTGTTATTTGTTAAGTCCAGATTTACTTTAATATTATTTATTACAGCAGTTAGTTATCAAAGGATACGCGCCATGCATCACTAAATTAATTGAAACATTCTGCTAATATGTTATATATGTTGCGCCTCAGTTACGGACGTGTTGATAAAAGTCGAGTCACATCAACAATGGTTGAGAATCTCTGTAACGGCTTACGGTCGAAGGGAGGCGAATTATGTGTGCGGCGCTTGGGGTGTGTTCAGCGCCGGAGATTACCGAGCATAACTTATCGCACGTGTGACATTACCTGCTCGGATTAATGTCAGACATTTTTCGGTTTAGCCGCGACGATGAGTATTTTTTAAAGCGGACGGTCGGGTGACATTACTCCCTCGGATAGGCTGCAATCGATAATGGTATCTGTGAATAAGTGATAAGTGTTCGTAAAACGTTTTAGCTACCTCGTATTTTATACAATAGCGAGGAAAACACCTTCAGCTCCCCGCATCCGATCCGCGCCGCTTGAATACCGTACGCTCGACGCACCGACACGAATGCCTATGATTAATTTCGTAACTCATAACTCCACAGCTGCCGCTCTACTATCATCGCGTTTCGTTGTTCACGATCGTGACTTATGACTCATAACAAAGTAGATATATAGCACGGGAAATGAAATCCTATATGCTTACTGCGAAACTTAATCTCATTTATCTTGAAAAAATAATGCTATGATAGACCCAAATTATTGTTGTTTCATGATTAGGCTTAAATTAGATTTGATTTCAGTTTATATCAAAATACTAAAAATAACAAGTAATCACAAAATCTACATTCAATTATCTCTTTAAATGGTGGGCTTCTCCTACAAGAAAAATGCATTTATTATTCAAATCTGAATAACTTTATGTTTGTGTGGGTTGAAACACTTTTGAATAACACAGTCCAATTATAACACCACATGAACTTGTCTGTTCACCGAACAGCCTAGAATGATGGAAATGTTTTTTTGGGTGTATGTATGTTTGTGTGTTTGTCAGTTCTTGTAGCTTTAATAATAGAAAAATCAAAAAAGATATTAAAATAGAGTTTTAATAAATTTTAATTTACTTGTTTTTATTTATTTTCATTTTTTCTTCAAAGAATTTTCATTTTCATAAGAATTTAAATATGTGACATATCGATGTGGTTTTTTAATGTTCTTAATGATTTGAGCTAATAATGGATGTTTGTTACTCTTTCACGCAAAAACTACTGAATGGATTTTAATGAAACTTTACAATAATATAGCTCATACATGAGAATAACATATAAGTTATAATTCATAAAAATATTATGTAAATTGGCCAAAATATAACGATAAAGGTTAAGTAAGTATGAAAAAAAAATCTGTCATCTGCGAGCTATTTTGGCGTGAACACGCATCACGCAACAACCTGTGAACCGATTTGCATGGGACTTTCACTGGAAGATAGCTGATGTTATAAGGAGTAACTTAGGCTACTTTTATTTTAGGATTCCGTGCGAGTTCGTACGCCAGTCTTGCCCGGCACAAAACATCCTCACTTGTCTCCATAGTATGTTTCTTTCATGTCTGGCAAGTTCTTATGCCGGTCATCATTCAACACACCACTTCGACTCACTATCAATGATCAAAGAATACAAATTACAATTTACAAACAAAAAAATATCGTACTTTAATTATGCCTAACATAATGGTTTACGATTTAATGATAGGAATGATGTTCGTCATCAATATTTTTGTTCATATGGCAATTATTATTTATTGACAGGTAAAGATTCAGTTTTCAGTTCTTTGCTGTTGTTTTGGATTGTGGTTTGTGACTGCATCTGAGCAATTTAGCGAATTATCTGGCCGTTTTTACGTTGAGTAGAGCATCTGCTCCTCCGTTCTCTATCTCTTGATAGTAGTTTCGCGAAAGGATGCTTTATTAACTGTGCTGTGTGTGTGTAAGTGCTTTAATTAAAATGTTGAGTTTGAAATGTGTTAATTGCAACGTTCGCTTGTCCCGAATAAGAAGGCACGTTTTATCCGATGAGAGTGAAGATGTCGGCAATACTATTCGAGTGTGGACATATCTTAGATATGTAAGTAGTTTACGAATAATATACTGCATATGATTGGCCTAGTGTCGAAATCTGTGATAAGTTTTACGTGTTGAAAAGTAGTCCTGATCATTTAAACCACACCATACCACACTAAAATATGTATTTAACACAGTAAAAACTAACAAACACGGTATGTGTACGTATAATATACAAATTGTTATTTAAATGTATCATACTTGGTTCGCCTAAGAGTGTTAGAATAGGTTAGTGTTAGTGTTAGTGTTAGTCTGATAGTATGACCGCTGAAAAGGAGAGAAAAGTATATATTGTTTAACAGTACTCCAAATCACTTCATTATTTCCAGATAACACCTGCTGACCATGTTTGTCATCCATGCTGGCACCTAGCTACTCATCCATATTCATCCGATAATATGCCGAGAAGACGAGTTGGCCATCAAAGTGTATGTGCTGTATGCGGACGATCTATACTAGGAGTTAGTCGACGCAGAATTTTGATTGAAGGGGCAAATGATGAAGAACAAAGAATGGCTAATACAGTTTCTACATGGATCCAACCACGAGAGGTATAGCTACTATAACTATTATTAATTATCTTTATTTGATTTAAACTAAGAAATAAAATAATATTAATTATTTCCCACTATTACCATGCATGTTTGAATGCAAGATTTTCCTTATTTATATTTTTAGTTTTAGCTTCGTTCTGAAGATGAAGCTTGTGTACCATGTTGGCTAAGAGCTAGAAGAACTAGGATTGCTCCACCAGTTGAAGACATTCAACCCCCTTCACCTGATCATGTGGATGTTGATCATTCTGTTTTAATGTGTGCTGTATGTGGTCAGAGTCTGTCCACCACAACCTCAGATGAAGAGTGGAATCCCGACAACATTGCCCGTTTATTGGAGCACCAGCAGGTATATATGAGATAATATATTTATAGTAACTAGCTTATAAACACTTGCCATGCAAAGGGCATTACTCTTAAATGTTGCTAACCCTGGGACACTCATGAGGTTGGCTCTACTAACAACAAAGAGCCCTTCTCCTCTACTCCAATGAGCAATAAACTTATTCACTCATAGAAACACGACATAGCTATTTGGTAAAGGTTTTCTATAAGGTAAAGGAAACCAAATATGGTATCTCAAGAATCATTCTCCAGCTTAGGTTGCTCAAATTCAATCAGGAATCTCGCTGTCTCCTACCTCTTTTTTGTTTGTGTTTCTTTTATGCTTGAACATGTTGGGCACAACTTATGTCTATCAAACTTATTGTTTAATTTGTATTTCATCAATGCTATTTTTATATCTATTGCCATCCATGAATGAAGTTTGTGGAGTTTGCTGGGAGCAAGCCCGAGATTTGAGCTTACATGTTCCAGAAGGACCATAAGAGAGATACACATATTGTGTTGCCCAATATAAGAAGAGCGGCTGAAACACCAAGGCATTGCATTTTCCAAGAATGCATGGAACCAGAGCGAAATATTGTGCCCGAAGAAACCAGACGAGAAATATTAATTAGGTATCAATATTTTATACGAAGAGGTGCTCGTATTTCTTCTCTCCATAGACAGTAGGCAAAAATACGAAAATCTCTATACTGCTGAGTACAGCCTTAATAACTTTACTTCCATACAAATAGAAGAGATAATTTTTATATTAATGGAAGGAATTCGTAACATTACTTATGAGAATATTCAAAATTCCCTGATAACCAAGTCCAGTACTTTATAGGCATAAGTAAACATGAACATCAACAAATATTAGAAGCAACGCCTAGGCTTAAGAATATGCATCGGGGTAGTCTTTCATTTACAGCCTTATTGTGCAAGTTAAGGACTGGAGATTCAGGAGACAGATTGTCGTGCTTATTTCAAGTACCAAGTAGGACCCTAGAAACATTAATGTCTGTAGCAAGAAATATCTTGTTAACAGACTATGTTCTACAATTTCTTGGATTTTCTAATTTAAGAAGGGAGCAGGTGGCAGCAAAAAATACCTACATTGCCAATCACATTTTTGATATATATATATACTCGAATTATTGGCTCGAATAATGGCACACCCTAATAAAACCCTTAGCTTAATTGAAAATCTTTTATATCTTATAAAAAACTCATACATTAATTTTACTATTTGTTTTTTTTTTTGATCATTTTATACAAAGTTCATCTATTTTCTAAGAATTATTATATAGGGTGGGCCATCTGTTAGTCCTTTTTTCATTTGTAAATAAAACACACATATTGAGGTGAACAGTCAATTTTTTTATTGACAATGAAAGGTAGTTCTACGCCATTTACGCATGAAAAACAATATCTTTCATACGCCAACCACGGCTTCGTCTACAGGCCTGCATACGAACATCAAAATTTTCGGTGACTTTTTCCAATAAAATCGGATCTATGACCTCAATTTCAGATCTAATGTTGTTTTTAAATTGTTGAATTGTTTGTGGATGATTAGCATACACCATACCTTTCAAATAACCCCACAAAAATAATCAAGTGGTGTTAAATTCGGGCTCCTAGGTGGCCAAGGAACTTCAGAATTTCTTGAAATTACGCGATCAGTAAATTTTCTTGACAATAAATGGAGTGTTGTACGACTTGTGTGGCATGTCGCTCCATCTTCTTGAAACCAAAGTCGTTGACACCTAATTCATTCAATTTGGGCCACACAAAACCAGTTAACATGTTGCGATAACGTTTCCCATTCAATGTAAGGGCATTTTCTTGTGATAATTTTCCCAATGATTTCACCAGCCCATAAACCACACCAAACAGTGACTTTTGTAGGATGATGTTCTGCTTCGTGAATAGCATGAGGATTCTCCGCTCCCCAAATTCGACAATTTTATTTATTTATGTACCCACTAAGATGAAAATGGGCTTCATCCACTAACAGATGCGGCTGCATCAAGAGTACGAACTGGATGAACATGTTGATGTGGTCTACAACCTTCCACTGAACAAGTTTCTTCAAAACGATCAATAATTTTGCCAATTGCACGCTCAGTAGGGCGTCCATGTCGACCAAAACTCTCGCGTAATTTATGAAATGTTGTTCTCTTTTTGAACGACCAGTTTCATAACAAATTAGGACAATCAAAATGCGCTGTTGTGATGTTAGTGACTCCATGATTATAAATGGCATATTTTTTACCTTTTATATGTCAAATAATTTTTTAGAACAGATAACTTGAAGTGCTAAAAATCATCGATTGAAAAAAGACCAACAAATGGCCCACCCTGTATAACTAAATTTAAAAGAAGTCAAAAAAATTAACTACTACTTGTTGCTGGGGATACTCACATAAATCCTATTCCTTCTAATTCTGGACTCTACTTCGAAAACAATGGTGAATTATTAATATCTGAAAATTCCTGGAAATTTATCGTATATCGTAATCTTGAACCTTTATTCCTAGCTCGCAACTCTATCAAACGACTTATAAATAACTATCAATCTTTCATTACCACACATTCAAATTTACCTAACGTTATAACTACTATTTCATTTATAAAAATAAATATACATGACTCGACGAACTTAATTCTAACACTGACAACAAGCGATCCAAACGCGAAATACTAGACGGCTTAGGTTCAATTTTGAAATGGTTCATTAGTGTTCCAGACGCAAAAGATGCCAAACATTATAACGAATGTATTGAACAGTTAGAGAAACAGCGAATATCTACTAATGATATCTTAAAACAACAATTACAAATTATTTCTTCAACGATCACGAATTTTAATGAAACATTACATAAAATCTCTTATAATGAATACGTTATTAACGAAGATATTAGAAAAATAAATTCATACTTTACCTCAACAAACAAACTTATATTTAATTTAACTATTCTTGAAGAAATATCCATCGTTTCAATTCAAATTCTAGAAGCTATAGTTTCTTTGGAACGAGATATCGATAATGTCTTACAAGCATACTTTTCATTAAATCAAATGTAATTCACCCTTCTATAACTGATTATCTATATTATATCAAATGTAATCCACTATGCGCCTAGGCTCAATAGAAACTTAGTTGCCCCAATAGCATTACCTAATTTACACAAAATACTTGAATCTGCCTCTATTGCTTCTTATATTTATATGAATAAAATTATATATATCTTAGAATTCCTTTAGTAAAAAAAAATTTACATTATACCATTTATATTCTATCCCTATTCTACATCCTGACTCTTCCTTATATTCTACTATCCTTCCCGAACAAACATATCTTGCCATGAGTACCACTAAACAGTAATACGTCATCATGAGCTCACTGGACAAATGCAAAGACTTTGCGACGGAATTCAAAGTCTGCAAGGATCTTCTCATCTACAACATCAACACCAGACCCATATGCGAAGTTGTCATCTTAACAACGACGAGTCAACAAGTTCCTGAAGTTTGTGATGTAACTACGTTTTCTGCACACATCAACACTTTCCAAGCTCTTAGAAACAACAACTGGATCTACATACTCCAACGCAAGACTTCGTATGCTTTAGAATGCGAAAGCAAAACGACTCACGGCGAAATCTCTGGAGCAGGTATCATCACTCTAGAACAAGGATGTAAAATGTACACCGTGTTTGTTACACTCCTAGCTGAGGACACAAAATCGATCAACATCAGCCATCCTTTTATCTATGTGGATATTGAACACATTTGCGTCCCAGATGAAATTAAGCTGCAACAACCAGAACTTGCACCAATCCAGCTCAACAACATTCAACTCGACTCTCTTAACTCGGTTAGAGAACAAATAAAAACTCACACAAAATTGCTTGAAGGTAATAAACCTACATTCTTAGAAAAACATGTAACAAAATTTTCCATATTAAGTACGATTACTGGTATCATTATGCTAACATATTTTTGTTATAAATGTTATAAACGCTTGCCATGGAATAACATACCTACAAATCCACATAGTAACTGTATACAAATTTTTAATAATTGCTTTGACTGTTCTCGTCGCCGACAACACGTCGAGATTCGCATATCATCACTAAACACCACTGCTATAACATCCTGTATATCAGAAGACGAAGACGAAGCTGCTGACTACACTCAAAAATCAAGCAAAACCGCTCAATCTTTGTTCTAAGGGGGGAGGTGTTATGTCATAGATACTATTTATTTTATATTATAAGTCCTGTATACTTTATATTGTTTATTTACTAAATTACTTTCTTAGAAGCCAAACTAATGTTATGTCATAGGATACTATTTACTTTATGTTATAAGATATGTATACTTTATAAATCATATTGTTTACTTCCTTAGAAGCCACAACAATTCGATTGTAATATTATATGCTAATGTTTATAGTTTACCATAAGTTAACCACAACACCAAAAACAATGTTGTTCCCTTATGTTTACCCCCACCTCCTAGCTTCCTACACTATTTAAACCAAATCTTTCGATCCCTCAACATAATTCCATTCCCAAGTTATCTGTATCAACTACTATATTTTAAGTTAGTTTAAAAGTATTAAATAAATTTATTTTTAAAGAGTTTTTGTCTCTGCCACGTAACACCGTACTATTATCACAATGAGGCAAGCTCGGCAATTTTGCGGCTACCCCCTCCTTCTTGGGCCCGTTATTTTTAACTACCGTATTTTTATTTTGCTGCGTTATATTTGCAAATGACAATAATTGCTCCACTTTTGTTTGTAATGTTTCCTTGGTAGTATTTTTTACTTCTAAGGTAGATTCCAAATGTTCATTTTTTTGTGTAAGTACTTTCATACGCTCCGCCAACTCATCCACTTTATTTGCTTTTTTTTGAGCTACTTTCATAATGGTTTTTAACTCGCGCAGCTCGGTTTCGGTATTAATAAATCTTTCTTCTAGCCGTTTATACTCCTTTATCTGATCATCAAGCCGAGAAATCATTTCCATGCGGAACTCTCGGATCTCCTCTATTATCCTACTTTCGTTATCGATCATAGATATTTCGCTGTAATTGTGACGATCTCTTCGTTTCTTATTCACATAAAAAGACGGCGTAAACGTTTTGTCCATTAGTATTCGCAGCGGTGTATTGTAGTTAACTCCTTTCGGAATATTACGTCTGCATTCCGGACAAACCCATTTACCTTTCTCTTCTTTAGTAAAATTTTGATACTGCTCTGCCGTTATTGAAACACACATAAGATGATACACTTTTCTACATGTTTCTTGCGAACACTCTATGTTTACTGTGCCAGACGGGCGAAATTCGGGAGTAAATGTTGTCGAAGATACTCCGCGAGTAGCTCACGTCCTACACTTAAAGGTTCCGGTGGATACTTCTACTGCCGTCTTTGTGGGTGCGGCTGGGGTACTGTGGACTGACGTTCAATCAAAATGCACGAACTAGAATACAATGGCAAGGCAGTGGCCAGCGGTTCGACTGCTCAACTGTTCGGCGAAAATCTTCTGACTATTGGTTATTAACCACGTTTGTTGAATATGGTTGTTCAACCACGGTTGTTCTATATCGGTTGTTCACTATCGGTTGGTCACTATATTTTTCAAATTATTTCTTCAGTTGACTATTTCTTCAAGTTTTTCAGTAGTAACTTACTTCTACTAGTACTATCTGCTGCTATTATCACTGTTTATCTAGCTTCTATTATCAGCTACTACGTTGTACTATGCTACTAATATCACTTGTCACTAGCTGCTATTATCAGGTACTAAGTTGTACTACTAGCTACTACTATCACTTGTCTAGCTGCTATATCAGCTAACTAGCTATTACTATCACTTGTGTAGCTGCTATTATCAGCTACTATGTTGTACAACTAGCTATTATTATCACTTGTGTAGCTGCTATTATCAGCTACTATGTTGCTAGCTACTATTCACTATGTCCTATGTTCTGCTACTTCTTGGTTCTGCTACTAGTCACTTCAGCTACTACTTATTACTGGGCCCCGCGGCCATAAGGTAGACTCGAGCGTTACTTAAAAGTTAAGCCGCTTGCCATTGTCCGTTTTGCCTCTTTATTGTATAACATTTTCACTATACAATTGTCTTAAATCATAATTTACCCGGATTCTACACACGATTAATTCTTACGCTAATGTACTATACATTGTCAAATTGGTAATTCAGTTGTCTATTAGCACACCATTTTTTTCATTTCATTAGGGTTTCTTAATATATTAACAATGTAAAAAGTTATTAAACAAAATATCCCAAATTTTCACAATATTTGGGTACATTAATTCTTTAATTTTACTATAAGTAGGAAATAAGTCATCACGCTAAATATTCTTTTATTTCCTTAATCTATAAACCTTAATATAATTCAATACTATGTTAACAATTCTTCTAGAGCATGAAAATTATTTCCATAATTTTCGGGATTAAATATTACGCAGTTAATTAATAATGCCTAGAATGTTCTATAACGTGTCACGCTTTGATTGGTCGACATTTTGTTTGTACAAATAAGAGTTATTTTCTTAACTATTACCAAACGATGTTCTATACTATAATACTAAGGTTGTAAACATGTTGTAAAATTACACTATTGCACTTTCAATATTGTTTTTTAATCACTATGTTTTTAAACACTTTTCGCCGTCGCGAACATTTACACTATCAGAAATCAACTCATTGCACCCACTAAATTTCGTCTCCATTTGATTGGCAATATTATTATAAAAAACAATTTATACGTAATAATTAGTCGACACTATTCGCATACGCGTCCATTCATCTTGCGTCCTCGATAGATTTCTTGATTTGATCTAGTGAATTCATTATTAATTTTCAATTGATAATTTGTGTTACGACGTTTGTCTTTACCGGTTTCGCTATTACTCCACTATACTAATTATACTCCACGTCATTTTAATTTTATTCTTAGCAGTCTTAATTTTGTTGCTAATATGTAAAGATTTGGCTGTTCAGCACACTTTTTTAACATTTTTGACATATCCTCTAAAAGTATCGGAAAGATTATATGATTTTTCATGGTAAAATTCATATAATCTTCGTCTGCTCTTATGAATTCCTACTGTCGCCAACACCCTACAATACGTGTAGCTTCAAAGAATAAATTATCAAGATTGTATGATTTGAACAATGACCAAAATTTAATACTGATGGAAGTAGCTTCCAGGAGATTGATATTAAAGTCTCCGCATACTACAAGATATTTATTCTGTTTATTAAGCTTAACTAAAACTTCTTCCATAATTTTTTCAAATGTATCATACCTTGAACATGGGGGTCTGTAAACACTGACAACAATGAGGTGCTCAAACTCAACACATGCCATTTCCACAGTTCGCTCAACAGAGAGGCTCACAATAGCTTTACGTTCTTCACATGATATAGGTTTATTAGCTAATATTAAGGAGCCACCACGTAATTTAGTATCTCTATTGAAAGAACTGACCACCTGGTGATTACTGAAATTAAATATGGAGTTGTAATCTTTCAACCAATGTTCAGTAATACATAAAATATGTATATGGTTACTATTTAAAAATAATTCAATTTCTAGTTCTTTGCCATACTCTTTAATATACCTTGTATACTTTTATGCACCATGTTAATACAGTTTTTATTATTGCTATTTTGTGAAATTATACAGTTAAGTATTGGTGAGTTATATTCTAAGGTATTTAAATCATCTTTGCTAGAGACTACCTCTATTATCTTATTATCTAATTTAAATTACTTGGAACTGATTCCAAATTATTTGTAAAATTATTTTGCTGCTCAATAAAAGCAGGTGTCAAGGTAGCCAAAAATCTGGCTGGGTTAATATATAAATAATAAGATAATGTATTTGCTACCAGTCTTAAACTGAAATTTGATAGGTAATACCTATTTCTTGTCAAAAACTTCTTAGTTAAATTATTAATATCAATCAAATGAAATTTATAATTATTATTCTTACAATTACATGTAAAATTTAAATTATTATTCTTGTAAAATTATGCATTAATAAATTTAAATTATATTTTAGATTATGTACCCCTCTATATAAGGCAATGTAAACAAGATAACTTTATGCACATTTAAGTTATTGGGATATTCAATATATTTTAATAATTGATTCTTGTTCATATTGCCTCCTCTCCCAACAAAAATTATTAATATACTATTAGGGCTAAACTTACTAGTTAATATCACTGAATGATGCTCCAGGCATGCAGTAATTACTTATCTGTTACTCTTTTAAACAGTTATTTAATGATATTCTCAAGTTTTTGCCTATGTCATCACTATACACAATAACATTACTTTTTCATTATAAGTATTACTTTTTAAATTTATCTGCTTCGTTATGGTACTGTCATAGAGTGTAGGTAAAGAAAATGAAGTATTACTGCTTGTCATATTATTAACACATACTGTCCTTAAAGAACCTGGCAATGAGCGCTGATATTCATTTTGATATTTTGATAAGGAGTCAAAATGTTCCTCGTTATATTTAGATGACTTTACCACATTATCCATGGCCGGTATGTGTTCTTTTATCTCATTCTCTGCTGATTTATATTTATTTGACATAATTTTTAATGAGGTTTGAAGTGATAAAATTTCTGAATTAAGACACACTATTTCAGTCTCGTAACAATTTTTCATGTTTTGCACCTCAAATGAATAAAATTTAAGTTTACTAATTAACTCTTGCTTTTACTTACATACATTTGTATAATTTTTAGTATTCATTTTAGTTTTAACTAATTTTTGCACTTTCCTAGTATATTTGTTGATTTTTATATATTTTCTTAATTTCCTTTCCTTCTGCTGCTTGTAATACTTTCTGCTGTTCTTGATATGGCAGAATCATCAGTCAAATCTATTGTTGTGGAGGGTTACAACGTTTTATGAGATTTACATTCTACGAGCTTATTGAACAGACTCTGAGTTTGAAATGCTTGCAAGTTACCAATGTATTGTTTAAATTGTGAAATCTGCTCATTAGCTTCAGTTTACTATAATTTCAAAGCAGCAATTAATCTGAGGGCTTCCTCATATTCTTTGCTGCATCGGTCAAACTCATTGACTGTCCCCTAGAGCTGATCCATTTCCTTTTAAATATCTGTATAGTCTCTATGTAACTTTACCATATCACTTTTCAACTGTCCTTTTCATTGTCATCCCTTTCTTTAAATAACACCTCACCCTGCTCCCTGGACGCCTTGAGTTCTTAGAGCACAAGATGAAGTTGGTTTTCCATCTGGCGCGTCTTGGCATTGCGAGTATTCATTTTACTATGTATATTAAATAGTGAAAGAAAACAAAGATGGAAATCAAGGGAGCAGGTAAAGCAAATATCTAATTGTTAGACTCTAATTACAGATGTCAAATTAAATTATTAAAAAACAATTCAAAATGAAATCCGAAAACAACAACACCATTTAAGAGATGTATTGTAAATATTAAAACGTTACCTGCTGTCACTTTAAGTTGAGACACTAAAAATTTATTTATTTAGATATTTACCACTTTTATTTATTACATAATAAATACAATTTGTTCGTAATTAACAACTATAACTTAAATTTGAGGTGGAAATTATCAATTACAATATTTATTTTTACGAAATTATTTGGGAGCAAATTATTTAACTACTTGTCACCGGGGTTGCCACAGAGAAAAAAGCTGGTTAATTTTTTTTTGCGCCCAGAAGCAAAGTAAAGGGCTACCCTCCGGGAAGCTGCCTCACGAATAACTTTATTTGAGTGAGACTGTGAGGCTTTGAAGAAGTTCTCAGAGAGTGATTTTAGAAATTGTCGAATTGTGCGGAACTCTAAGTCTCGGTGGAGGTCGGCGTTATGGATGAACCAAGGTGCGTTCGTAGCCCGACGACAAAAAGAGTTTTGAACTATTTGAAGTTCGTTTAGGATTCTAGGTTTAGCATGAGCAAAAATGGGGGCCGCGTATGTCATAACTGGTCGTATATACCTTATATAGGATTCGCTTGTTTCGGAGAGACATTTTACTCTGTCGGCCCAGCATGCTGTTGAGCCTACCTAGGTTTGAGCGCGCGGTACGAGTTACTTTCTTAACATGGGGCTCGAAAGTGAGCCTCGTGTCAAGGGTGACACCTAAGTATTTGGCGGTCTTATACCAGGGCACAGGGTTTCCTAACATTCGGATTGGCGGAATGGTAGTGGGGCAGCGTCGTTTATGTTCGAAGCAAACGGCGGAGCTCTTCTCCGGGTTCACATCGATACGCCATTTTTGGAACCAAGCTCCTAAGTCACTAACTAACTGTTGGATCTTGTTCCGGATAAATTGTACTGAGATACCTTTATAATAGAGGGCTGTGTCATCTGAAAAAAGGGAGAGCTGAACACCATTCGACGGGATGAGAATGTCGTTGGTGAACAGTATATATAAAATAGGGGCAAGCACGGAGCCCTGAGGGACACCGGCTTTGATATGACACGAAGAGGAGAGCGTGCCTTTGTGTCTGAAACGAAAGGTACGATCCTTCAAGTAAGAGGCCACGAGACGAACAAGACGATCAAGGAGGCCTATTTTGTAAAGTTTGTGGATAAGGCCTTCGTGCTAGACTCTATCAAGCGCCTTTGCTATGTCAAAGAAGACCGTGATGATCTTATGACGACAAGGATAAAAAGGGACATGAGTGTTTCGCTCGGAAACCAAATTGGTGGGGGATTGAGGAGGCTGATGGGGCGGTGATTGGAGGTGAGGTGGTGAGGCTTTCCTAGCTTGGGGATACCAATGACAATTGCCTCTTTGCATGTGGTGGGAAAGTAACTGAGATCTAAGCAGGCGTTGAAGATTATAACCAATAAGGTGATCACCTTGGTTGGTGATGCCATCCGCGCCCGGTGCCTTTTTAAGCTTCTGTCCTTTGATGATGGATGAGATCTCATCATTGGACACAGTGATAGGGTCAGAGGCTGTGGGGGTAAGTTCCGGCGGCGGACCTCATCCTCCACTGCCTGGATGTGGGAGGGGTCGGTGGGATGTGAGCTGGGAGAGCATTGAGCGGCGATGCTGTTTGCAAAGCAATCAGCCTTTTCCTCGTCCTCGAAGGTAACGTCAGGACAGGAGAGAGGGGGGGGTGAGTGATAGCGTCTATGCGGAGGGCTTTCGCCATCCGGTAGTACGCTGTATGAGAAGGGGAGATATTCTCCATGAGTTTACTCTTTTCGAGTTCTCTTAGTTCAGAAAGGCGTGAACGGACTTCTCGTTGAAGACGATTGGCTGTACGCCTATAGTCAGGGGTGGAATAGAGTGATGCTCTCAGGAGAGCAGCTCTCTTGGCTTTTATGAGGTTGCTAATATCTGGGGAAGACTATTATTATTAGCAATCGGGAAGACCCTTTCATTCTCCTTAAGGGAGGATTTTATGAGGGTGGTGAGGGAATCGACCGCGGTGTCGATTTTTTCGGTACTGACGAAGAAGTCCGAAGAGAGGGTGATGGGGGAGTCCGGAGAGTCCATAGCTGAGGCTAAGGACTCCCTGAAGCCCTTCCAGTTGGTGAAGGTTTTGTTGGAGGGAGTTGAAGGAGGTGGCTGATGGCCAAGTATGACGGAGACAGGACGGTGGTCGGATCCTAGATCGTCAAGAGTCTCGATTGCCCTGAGTTTGAGGGAAACTCCTTTTACTAGCGCAAAGCCTAGCACGTAATTGAAAAGATACGGTATTAACATCAATGGCGAGTATAGTTCTTATGGCAGAATCACTGGAGGACCTAAGCACTATGCTCAATGACCTCGATAGTGTCTCCCAACGGATAGGTCTTAAGATGAACATGGACAAAACAAAAACCATGTTTAACGTTCATGTCACACCTATGCCGGTAGTTGTTGGGAGCACTAAGCTCGAAGTTGTTGACGAATATGTTTACCTGGGACAAATAGTCCGACTAGGTAAGTCCAACTTCGACCGAGAGGTCAATCGACGGATTCAACTCGACTGGGCAGCGTTGGGGAGATTACAACACATCTTTTCGTCAGGCATACCGCAAAACCTCAAAACTAGATTGTACAACCAATGCGTGTTGCCAGTGATGACCTATGGTCCCTTACTGCTGGCCGTATGAGGAAGCTCAAGGTCGCTCAGCGAGCTATAGAGAGGGCTATGCTCAGGGTTTCTCTGCGTGATAAAATTAGAAATGAGGATATCCGCAGTAGAACCAGAGTAACCGACACAGCCCTAAGGATTAGTAAACTTAAGTGGCAATGAGCCGGCCATATAGCTCGAAGAACCGACAACCGATGGGGAAGAAAGGTTCTCGAGTCTTGAATCTACTTTGTTTTTAATATATATTAACAAATTATTAAATAATATCAAACATTTAACAGCAATATTTGCCGATGAAGTTAAAGTTTTTATACTGGAAAGCTTATAGATATAAATGAAAATAAAATTAATAAATCGTTAAAAGACATAGTGGCCTGGCTAAAGTTGACGGCTCCGTGGCGCAGTGGCTGAGAAATGAGTTCCTGGAATATAAATTTATTTTATACGCAAAAGTAATTTTATGATTTTAAGAGTTAATTCTGTGTTATTTTATTTTGTTGTTTTTTAAATATTTTATCTAATAAGTGAGTTATAAGTCTAGAGCCATCGATAACTTGAAGCATGTTCTATAATGATAAAAACTGGAGAGTAAATTTATAGCTCATTGGTGTATAGCAAGCACGAGCAATGAGCCCCCGAAAGTAACACCTGTTAACTAGTATAACTGAATAAATTCAAGAATAAATCTTTATATCTTAGTATATTGTATATATTCTATGTTTGAATTAACCAACAATCAAATTTTATTTTGTATTTAGAAGCTTAACTACATTTTCATTTCGCTAGTAAAATATTTTTATAAGCTCTCCTCAAAACATAAAGACTATCACTTTTGTCTCAGATATTGGGCATAAGAAATACCTTAATTAAAGAGCCTAAAATTTGGTGGAAGCATTTCTTAAATGAGCGTAGTAAATGTTTGAGGGAATCTTTATTGCCAACTGTGTGCCTCGATTTACCGAACAATGCCCTCCCCGTATTCTTCCCGCACATCCCCTCCGGTTGTAGATACACTAAAGCGCTAGTACGATAAGATTAATGCACTTGCTGACTTACAGGGTAAATTTGGTGTCTTGTAAAGTTGTCTCGCACTATCTGCAGTGCGCCACGCCCGCACACAAGCTGATAATATGACTCTTACCGAACTGAACGTGATTGTTATTCACACAACGTGCATTCATCGGAACCTCTGCGAGCTTCAAATACGAAGAGTGCGCTATTAAACGTGTAAGTTGCAATCAACTGCAACTATTGCAAACAACTAATTGTTGTGCTTTCTTTTTATTTATCAACAGACAGCGACAAATAAAAGAAGCCTGAAAAAATTAACGAAAGTAACCACTGGAAATAAAAAATCATGTTAATGTTGGATCAAAACACGAGTATTAACAGGATGACAGTAATCACTTTTATGACGTCTTTATATGTAGGTAACAACACATTATTATTCATATGAGCTTATAGATTTATAACTTTGCTGTGATTCCATTTGATGACGTTCTGTCGTTATAATCCAACTGCTCAGTCACTACTACGTAATTAATAGCCACATTGCGCCACCGTATTTAAATAAGCAGTATTAATTTCACATAATTATATAAAATTTCCTCCAGACCAAATTGGGGTCACAGCGATCAGGCTAACAGAAAGTCTGAAGAAGAAAATCTGCTCAGGCCGGGACAGCAATCCTACACAACAGAAAACAGACTAGCAGCAGGGCCAACGGCTTTACATACTATTCGAGACAAGGGGCGAAACACCGCTAATTTTTTGACGCTATGCTGCTTCGGAGAGATTGTTAACAGAAAAAAACAATTTTCGCCCGACGCTGAACCCGCCCTCAAAATCAGCAAGTCGCGCTTACGACCACTAAACCAAACAGTCAATATAATACTCATGAAGGTTTAATAGAACTTTATGAGACATAAATGAATAAATAAAAGTATGGAAGTTGTTGGCACATAATTAGTTCTTCTTATTTCAACATTAACATTATTTAATCGTTAATCTAGATAACATAGTCACTTCTGACAAAAAACGGACATGCTAAAAACCAAAAAGCTCCGTCCAGTATGATAATTTATCCAAAATCTATAATATCAATTTTTTTAGTTGTAGTTTTGCGTTAAGTTTTAAGTATATTATGAAATTATCCTAGCCCTAAAAATTTGTTTAAAAATTTCTTCACAATATGTTGATGCGTTTATTTGGAAGATTTTTTTATTTGGAAGATTTTGACGGCAGCTTGAGCCAGCAAATAGTCGATGACGATAGTATCTCAAGGTGCCTAAGTTATTATTAAAAAACACATTATTATTAAAATCAGTCTCCAATATTCGATCTTTTACTAACAGCATTGGTATTAATTGTGTCTTTATTATTTGAAATAGCGTGATTATAGAATCTCAGCACCAACATCAATACAGCCCTTCACAAGTACATGGCTGAACATAGTCCTCCGCTAAGGAATACCAAAAAGCACGGTCCTGAATTACCTACGTCAATTAACTTCCAGCATCTTTTACAAAGTCGTCACTCCATTTATTGAGGAGCCACCCTACACTTTCCTTACAGATACAAGGCTGCAACTCGAGAACCTTTCTTCCCCATCGATTATCGGTTCTTCGAAATATATGGCCGGACCATAGCCACTTTAGTTTACTGATCTGTTGGGCTATGTCAGTTGCTCTGGTTCTACTGCGGATATTCTCATTTTGACGTCTATCGCAAAGAAAAACTCTGAGTATAGCCCTTTCTATAGCTCGCTGAGCGACCATAATATTTTGATTTTTTGTAAACAGAAACAGAAACTTTTTTATTCAATATAGATTATAAATAATACTTATTGAAAGTCACTCTTTTGTTTAAATACCACTGGTTCGAAAAAAAACCTCTGTCCTGGGAAGAACCAGCAAGAAACCCAGCGGGACTTTTTAAAAATAACAGCTTACAATCATGTATGTTACACAATTAACCACACAAAACAAATTAGAAATAGCTTGGTAGCGATAACCTCATTCACAGGGTTATTATCATCCATAAATTCCTTAATATTATACAAACCCTTTTTACACAAACTTAGTTTAATACAGTTTTTGAACTTTGAGTACGTCGAATTTTGTATATTGTCTGGGATTTTGTTGAAAAGCGTATGTACATCGCCTCAAGAATGAATTATTGACTCGGTGGAGTCGAGTAACTGGTACTACTAGCTTGTGTTTGTTCCTAGTATTTACAGAATGAATATCACTTATTTTTGTATAACTACTTTTATTTTTGTACGTACATTAAATTTTCAGAAATATATTGAGAGGCCAAAGTTAATATATTAATTTCTTAAATTTTGTCGGAGCGACTCTTTAGGTTTTAAATCATAGATTGCTCTTATGGCCCTCTTCTGTAAAACAAATATAATTTCAGTGTCAGTTGCGTGTCCCCATAGCAAAATACCATACGACATTATGCTATGGAAATAGCTAAAGTAAACAAGTCTAGCTGTTTCCACACTGGTAAGATTTCTAATCTTTTTTACAGCATATGCTGCAGAACTAAGTCTGCTTACTAACTTTGATATATGGGGGCTCCATTGAAGCTTCGCGTCTAGTGTTATTCCAAGAAAAATGGTGGTATCGACAAGACTCAGTTCCTCCCCATTTAAGATTACATTAGTATATAATTGTCTGACATTTGGAGTCATGAACTTCATACATTTCGTTTTAGTGTTATTTAAATGCAAGTTATTAACATTAAACCAATTTACTAATTTAGATATAGCATTATTTACTTCGTCATATTTTAATAATTGTCGTTTTAATTTTAAAATTAAGTATGTTGTCTCTTATTTATTTATTTATTGCAAAAGCTTTATTGCATATGAAGTGTAGAATTGGCGGACTTTTATTTTACCAGTCAACTACGATAAGCAGATAATAATTATTGAAAGATAAGATTTTAAATAAAAAAGACAATAAAAGCAATGGATGCCAAAAATATCTTTTTGTCAATCTATAGATTGTAATTCAAATTTCATCAAATTCTATTTTAATTTATTAATTTCTACTGCCGCTTCAGTCTGAACTCTTTGTACAGCTACAAGAGCATGCAACAATGCGTTCCTGTGATTGGAGTTTTTTCTCATCTATTTGATAACGTTTAAGGTATACTTCTGATACCTTCCAAGTAAATTGGTATTCAGGATTGTTTGGCCTCGTTCCACCTAGAATCTTTTTAGTAAACTTTTGATCTGACTATTTAATCCAATATGCGAAACTTTCAATAATGACAAGACTGATCTTATGAAATTAAGGCTTCCGTAAGACATACTTTCTTCATACTTCACTGTGAGGTAAATTATGATTTGCGAAATATTAGCATCCTTAAAATTAGTTTTATTTAATATTAGTGTGACGGCGCTGTCGTCGCGCTACAAGCAATAACACATCGAAGCCTAAATCGCGCTATCTCCGAAGTAAAAGCAGTATATATAGAATAGCTCCGAACTAACACACGGAGCGTTGGCCGCTCCCCCGGCAGAACACCTTGCCCGGCGGGAGATCTTCCCTTTCTTTCCACCGGCCACAGTGGTACCCACCGACGTAATGTGAACACACAACCAACAACCTTCGTAAACTACAACTTTCAAGCGGGTCGCGTCAGTTACTGATCCATCGGAATCTGTCGACTGCGTGGAGCAGCTACTGGATGTACTGTCGGTTTAGGCGGCGGACCTCTTCCGGGAGGATGACGTTACGGACGCGGTGTCTGAGCACTCCATGGCGTCGGAGTCGGGGAACGCGGGCGAGTCGGTCTGCGGGGCAGCCATAGGGTCCGACAGCAGGATGCTACAGGGGCCGTGGGAGGGGGGACATGCCTGAGGGGCAAGGGAGGTAAGCAGTTTGACGAAAACGGTTTCGTCGATGGCAGTTAAACCTAGGGTCTGATTTTGCTGAGTGAGGAAGGCCCTAAACATGTCCAAAGTGGACATGATTGGACAAGACAACGGAAACAATACAAAACAAAAACACAAAATAAAAACATATGATATAATGTACAATATGATCAATATACAATATGAAACATATGATGAATATACAATATGATCAAACCTCCCTGCCAGCAGGCAGGGAGGTTTGATCATAGCACAAGCGTACTCACAGTCGGCGACTGCTC
The DNA here is from genome assembly GCA_029286625.1 of Parnassius orleans. Taxonomy (NCBI): domain Eukaryota; kingdom Metazoa; phylum Arthropoda; class Insecta; order Lepidoptera; family Papilionidae; genus Parnassius; species Parnassius orleans. The sequence continues at coordinate 887,526 of JAGSMP010000399.1, read as the reverse complement.
TGCACAGCGTAAGCGGGAGAGCGAAGGTGCATGAGCGAGAAGGCACTCACTGTACCGGGACGAGAGCGCGGTCAGCTAACACAACCGCTCGAGAGCGGCGGCGCAAGCGGAATCGAACTGCTAGTTAGTTCGGAGCTATTCTATATATACTCTTTTTACTTCAAATCTTTGATAGCGTGATTTAGGCTTCGATGTGTTTTTGCGTGTGGCACGAGGACAACGCCGCTACATCACCCTACTGCTCAGACCGGAGGTCGTTGGTGCAGTCCGTTTCCCGGTGCATCCTTAATGCCGGTGGGGAATGCATGCTGTGCGTGTAAGGGCAAGTGATGCCCAAACGATATGCCGGTGTGTAATGCATGCCATACTACGCACTTGCAAGTGATGCCGGTGAAAACGATGTGCCGGATCAAGTGCTAGAAGTCTGTCTTATAAATCTGCGGTGAGTCGAGATGAAGACAAGTTGGACTGGCTTGCAGGAATATGGCGTCATAAAGAAGTCAATCTCATTTTTTGTTGAACTTTCGGGGCTCGACCAGGTCCACTTTCTGTGGGGCCGCTTTTGGAAGAAAGAGTTCATCATAAAGAGTCCCTCTTTCTCCATAAAAGTCGGCCAGCTGCTGGCCCCTTGGGTTACGTTGCCCTATTCCGAATTTCCCTACTTTCAGCTCATCGTTCGTCGTGGATTTTGGAGGAATGCATGGCTCTAGAGATATCCTCATACATTTCCTCCATCTCTTCATCGGTATGTGCCGAGATTGATGCGTAAACCTGTATTACCTTCAGCGAATACCGTTTGGTGATTCTGAGTATAAGGTACGCAACTCTCGTCGACACACTCCCAGTCTTTACAACGTTGTTAACGAGAGACTTGTGGACGATAAATCCGACACCTTCTTGGGAAAGATGGTTGCCCTCCCGGTGATAGAACAAGTTGCCGGATTCGAGGATTACCGTGTCCTCACCCTCTCTTCGGACCTCGGATAATTCTATAATACTTCAGCTCAATTTGTCTATCTCTTCTTCCAGCTCCAGGATCTTCTCGTCAGTCCTCAGGGTGCATGCGTTATATGTTGACAAGTCGATTCGTCTTAGGTGGCAACCGAACCTCCACCGGAGATTCTTAACACCACCTGCTCCGCCGTTACCATGGTCACCACCGTAGCCAGGGATAGCGGGGCCACCGGGGACTGGGGGCCGTTTATTTGTGTTGTTGCTTATGGGCGGTATAGTGCCATAGTTGCCACGCTTGGCGAGCGGGTTGGCAACCGCAGTAGAGCAAAACATGGAATTTTTCGTTTATATCTTCTTAAATATATATATATATATATATATATATATATAAATATGAATTTTGAAAACCATATTGATATGGATTGAATAAAACTATTTTTACGGATTTTATCGCGTTTAATTTACTATTTAAAAAAAAAAGTAAATTAAACGCGATAAAATCCGTAAAATAGTTAAATTCAATGTGTAGTGTTCGCGTAAATATAAGAAATCATTACATATTGTTATGGGTTTAAAATTTTATGAACATTAACAAAATTCATAAATTTGTTATGAATAACTTTTTCAAAAATTTTAGACAAGCTTGGTGCTATGGGTCTGTAATTAATTGGGTCTTGTTTCGATCCTTTTGGGTTCCGTACCCAAAGGGTAGCCAACAGGACCCTATTACTAAGCCTCCACTGTCCATCCATCTGTCTGTTAGCGGGCTCTATCTCATGATCCGTAATAGGTAGACTGTTGAAATTTTCTGTTGCCGCTGTAACAACAAATAATAAAAATAAAAATTTATTTAAAATTAAAGGGGGCTCACGTACTAGAAACGTGTTTTACTATGGTACGGAACCCTTCATGCGCGAGTTCGACTCGCACTAGGCCGGCTTTCTTTTGAAAATATGCTTTAGAAGAGCAATTTTAAAGTCATTCGGAAATGTACCTGTTTCTGTCATTAGATATACGAGTACACTATTGATTCTGAAATATACTTATAAGATTGTCTAGATTGTTAATTTTTAATTTTTATAAATTATTTAGAGTTATAAAGATATTACATAAGAATATTGGTGACTACGTGTAAAGAATAAGTTATTAAAAATGTATACCATGTGTAATTACTGTGCTCAATGTAAATTACAGAACAGCGAGTGGCTGGCTACTCTGCACCTGTGCTTAAGGCTGGCCCGATTGGTTTCAGCCAAATCAAAGTTACAAATAAACAACTTAACACGCCTACCCACTGAGTTTAACACTTCAAGGTGTTATTTTGCAGCACCAGCTCATATCGTGTTACAAAAGTTCTTCATGTGTTGGACAAAATGTGACCAGGCTGGCGTTTTTAAAGGATTTCTTGTATTTTATATATTTTATTATATTTTTAAATTTTGAGTTATATTTTAAAAAAAGAGGGTAAAAATAAGCATGTTTTTCACATGATTTATGTAATCACCGCCGCCGATGAACATCTACAACGATTGTTGTTATATTAATCCGGAAAACCTCTGGCGATAGTAGATCCACAGATGCCACAAGGTAAATGGCAGCAAATCAAACGGCAATAGAAACGACTCTCATTTGTCAAATTCATGTATAAATCTTTTATTTTTTCAAAATAAGTGGAATGATAATCAGTATTTATCGATATCTATCGATGTTTGTTTCACGTTCTAAGACTGTTGTATTTTCCAATAGATCCCATGATTTCAGTAACTGCTATAATGCTTGGCGCTCGTTCAGATCTCAACTCTTTTATCGACGAAGCCGACAACCTCGAATGTCGTTTGTACCGAACTTGGCCTCCTTTTCTCATTTATGATTTTGTTGGGATTCTATTATCTAACTCATATTAGTCACTTTAACATGAAATATGGGCACATTTAATCTAACGTAAGTTCCTTATGGAGATCAGGGAAAATGTATGAAAAGCAATAAGAAACGCAAAATTTTGAAAATACTTGCCGAGTAAAGTTATTTGTATCATAACTGTCCTAAAAATCAACTAATAATATGCTAGCGTTAACAAATTACTGGAAGTTATGCCTTAGACCAAGGGCATCTGATGCTGAGATGATCATTTCACCTATTAGGCGAGTAAATTTTAATAAATTCTTAAATATTGGGTATGCCATGGTAAAGAAATGTTTAAATATTGAAAATTATGATGATTTTGAATTCTCGAAGTAATAAAAAGTTTGTTTGAGGTGTTTTAATAAAGAAACTACGTTAATTTATTTTGTCGCCAACAGTATTATAAAATTTTAAGTCAAAGTTTTTATCAGTGTGTCTTGTCTGTATTAACCAATTGTACAAATGAATGAATATTTCTTTTGTTTAAAGGGGGAAACTATAAAAACTATACTCGAGGTTTTCTAGTGGATGTGATTCAAAAAGAAGAAATCCACTAGGGAAATAACAAAAACGACATAACAATCCATATCAGAAAATTTAAGAGGCAGTGGCTCAATGACACCTGTCCTAGATGTGATGTCACTGGAGTTAGCGTGTCTTGGAGTGAGAATTACGTATCTTTATGAAATTTTGACCCTACGTTGACGCTTAGCGTATCTTCTAGCTAAATAGAGTAATAACCTGTATTATCTTGATATCAAGATCGAGCCAAATAGTCCACCTTAGTTAGGTTATGACAAGATGATGTTGATGATAAATGATCAATTCATTTAATCGTCGGGGTGTGGTATCAGTGGGTCAAGCCACTTTTTATTTGAAAATTAAAATCAAATAGCAGTGAATACTCTTCACTTATAGTCTCTCAATTGCGAAAGTTGGCCACTAAAGGTCCGATAGACATTTACGAGCGCACTTTTGAGACCGAGGCCGACGTGTGAGAGTCCGAAGGTCGAGCGGCGCAATGCTGCGTGGGCTACCGCGGTGAGGGCCGCGGTGCCGGGGCGGCGTGCGGGCGGCGTGCGGGGCGGGCGGGGTGCGGGCGGGTGCGGGCGGCGCGCGTCGCCGCGCGTCGCCGCGCCCGGTGCGGCGGCCGGCGGGCAGTCGCCGGCGCGCCCCCGGCCGAGCGCCCGCCGGCACGCGCCGTGTCGCGCCGCGCCGCAGCCGAGCGAGTGCGCCCGGCCCCGCCCGCGGCACTCGCCCGCCCGCCCGCGCGCCGCCCGCCCAGAACTACTGACGCGCCCGCATCCCGACAGGGACCTCGCTCTGTGCAGTGCTCTTATCAGTGTTGTGTTCATTGAACTTACAGGAAGACATTACTACTTTTTAATACTTACATCCCTTTGGATTCAGTTGAGAGTTTCCCGCGCTACTTATCGTAGAATAGGTAGTAAAATTATTATTATTCCTAATTTAAGAATAAGTTACGTTATATGTATGAAGAATTCGCCTTTTATGCATGCATGGCGATAAAATCATGATTAGATGGAAAACTTCTTAAATGGCACTTGAATTTATGTTAAAGAACTACTAAAACAGAAAAGGCAGATTGAATGTTATTCATCTTTTAACACTTTATTTATTTGAGATTTTAACAAATATATAATAAATAACAATAATCCCTAACATTATTTATTCTATACTTTTTAATTCTCACATATTTTTCAGTCATGAGTTTCAGAATTTTATCAATTTCATAAATAAGTTTATTTCAAAGTTTTTCGTTCCTAATCCTAATAATTTGTTTGTAGTTATATCTTAGTCGTTCTTTTAAATTATATTTAGAAGTGATAAATACATATAATATAATATACTACGCAAATTCTGCACCATGTAGGTCTGTGAAAGACGGCTGAAGTCAGACATAAATACGAGTAAAATAATGACTGTTTGTCACTATTAAGATAATATCGTAGCAAGTGAAACTTTTTAAAAATATAATATCAATTAGATAATAAAAATTATCATTATTATTATTATTTATTTTGAATAGTGGATATAAACTGAAAGAATTTTGATCGTTTATTACCAAATAAATGAAAATATATAATATTATGTTCATAGTCCTTAAATTAACATAAAGCTACTTATTATCAGTCAAGATATTTAAAACATACGTTGTACGTAATTACAATTTCAATACAAACGCATGTATTTACACAAATTAATACGTTTTTATTTACATCTTTAGTTACGTGTACATTACCACATAAAAGTAACATTAGTAATAGTGTATGAGGTAGTTGACTTATAATGATAGTACTTCTACGTATGTTTAATTTGTATTCAATTTTTTTGTATATAATACTGCCGTATAATGAATAATACCTACTACCTATTTAAATACAAGTAAACTATCGGGCCGTCCCTCATGTTTGCCAATATCAACAACACAGTCATCTCTTACAAACTTATTGACTTATTGGCCGCAAATCTAAAGCATTTATTTTACTTTCATGATTCTTCTGCCACACCCAACTTTCATTACCATACATTAAAGTTTGTGACACAGCATTGTAAATTGCCACAAGTGCTTTTTTGATACATTCCGAATTTCCACTTTAAAGTCCCCATTTACTCTGTGTCCAGAACTCACTCTTCATTCTATATCCTTGTCTTGTCTATCTCTGCTAAGCACACATCCTAAATAAACAAACTCATCCACTTGGTCAACCAACTACCCTCCTATTTTTATTTAACACGTTGTTTGAGCATTTCCCCTTTCAAAAGCCATCAATTTTACACCAATCTCACGGTATTCGTTTAAGTTTTCAACATAAATTAAAGAATTTGTACAGAAGGCTTGCTTCACTCTCTCTTCAACCCTCAGCATTTCTAATGATACTCTATCATACCCAGCTACTTTTCCTGCTTTCATACTTTTTCTTTTTCTTTCAGGGTTTCTTGTTTATTCACTTAGATAACTTTTCACACTTAATTTTTTTATTTATTTAAAAGTATTACTTCCATTTTCTTAAACTTGTAACTTGGTCCTTCAAAATACAGTTATTCTCTTTCTGCATAGCATTTATTCTAGGTTGCCTTGACTTTCTCCTGGCAATTCTAAAAAGTTACAAAATATTTTGTCATTTGCCTAGAATTTATCAGATAGTTTTCTACCATTTTGCGTTTTCTTCCTTTTTTTCTTTCAACTACTTCTATTATAATATTATTGATGGCTCCGTGGCGCAGTGGCTTAGCAATGTTTTGCAGCGCTGGGGGCCGCGGGCTCGAATTCCAAACGGAACAAGTATTTGTATGGTCTACAAATAATTGTTCCGGGTCCGGATGTTTGTTCTTGTGCAATTTATGTTTGTAAACTGCCTCCACGATACAGGAGAAAATCCTAGTGTGTGGGTAGCGTTTAAAAAAAAACAAAGATATTAAGTCGTCTGAAAACTGCTTCTTTGAATCTCATCATCGACACACCTAGACTTACTAGCTTTAGTAGCTAGTACATTTAGCAATGCTCTCGTTGCTTCAACTTCCATTCGTACTTCATTATCCCCCATAACGCCTTATTATTCCTGACCTTCTTGCTCTTACTTAACACATACATCGGTTGCTTCATCCATTAAACCAGCTTTAACTTTTCCCCACGCATGCTGCAAGTCTGAATTTTTTATATTCAATTCATCTAAATCACTAATGTTTTTCCCTCGATTTACATTTATGCTTGTCTTTCACAACTTCATTTTGTAACTTTATTCTTCTTATATTATGTAAAGAAGTGGTAGATGACCTAATAGGTGTTCGATGATGCAAACATTTAATAGACAATTTACCTGGCATAAGATCAAGTAATGGTATGTCCCTATGTTGAAACGCGGGTATACTTTTGCATTTCAAACTGCGCACTTTATTCTTTCATCCAAAGCTATGAAATATATCATGCTTCTATTTTTCCTCTTTCCGATGCTTTAAGCATATTCTTATGATAAAAATAGTATTCATCACAAGAAGATTCTTTTCTGACATACTATGAGGTTTTCCTCATTCTTATTTACACAATCATAACTAATCGTTTCCAATAACCTTCTATTTCAAGCCCTGTTTACCTCAAACCCTTCCATGCAATCTCCTAGTAAAATAAATATATTCATTCTCCTTACATTTCATTGACACCACTATTACCATTTCCCAAAACTGCTCTCGGATATGTGTGGGTTTTGACATGTCTGGGGGGACCTTAGAACAGGCAACTTCTTTAAGCGCACTGTCATTCATATCCATAGCAGTCTTGGGCTTACACATTCTTACTTTTTCACACACTTACTTATTATTTCAAAGAGAATGATACCAACACCTGGCATGCCCACTCTATCTCGTCTATACCAGGCTAGTATATTTTGCCTTTCGTTTTCTTTTATTTACACATAACAAATCTACTGTTGTATCAAACATCATCTCGTATACTTCATCCATCTTATCATGCATCGCTCCACTCACGTTCAGTGCAGCCAATCAAGCTTCTACAGTCCATTTTTCATTGTGGTTAAAATAGAAAAAAGAACGAGAATCCTTAACTATATTACATGTGGCTAGAAACAATTATTAACTTACTTTTCAATTTTCTTGCCTTGAGAGATAGTTCCTATCCAATTATAGTTAGTTTGTTCTGTGTGTTAATGTAGTGAAAAACACTCACTTTTTTTTCCTTGTTTACGTTAAATTTCTTTAGTTTCTAACTGAAAATAAAAGTTACTTAAACTAGACCTAACATAACTAAACTTTGTTGACTAAAGTTCTTTCGAAATAACACTGTATAGTTAATATATTTTATGTATTTTTACTTCTCGATATGTTTAAAAATATAATTGAATGATTATACGAACTTGTTTTCCTACTTTTTTTTATAACGTTATCGACCAAAAACTCAGTCCGAATTCTTGTATGCTTTTGTCTCGTGATTATAATAAGCAGAGAAACACCGCTGAAGCTCATTATCCGAAAGTTTAAGTTTTCTTTTATAACATAAGCACCCACTAAGAAACGATATTGCGATATTGTGCCCCAAAGGAGTTAAAACAGGGGTAAAGTTTCTATAAAAATCCGTGATTTTTGTAAAAAATGTATTTACCATGAAAATAGTTATTTTGCTTAGAAAATAAGAATGCGTGAAAGACTCGCGCCCTGTTGGTTCTGTATACACTTAATTATGTAATGTAGATATGTATATGTAAAATATAGGCAAGGGAAGCACTGAAGATTGCTCCAATCAAAGCTCTAACAAAAGGTAAGCCGGGTCAAAGGAAGTTTTTTTTAGAAAAATCTTTGTAATGAAAAGAAATGCTTTCCCGTTTCTCCATACGACCTTATATATCACGATCGATGCTCCAGCTGCAAAAGTAAGTTTGTAATCGCAAAAGAATATTTTTATATCATATATATAAATACAAATTTTATTGGATTTATTCTTTTACTTGTGTGTGGTACTAGTTTCATTTAAATGTGTATGTAACATAAGGTATCATTCAGTAGTTTTGTTAGTTAAGACCAAGAAAATTGGTTCAAACATTGGCCCTTTGGTTAATATAATAAAAAGGATCAAAATTTATCGGTCTGTATTCATCTAATGAGGGCTGAGTGATGTATTTTTTCTAAAATATTTTTTATTGTACCAAAGTTACTTTTTAATTTTTTACATTAACTGTCACATACCGCAAGATAGAGATGGCTGAGTTAAAATTGTATTCTTAATACATACATAATATTCTGTTTCTGCAGCATCTAGTCTTCTGCATATGAGCCAAAAACAAGATACATGCATGTAACATAGTTTTACAATATAAACTACGTAAGGTTAAACGCTGCTGAACGATCATTCCGAATAAAAAAAAAAAGTAGTTCTGCAATAATGAACACTATAGTTATTCAGTGTTCTCAAATCGAACACTGAATAACTACTAATAATACTTTAGTAGTACGCCGATATGATTTTTACATAACAGTAATCAAATTATTGGTATGGTTCACAAAATATTAAACATACTTCAATATCTCAATATTAGTAACTAAATGATTAATGGCAGCTTACTATATTCAAACAATTTTTATTATTAACAAGTGCTATTCGTTGCCCTGTACGAGTAACGAGCTGATATTGCAGAGTTCCACAAATTTTTAATGTTATCATTTTAGTAAAAATTACGTTAGTCGAAAGAAGCTCTACTGAAGAGCTTTCACGCATGCGTGTTTTGTTATTTCTGTAAATTTGGTGGTTTGTTTTGGTAGTTTATATGTCATAATATCATACTATAGTACGAAATCCTGACAGTGATTATATATGTGTTTTGGATCGGAATTAACACCGCCCTTAACTCTTTGTAAATTATTTTTTATCAAACAATATGTAAGAAAATATATGGCGGATGGGTTGCCTGATGAAATACATAATATTTATGTTTACGCTCACAAATATTGGAATATGATGATAATTTTAAACAATTTATATTTTACTTACTACATGATTTATAAAAAGTTATTAAAATTCATTATAGGTATATACATTTTCTTTTAAAATTTTACTTTTTTGTAAAACAACGTATGTTAAAAATGTTTTTCATTTTTATCATACGTTGTTGTTCGCCTTTCTGGTGAAGTTCGATGTTAGTTCGGATCCTAACTATAAGTCAATTATAGTTTTCTTTTGCGGTAAAGTACATTATTATAAAATAAAACAATAAGTTTGGTCATCGCTACGGTAATAATTTGATTGAATAAAGTGTAATTAATATGTATGTAGTAAGCACCTATATTATACAGGGGCATAAAAAATATTTATTATCTTGATCTAAACAGTCCGTCCCTTGAAGTCCTTCCAACCGTTAGTTTTAAATCTACGATTGACGTCTAATGGGCAGCTTGTTATAGTTACAGTTTTTACATGTACTTCGTAACTTAATCTACGGGCCGTACAGAAAACGCAACGAACCTTGTTTATAGTAACTGGGCATAAGTGATACTCGAAACGTCGTGAATTTAAAATTAGTTAATATACGCGATAAAATCCGTAAAACTCAGTTTCATTTAAATGTGTAGTGTTTGCGTAAACATAAGAAATCATTATGATAAACAAAGGTTTGATTATTGGTAAAATATGAATGAATATGTTAATTTTTTTTTATAATAACAATAGGTCTTAAATTCCAGTTGGAATATGTGAGGTTCCCTGCGCTTCCCGGAAGTACTCGCTAGGCTATAAATCGCGCGAGTGATCGAGGGATGTTGACTTATATTGTTAAACATCATCGATGAATCATCGTATTTTTGATTTCTCTCCCTAATTGTGTATAGCTATGAACATCAATAAATTGCAAGGACAGTCGTCAAAAATGGGCGGCAATGACTTGGTCGAGAACTGTGGCATGTTCTCGGGTAAGCTCCGCCAGTAAATTGGCCAGCTTAGACCCAAAAGAGAAATTTTGTGGTGGCGAATTCATCGTGCTGCAATAATATAAACAGACCGAGAACAAAGAAACCCTAAACCACGCTATCAAAGTTTCCGAGGGACCTGTTTATATAGAACATAACAAGATCTGTGTAGTAGCATTATGGAAAATTAGCTGCTCTCGGGTTAAACACCCTACCCGGTAGGAGATAACTCCTTTTCTTTTCGGGGAAAGCATAATCATAATCATAATCTTTATTGCAATCAAATGGTAACAATGGATGTGATGTTTTAAAAATAGACCGCATTTGAACCCGGTTTGGGCGTAGGAATTATAAAAAATTAAATTACATTATTGAATATTATTATTAAATAACATTATTAGATTTACGATATTAAGTTACATTATTAGATTACATTATTAAGTTACATTTTTAAATTAAGTATACAATATTAGATAAATCATTGAATATTCTTTAAATTCAATTCAATTTTTTTTACTTGACATTGTGATTATTACAATGTTAAGTAAAAACAAAAACAATAATAATAATAAACTAAGTAAATATCAAGAACTTGGCAAAGAAATTAAAACTCAATGGAAAGCACAAAATGTTCACATCGTCCCGATAGTTCTCTCATCCACCGGTATTATGCCAAAATCACTTACACAAAGCCTTAACACACTACACATGCCTACTCATACACTTCACATGCTCCAAAAAGCCACCATCCTCAAAACCTGTCGCATCACCCGAAAGTTTCGGACTTCTTCTACTTTATCATCCACTTTTACAATTTAAATTTCCCCTCACACACTTGGTTCCGACCCGTGTGTGCGGTGTTTCAAACACTCAAAGAAGAGAAGAAATATAAAGAATTGATATAATAATAATTAAAATAAAATTATATAGAATAAAATTATATAGTAAATTAAATAAAACAATAATTATTGAAGAATAATTAAATAAAATAGGCAGGCCGAAGTTGTCCACACAAATTAAATAACATTTGTATCAAAATATTCATTTAAATTATACAAACATTTTTCAATTAAATATAATTTTAATTTTGATAAAAATAATGTAGTATCCGTTAGAATTTTTATGTAATTTGGAAGGTTATTAAATTTTTTACTGTCATACAGTAGGGACTAGAGCTATGTAATGCGAGTGTAGATTTCGGCAATAGTAGCCTATTTTTATTAGGTCTAATTTTAAGTATTTGTAATTAGTTTCGCTTAATTTGGTAAATAGTTCTGGGTGGTTTTTTACAAATTTGCATGTTTCCCAAATATAAATAGATGTCAAAGTCAAAATTTTAAGCTTTTTAAAGTGGGGCCTACAACTTTCTGGAATTTTTATATTTACCAAAATTCTTATAAAGTTTTTTTGGATTATAAATAATTGCTGCGCATCAGTACTATTTCCCCACAATATGACACCGTATGATAGCCACGAAGATGTGTAAGCGTAATATGCCGATAGGGCGCTGGGGACATCTGTGGTTTCTTTATTTCACGTAATGCGTATGTGAACCTGGATAGCCTACTTTTTACTTTATTTATATGGGCTTTCCAGTTTATATGGCAGTCGGTTTCCAGGCCTAGCAAGTTGAAGTTGTCAACAGTTCCTATAGGTGTATTATTATAATTAAAAGCGATACTTAGAGGTGATTTTTGAACTGGTCGGAATTGCATAATTTTCGTTTTATTAAAATTGATCTGTAGGTGGTGATGTGACAGCCAATTAGTGACCTGGTTCAATACATGATTCAATTTATTATTTAAATTCTGGTCTTTTGTATGTGAAATAAGAATGGAGATGTCATCTGAAAATATAACAGTGGTTTCACTCAATACCCTAGGTAGTTCGTTTATGTAAATTATAAACAGCAAACATCCCAAAACGCTGCCTTGAGGGATTGAGCAAGTAGTGTGGATTGCTTCAGATCTAACGTTGCAGATTTCGCCAGTGTTATGGTTATAATGCACTATCTCTACATATTGTTTTCGGTTTTCTAGATAAGATTTAAATCATTTGTATGCCGTATCACGTACACATACCGATGTCATATAACTTCTGTAAAAGTATTGGGTATTGTACTCTATCATAGGCTTTGGACATATCTAATAATATACCTACAGCGTATTTCTTTTCATTTAGAGTATCAAGTACTTTTTGTATATATTTGTGTACTGAAAGTGTAGTTGACCGTTTCTTCCTAAAACCATTTTGTGAATTATTAAATAGTTTAAATTTTTCACAGAATGCGTAAACTCTATTTGACATTGCCTTTTCGAAGATGTAGGTATGTAATATTGAAATCGGTCTTTAATTTGTAGTGTCTGTTTTTGTATCCTTTATATGTATAGGTTTTACTATAGCGGTTTTTAATATATCTGGGAACGTTCCTTCCGTAAAAGATTGGTTGACTAAAAAACTAAATGGAGAAGTTAATGAATCAACACATTTATTTATTAATTTCGGTGGTAATTCATCTATTCCAAAACTATTTTTATTTTTTAGTTTTTTGATAATATTACTAATTTCTTCCGGTTTAACAGGACATAAAAACATAGTATTTAGTGTACCTGTATTTTTAAAGGATTGTATTTGTTGAGATGGGATGTTTGCTTGTGGGAAGTGGCCAACTGATGTAAAGAAATTATTAAATAAATTAGCAACCCTTTTTGGTTCTTATACATATTGTTTTTCCACTAAAATTTCAATATTTTCTTTTATTTTATTAGTACGTTCCTTTATAATGGCTCACATACATTTTACCTTATTATCAGATTGTTATAATTTATTTGCATATTCTATTCTTTGGGCCTTATTTACTGCTTTTTTAGTATTTTTTCAAATGTTTTATAGTGTTTTTTTTAAAATTCGGGTTCTTTGTATACGAAGTTAGGACTTTTAAAGCTCTTTTATTTTGACATGAAATTTTGAGGCCTTCTGTTAACCAATGGGTTTTTTGTCTTGCTCTTATAATAACGGTTTTTTTAGGAATGCATTTATTTAGCAAATTTTGTAATATGTCATGAAATATATTATAGTTTTCATTAAGGCTTCTTTCGACATTAAGAATAGTACGCCAGTCTATGAGTGAAAGCTGAAATTTAAATTAATTGATGTTTTTTCGTTAAAAAATAATTTTGTAATTACCCAAGGAATCGTTTTTATTTTGTTATTTTCGGTATTTAATTTAATCATAGTACCTTTGTGATCTGAGAATCCTAAATCTGCAACATAAGCTTTTAACTCCGCTAAGGAGAAGTTAATGAAGATAAGGTCTAGGCATGTGGCAGAATTGCAAGTGACTCGAGTTGGCTCCTTTATAATTTGAATAAAATTATATTCTAACATAAAGTTTAGCAGAAAGTTAGATTGTTGTGATTCCTTTAAAGTATTCACGTTAAAGTCACCTCCAATTATAATTCGTTTTCTGTCATGTTTTCTATTTAAATATTCTAATAATATTTTCATTTGTGTGTAGAAAACTTCGCCTTCTCTATAACTCCAATACAGAATAACAATAATAATATTTAATTTAGTGATTTCCACAGCACACACTTCTATTACATACTCAATTGGGAAGCTGTTTACATCTTTAATTTCTAGGTATTCTAAATCATTTTTTAGTATGATGCATACCCCACCTCCTGTATGATTTTCTCGGCAAAAAAGGTTGCTATATGAAAGTTTTGAAATACAACTAATTTTAGTTTATAGTTAGACAGCCAAGATTCCGAAATACTAACTGCGTGTGGTAGATTTTGTTCTAAATAGATTTCCAGGAGATGAGTTTTATTGAATAAACTTTGCATATTTTGGAACAGAAAATTTACATTATTAATGCCAAGAAAAAGATTTTGGTGTTGAGTTTATGGTGTGGTTTGTTTCAGATACATTACAGGGCATTGTTTTTTGTTATCTGTCTTATTAATACCATACCATAATTGTTGTAATAATGATTTTAAATTTTGGAAGATTATTTTCATGGCAAGGTTATTCAACTTACCTAATGGGCTAGTGAACATAGTGTAATCATAACTTAGCTCAAGATTAGAATCTAATATAAATGCAAATTCATGAATTTGTACTTCTTTGTAGAGCAATGCATTAAATGTTTCGATCCTTTTATTATACATTTGGTAGTATCTTCCTAATTTAAAGGTAGGTAAGCATAATATAACGTTCGTATTTTTAATTTTTAACAAGGACTCTCTTAATTCTTGAACACAATTTTTATAATTTTCGCTTCGTTTAAAATCTTTTTCTCCTATTAATAGAATACAGAAGTCATTTTTCGAAAGATACTTTGCTTGAATACATAGATTGTCTAGAAGATTCATCATGCCGACATTAGATCTCAGGAAATGGCATATCTCATAGTTTTCGTCAGCAAAAGTTGCTAATGCTATGCCAATGACTTTATTTACATTTTCGCTAGAAAATAAGTGTATTTTGCTGGTTTTATAATTGTGCTCTTTATACCAATTGTTTATCGTTAAATCCGTAAGTCTATTGTTTAGTAAGTAAATCTCTTCTCTTGCCTTTTGTAGTTGGGTTTGTAGTTCAACGATCATGGTTTCAAGTTCTTTTATATTAACAATATTTTCCTTATTACATATCGGTGTCTTCGCCGGCGTTATATTATACTCGATAAAATTTAACTATTTTTCTTTCATGCGCTTAGGGAATTTATTTTCAATATTTAATAGTGCGTTGGGTGAGCTGCAAATTGTCTCTAGCTCCTTAATTTTTAATTCATAATTTGAAACTTTTTTCTCTAAGGTACTATTTTCGGAAAGTAATTTTTCAATTTCAGCATCAGCAGATCCTAATTTTTTTTCTAATTATTTGTTTTTCTCTTTCAGTGTATGTGTATAATCATTATAATAATTTTTTCTTAGTTTAGGATCAATATCCGGATAACTCCGATTCAACTTGCCCGATTTGTTCATGTAATTTTCATCGTCAGTTTCGATTTCGTCTCCAGAAAGCGTTTCAAATGAGTTTTCAGTTGAAACATTTGCTATAATCCTGTTGCCCATTCTTACATTTTCTCTAGGTGAGGTAAAAGAATTTTTACGAAGGTTCTGTAACCGAAGATACTGGCTTTTGAATATTTTTCTGTAAATCCGTTCGACAACGGTTGCATTTCCATTTTTCTTAACTTTTTTTTTTCATTAAGCTGAATAAAGCATATGAAATATTTGCACATTCTAGGTCATATATCATTTTAAAAGTTGAACATGTCATAGATTGTCTCTTTTTTACCTTTTTATGGCATTTTGCACAACTCTCCATCTTTACGTGACCTCTAGTGTTGGGCTATAGTACTGTTTAGTTGAATAGGTTTGATTCTAAACTCTTAAATTTATATCGATTGTAGCAGTTGGAACAATCGGTCGCCGCTAGGTTACACTATTTGCTTGATTTAGGCAGTTTTTATCTGATGTATGTATAGGTGTCACTAGTGGTAAATATTCAAAAACAGCTGATTAGTACACTGAGTTTATTTACAGACATTTACATCTATCCTCGTTTGCGAGTCAAAATGCAGATGCATTGTCACCCGTGAGGACTAAGATGGAATGCCTCTTTTCCAGTAAAAAGGGTCTCCGGTTCTCTTCACTCACTATACGAAACACAGCAGCATTAAGCTGCTATTTTACCCTGGTATTCTATGAGAGCGTGATCCTACACCCATTTGTGCTACATCTATAATGTAGCTGCAGCAGGGCTCTACCACATTTTAATTTGACATGTTGTCAATTCTTAGTACTAATCATTATATTACTGCAATAAAAATGTATAATTCTTGTACATCTTATCACCACGTAAATTTTTGTACCTGACCTCACATACAAGTTGTATGTCGCTAAGTTAATATCAATGTGCGAGATTAGAAATTTAATATATCCGGGATACCAAATTGCTATGAATTGCAAATTTTTCTCAGCATCCGCATTTTGATAAAAATAGAGTGCTCTTTTAGGCACCAGGAAAAAGCTTTAAAAGGCTATTACACTCACCCTCCAAGACCTCATTAACTTTTCCTATCAGAATAGATTGGCGTCAAGCAAAGTTCGCTCAAAGTGGAGTGAAAAACGCTTAAAATGTGAATGGAACTAAATTTCTTTATTAAAAATTTAAATTTATTTGCTCCTTTAAAAAATTATAACGCTTACTAAAATAAAACAATCTTTTAAAATGAGAAAAACGTAAAATTAAACATAGAGTTTAAAAATGATAGTGAATTGCGAAATTATTAAATATTCTATACGTAATTCAGTTTTTCCAGTCAAATGGGTAATGAATTTTAGCTCGTGTTTATTTAAATTAAACTTTTTACCTATTTACGTATCAGTGTGTACCCGTAAAAATACGAAGAAAAGGCAAATTAGTTCATTCATCTCAAATAAACTTACCTTCGAAAATTAATTAAATATTTCATTTGGTCTATGAGAGTCAGGAAATAGAGACTACACTCGTGCGCACTATGATACTGTCCTGGGTAGAAGGCTACTATTCTTCGATGAGAATTGCCACCGTGGCCGAAATTTGGTCTAGAGGGAATTATCATTAAATATTTAAAATGTTTAAGATTTGTAATACAATAAGAGACGTATTAATTCAGGGGTGAGAGGCTTTAAGCTTGGCATTAAATTTTTATCAGAATATAGCGATCGCGCTATATTTTGATGAAAATTAAATGCCTTTTATACATTATTTATTCTTATATTTACGCGAATTACCAGATTTTAAATAAAACTAATTTTACGGATTTTATTGCGTTTAATTTTAGCCTTCTTAACTTTTTTTTATTTCCGAAGTTCGGGCGCTTTATAACACTCATGGTCACTTGAGGGGCTGACGTGTTTGACGTCCTGATGTCATAGTTAACAAAGACTACCTTCAACTTTAAATATTAATTTTGGTCCGTATATATGGTAATTAGGAGATCTCAAGCAGATGGTAGTACACAGACATCTTCTCTATTGAAAAGGATGTTCTTTTTCTTAATTTCTATCTCCTCGCGAATAATGTTTGGTAGGAATCGTTGTTCTTTTGCGAGGATTTGTGGTCTATAAAATCTGATAAAACGGTTCAACATACTGCAGAATTCCAGGAGCGTCGGTGCTTAACATCAGCTATATTTTCTTTTACGCGGGTTTATAAGGATCTTTTCGTTTGTCCTATGTAAGAGAGGCCACATACACAATCAAGCTTGTCCACTCCATCTTGTTTAAGGATATTACACTTGATCACACAGTTATACAATTATCGAATACAGACATACGAAGCTAAGAAGCTAGTTCAGGGGCTTGAATCTCGCTATAAATTACACAGTATCCGAGCAACTCGGGTAACAATTTTAAGTGCTGATCGTGAAGGAATTAAGATATATGAGTGATATAAAAAAATCGCAGACATGTAAAGTCAGCTAACGCGCATAGAGATAGCGCGGCGGACCAATTCTAGCGCTGGAACTAGCTAGCGGCTTATTGACAGCTTACTGAAGTTGGAGTTCAGGCCGTGTGATCTATTGCTATTTTTTTATAGGATACGGTTGACAAATAAGTATTAAATCCACGTTATGGTAAGTGGATGTTGTGACACATAGATATTTATCCTCGATTAAGAATGCGTTGTGATTCCTGAGTACTAAGATGGAATGCCTCGTTTCCAGTTAAAAGGGTCTCGGTTCTCTAGACTCATCATACGAAACACAGCAGCATTGAGCGGCTACTTTACGTGGGTATTCTGTAAGAGCGTGGTCCTACGTATAGTCATCATCACCATGCTAAGTTAATATATTCTTTTTTGATTAAAATAAAACGTTATTTAATAGTAGAGTTATCTCCTATCGTGGAGGCGTTTTCATACATAATTTGCATATGGATCATTATCCACATACCAAAAAAATTAACTTTTAACAAAATCTGAAGTCGGTGCTAAGACATAATGAGTAGAAAAAAAGCTCCGATTTCTAAATGTGAAATTCTTTTATTCTTTTTATTTCTTTTAACTCGGCTTTTACGTTTTATTAAAAGTTATTTTTTTACGCTTTTAAGTGGACTAAGGAATATCAGAATCTCCATTTCGCCTATATAGCCACATTAAAAAGTTAATACCCTATCCTGCCACACAATTTTTTATTTAACAAAAAATATTAATAAAAAATCGGTTCACAATTGACGAAGATATCACATAATATACATACAAATAAGAACATAGTTAATTAGTAGAACAGTTGAATTGTGAATCTCCTCATTTTTTGACGTCGTTTAATCGTCATACAAACACTTATTCAGTATAGAATTCAAACCCACGACCCTTAAATTAATTAACCCACGACCCTTAAGTTAATATATCATTTGTTACTACAGGTGGTGATAGGCGAGGGAAGAATAGCAAAGATATAAGAGAGCGAGAGCAGTTGTCAGGGCAGGAGCGGCAGGAGCGGCAGGAGCGGCAGGAGCGGCAGGAGCGGCGCGGGGGCGATGCGCTGACGCCATGCGCGCGGGATGCGCCACCGCGCCCCGCCCGCCCCCGCGGCCACCGCGCTGCTGCTGGCGCTGCTGCTGGCGCTGCTGTTCGCTGGTACTTACAATCCTTACCTTGTTTTCACACTGCACGAAATATCGTTTACTTGTGTAACGATATTCTATTCTATTCTATTCTATTCTGTTCTATTCTGTTCTATTCTGTTCTACTCTGTTCAATTCTGTTATATTACGTTCTATTTTTTTTCTGATACGTTCTGTATCGTACTGTTCCGTTCTGTCCCGTTCTGTTCCATTGTGTTCCATTCTATTATATTCACACAACATAGGTTAATATGCTTGCATACTCGTGAACCGTATGTAAAAAAAATATATGTTTAAATTTAATATAAAAACTTTGATTGCGCTCTCTTGACTGTTTTTGTTATTTTTATTGTTAGGTATTGTTTCTTTTGTTATAAAAGGATTTACTTAAACAATGTATTTCGAAAAAGAAAAGAATATGGAGTGTTAATTTCCATTGTGCCTTTATGGCGCCAAATTACGTGAGATTACCTAATTTTAGAACACAGGTGTCAGATTATGTCACTTCTAAAAATCTGATTATGTTAGGTTTGTTGTTTAATGTTTTTAAACTAGATCTGGATATCCACTCGCTTTTAAAGTAAAAAATTTTTTTTATATGTTATATTACAAGTTAAAAACAAACGACTTTAATAGAAACACATTTATTACGAAAAATATTCCGAGTTGAGGATGTATGTGGATGAGGATGTTCCGAGTTCTAATACTGTTAGTTTTAGAACTCGGAACATCCTTCATTAAAATGTTTTTAAATCGATTTTGTATCAAATCTTGTGGGGATAGAAGATAAATTATGAAATAATATTTATGAGATAACTATCAAAAATCTTTAATTTTATCAGTTTTTAGATGTCAAGAAAATAATCCTGCATGTTTTTCAAATAAAATATAGCCTAAATCACTCCTAGTATAACTCTGTATTTTCTCTGACAAATACATTAATAGACATTTGACATTGTATTGATTTCAGCCAAAGAGAATGTAATCACTACGTTTAATTTTATCAATAGTTGTAAATGAAAGTGAAATTGGTATAGCACTTTAAAAAAATAAAGTAATAATCGCCTCTTTCTGTTTCATGGCGGTTCTTTTCTGAAAAGTTCTTGTTTTTGCGAACCAGTGTAGGTTTTGATATTCATAAGAGGTTAAACAAGTCTAAAATGAATTACAAGTTATGAATTTGACTTTAACTATATTTTTTTATAGAATAAGTGTGACAAACGAGCACACAGTTCACGCGATGGTAATTGGATACTGTGGCTCATAAAATCTTCATCTATCTTCAAATACGAATCAAAATGCAGATGCGTTGTCACCCCGGAATCTTATGCTTATTTCCAGTGCAATGGTTCTCCGGTTCTCTACACTTACCATATGGAACACAACAACATTATTCTGCTATTTAACGCTGGTATTCTGTGAGAGTACAACCATAAAATAGCTGCAGCGAGGATTGAACAGTAAACGTAATTCCAAAACGCACATGGGTATTATCAATCGACGGATCAAACACAACATTTTTGTAACCTGTTCAAGATAAAAAAAATCAGTAAAGAAATTTGTTTGCAGGTTGCGCCGGTAACCCGGATGCGAAGCGGCTATACGACGACCTGCTGAGCAACTATAATAAGCTCGTGCGGCCCGTGCTCAATGTCAGCGACGCACTAACAGTGCGCATTAAGCTAAAACTCAGCCAGCTCATAGATGTCGTGAGTTTAGACAAACTTGACGTTTAAATGCCTTTTAAATTATGTCACTAAAGCTATGTTTAACGATTTACAGAATCTGAAGAATCAGATTATGACAACAAATCTATGGGTGGAGCAGGTTCGCATAATTTTATTACATTAATATCTTGCTGGGGGATAACGAACTAATGACATTTCTTATTTATAGAGCTGGTACGATTATAAGCTGTCTTGGGAGCCTCGAGAGTACGGAGGTGTTGAGATGCTACACGTGCCGTCCGACCATATCTGGAGGCCTGATATAGTATTATACAACAAGTGAGATTCCTTACTTCTATTACTAATGTATAAAGTGTCATATCGCCATCAGGAACTGGATAGTAAATTATTCAAATAGAAATTACAATAAATTCAACTTTCATGTCAAATTAGTCCACATAAAAATATAATAATTTAATACTGGATGCTCTAGCTATACTAATACGGCAGATGTATGTATATTCAATTACGTTAATTAATGACAAATTGTGTGGTTAAGTTTAGCCTTAATCAGCATCTAAACATCTAGTAATCGGTCAAACATAACCTCTAAACCAATATTAAATATGTATGTATAGAAAACAATAAATTAAGTACAGCAACACAACCACACAACCGCCCGCACGCACGCCCGCACGCGGGTTAGAATCACGCATCTATGTTTTATTGAATTTTTTGTCTTTTTTTTTATTCAACAAAAGTTTGTCAAATATAGGAAGGAACTAGCTCCTTATTTCCTTCCTATATATTTGGTTACTCAGGTTAACATATTTTAGGAACTAGAGTCACATTGATACGAGGGTAACACTGAAAGTTCTTATCAAAAACTGAACAAACTAGCAAGTTATTAGTTTTATTATATTTTTTCAAAATAGTGTCCATTTACATCAATACATCGCTACATCTGATCGAACCACTGAGAAAAGCACTTTGCCCACTCGCCCTTAGGGGTCTCTTCGACGACATTTTGAAACGCTGCCACTGCTTATAAAACGTTTTCCTCGAGGTTTTTCTTTTATTTTCGGAAATAAATAAAAATCGCAAGGTAGGCGAGGTCGGGGTTATAGGGCGGGTGACCCAGTAATTCTACGTCTGACGTCGCCAAGTAGTCGATTGTTTGCTTGGCGGTGTGCGACGAGGCGTTGTCGTGGTGAAGGAGGATCCTACTGTGCGGTCGTTTCTCCCGAACTTTTTCCAAGAAAAGTGGCAAACAATTGTTAGTGTACCACTCTGCAGTAACTGTTTTGTGATCCTCTAAAATAATTGTTGCGTAATGACCTGTTTTTCCGAAGAACGAGGCCACCATCGTTTTTCCCACGCTTCGACCTCTCTTCACTTTAGTTGGCAACTCCTCGGAAGGAAACACCCAGATAGCAGACTGTCTCTTAGTTTCAGGATCATAAATCCAGCTTTCGTCACTCGTAAGTATGTTGAACATAGCATTTGAGTCACTTCCGTTAAATCTTTGAACCATTTCACGGCACCAATTAACACGAAGGAGTTTTTCGGCCTCTGTCAAATTATGAGGTATCCACCGGTCACAAAGCTTCCTGACCGCTAAATGTTCATGGAGGATTTTGTGCACTGGACTCATACCGATGCCTAAGCTTGTCCGAATCTGCTGACATGTCACTCTTTTGTCAGTCTCTATCATACGCCACACAACACTGATGTTATCTTCAGTCGTCGCCGTAGAAGGCCGTCCCTCACGCAGATTATCGGTGAGATTAGTGTAACCACGTTTAAACTCATTAAACCAGTTGTAACCAGTGGCCCGAGATGGGCCTTTATCGTGAAAGGTCAATGGAATTCTATCATAACTTTCTTGTTGACTTAAATGACATCGAAAGTCGTAAAAAATCATTGTACGATAATTGTCTCGCGTTAAATTCATGCTGACGTGACACAGACAATTTTTAATTTATAGCCAAATCGTAAACAAATGAGAAATTAATAAAATACATACACAATAATATTGGCAAAGAGTTCCATTTTCAAAATTTGAACTTATTTTTTTATTATATCGCTTACAAGTGGCCAGTTCTAAAAACTTTCAGTGTCGCCCTCGTATATTATGTATAAATTGGTGTGATTGCTTTAAAAAAACTAATATTAATCATTAAAATAAAAAATATAACTTTATGATTATGATGTTTACCCGATTTATTTAAAAAAGAACGCAAATATTTAAAAGTAAACTGTATGTTATGAATTGTGAACAGTGCTGACGGAAACTTCGAGGTGACGCTGGCTACAAAGGCGACGCTGAACTACACCGGCCGCGTGGAGTGGCGTCCGCCCGCCATTTACAAATCTTCTTGTGAAATCGATGTAGAATATTTTCCATTTGATCAGCAGACTTGTGTCATGAAATTTGGTTCGTGGACATATGATGGATTTCAGGTAATTGAAGCCTTCTTTACATTTAATATGTATTTTTGTTGTATAAATATTATATTTAATAATAAAGATTTTTACAAATAATAAATGATTAATAATTATATCGATAAATAAATAAATAACGCTTTTGAATACAAACTATAGTGACACATTGGTCACCAAGCCCAATGGTTAAAACAGTATTTAAAATAACCCGACTGCGATAAAAGTTAACTGAAAAAAAATTATATCTTAAGTAACTTCCACAGTTGAGATAAATCTAACGAAAACTCGTAAGTAAAAATCTATTAAGCCGTTTAGGTCACAGAGCGTGCCAAAGAAATAGACATACATACATATACACGAAAAACATTACCCTCCGTCTGGGGCAGTCGGGTAAAAATAAATCACTTTGCATAGAGACTTGTCTTGTCCATATAACATATAATGTTAGGTTCTTTTTTGTATATTTTATCAACCCGTAAAAGTCTAATGCTGATCATGGACCTCTCCCATTTTAGGGAGAATTTACCACAAGCGTAACGCTTGGTAGGTAAATTGGTGAGCGCAGTGCCAAATGTTTGGCATCTTTGATGCTGCTTACCGTCACTGGTCTGTGTATTTTACGCCCGGCGTTAATGGGATGGTTTACGCTAGGCGTAAATGGATACCGCCATCTATCGGAAGCAATAAGATCATTTTTGCATAGCTCGTAGTCACCGCTTGAGACACTTACGTGATGAAATAGGGTGTTAGGTTGGATTGTTAGTATCGTAATTCTATCTTTGTATTGTTTTTGTTATCAGGTAGATCTCCGGCACATTGATGAAGTCCGTGGGACTAATGTTGTGGAGCTCGGTGTTGACCTCTCAGAGTTCTACACTTCAGTAGAGTGGGATATCCTCGAAGTGCCTGCCGTCAGGTTTTAATGCCAATTATATTTTAATTGTTTCAAATTATTGCTCTGTGTATAACAAAAAGCTATTTTACAAATGCTTTATGCTATACGTAGAAAAATTCATAACGCAAAAATATTTCGAGCAGTCTTCTAATTCAGATAAAACTTAACTAAAGTATATTGTTAACTAGTCTTTTTTAGAAATTAAGTTGTATAGTAATCGACAATTTTTCCACACAGGAACGAAAAGTTCTATACGTGCTGCGACGAGCCGTACCTGGACATTACATTTAATATCACTATGCGGCGCAAGACGTTGTTTTATACAGTAAACCTCATCATTCCTTGTATGGGAATCTCATTTCTCACAGTTCTTGTTTTTTATCTTCCATCGGACAGCGGCGAAAAGGTGTCGCTCTCCATCTCCATTCTCCTCTCACTTACTGTGTTTTTCCTTCTACTTGCCGAAATAATCCCACCGACGTCACTCGTCGTTCCGTTGCTGGGCAAGTTCGTGCTCTTCACTATGATTTTAGATACTTTTAGGTGAGTACTTACTTTTATTATCATAAACTATACTCATTTAAATAAAATTGAAAAGCCTGTCTGTGATATCAAAATAATTATCTTTTATCGAGTACTGAGGATTATTTGCATGCCTTTAAGACATGAATAACGGTTACGAATAAGGGTTAATCTTCGGAATATCTTAACCAATTGTGATGAAACTTCAAGAGTAGATAGAGAACAATGCTAGGAGCGATTTTTTTAAAATGGAAAAAATTGATAAAATAAATGGTCATTGATGATTATTTATATATATATATATATATGTATTACAAAAATCTAAATGATGCCACATTAACAAATCCCTGGGGCAGGTCGCTAGTAGAAGATGACAAGTTTAGCCTAAATTATGTCTATTGTTTTAAGCATCAATAAAGTGAATACATTATAATTGGATTTACTCATTATATTATTTAATACTCTTCTTAAAAAGGTAGTCCAATTAGTGTTTGAACCGGTGATAAGTAATAGAGCCTGCAGCGTATTATAGCTGCAGTATGATTGGGTTATTTGGACTGGGGAGGACGGCGTTGTCATAGAATTTTAGCATAAAATAGCTCAATAATACTGCCGAGTTCCGTATTGTAAGTGACGAGAACCTAAGACACTTTTTATTTGTAACCATTACATTTCGTCTTAGTCTTAAAGTATAAATTGGACACTTCCTTGACCAAAAATATTCTCAGTAAAGAGAGTCACGAAAACGCAGTCAGAGGCCGATTTAATACTTTCAACAGTTTTCATGTCATCTGCGTAAAGTAGTATTTCAGAATTATGGAATACTGACTTAACATCATCAATAAATAAATTAAATAGGAGAGGGTAAAGATGGGAGTCCTGACTGAAACCAGAAGTAATGAGAACGAATGACGAGCAATAACCTTGAATTGCAATAGCCTGACTTCTTTCGCGTTGATAAGATTCTATCCATCGTAGACGGTAACCATGTGTACCAATTACTTCAAATTTATTAATTATGATAATATGAGAAATTTTTAAAAATACTTTCCAAAAGTCTATATACACAACATTGATCCATTGCTAGAGCAACATGGTGCGTAAACCCGCATAAGGTGAAGGCACCTATTTCCACGGTATTTTTACTAAAACCCGAAAGGAGATCGAAAATTAAGCATCTATTGCACCCTTTGAATGTTTGGCTATTTTTATAAGAACTTGTTTCTACTCTTGAAATTGATAATAAGCTAGGCTATTAAATATTGATTTCTATTCTAAATTTATCAAGTCGGAGGCACCTTATCCCGATGTAAAATTCCTTATTCCGATGTATTTGCTTCCTAATTCTGAATGTACAAAATGCAAAGAAAAAAGGTTGGAAAAATAATACATGGTGTTCATTATCCTACAACCAAAATTATTATAATTTAAAAAATATGAATAATTATCCCCGTAGATATAGTCTCGACAAGTTTATTTTATGCTTTAAGCGCAAAGCGCTAGGTACGAGTGTGTTCTACTATCGCCTAAAAATCAAAATTCCAACGTTTTGTCGTTTGAAATCGTATCTAACAATCATATTGAACATATAAATGATATAAAAAGCACATTATCAGAAAGATAAATGATTGTTGAACTTATTATCTATTTTTTAGATTGATCAATTGCTATTTTTACATAAAAAATGGTTTTAGTGGCTTATGGTGTAGATTTATCAAGTCTGCATGGAGGGGTCAACACGATAACTTTTGAAAATATCAATTGTTTAACTCAATATATTTTTTAAACTCTTCATCCTTCTTCATCTTCTCCCATCATGTGGGAAGCCAAGGCAGTTTAATTTTGTTTTGTTTAGTTATTATAAAAAAAATTCGGCTGAGAAATGCTGAAATTTTTGATGTTTTGAGCAGCCTTGTATTAATTTATTTTACTAAATATACTTTGCCTCACTCCGGGCCACAGAATACTTTTTCCTCCAGGCTCAAGCGCCGTCTTGAGTGGTCGTTTGTTTACAGCGGTTCGTGCTGAAAAATATCGATCGCTGTAGAAATACAAAATATTCCAAAAACCAAATTTGATTCACACTTGACCAAGGTAAGATATTATTATTATTTTTATATTCACAGATTTTTATTACAATATTTTGTTTCGCTAAAAGTACGCAGGATTTATATATAAATATACTTATACGTCTTGGACTTTATGAAGACCTCAAGGTGTACTTCGGTATCTGCTACTAGAACTCCTCGACGAGTAGAACGAGGTGTGCCGAGATTGTGCTCTTTATGTTAGTTATGATGAGACCTTACCCCGGACTTGGCTGAGTGACTTGAAGGTGTACTTCGGTGAATTCTACTGGAACTCCTCGTAGAGTGGTAATAGTCATAGGTGTGCTTAGTTTGGGCTCGTTTTGTTAGTTTTGATTAGGCCTTACTTAGGTTAAGTTTTTAAACGAAAAAAATCGTTGTATTTGATTACTCCTAAATTGCTCTTACTCTCTCATCACATTTTTCATTTATGCCCCCTTGTTAGGGGTACTGGTATCCTAATTATTTTGCAATTATTTAACTATATTATAAATTATAATATAGTTTGTTTACAAAATAAGTAGATTTATTTTATAATAGATATAATATTGATATTATATATAAGATTAATATTGCCGTGTAGTGGCGGTTAAGAATATCCACTACCCCATATCTTCCCTTGAGTATCGTAAGAGCCGACAGTGGGAAACAGGCAACAGATGTGCAGCAGCGTCTTCCTGATGACAACAATACTACAATAAAAAAACAGCGGTTGCCAATCCGCTCGCCAAGCGTGGCAACTATGGCAAACATCCCTCCATGACGAAAGTTATGAAGAGACGGCCCCCAGTCCCCGGCGGCCCCGCTATTCCTGGCTACGGTGGCGACGCCATAATAACGGCGGGGCAGGAGTGCTAAGAATCTCCGGTGGAGGTTCGGTTGCCACCTAGGACGACTCGACCTGGCAACATACAACGCACGCACCCTGAGGACTGACGAGAAGATCCTGGAGCTGGAAGAAGAGATAAATAAGTTGCGCTGTGATATTATAGGATTATCTGAGGTCCGAAGTGAGGGGGAGGACACGGTAATCCTCGAATCCGGCAACTTGTTCTATCACCGGAGGGCAACCATCTGTCCCAAGGAGGTGTCGGATTTATCGTCCACAATTCTTTCGTTAACAACGTAGTAAAAATTGTGAGTGTGTCGAAGAGGGTTGCGTACCTTATACTCAGAATCACCAAACGGTATTCGTTGAAGGTCATACAGGTTTACGCACCAACCTCGGAATATCCCGATAAGGAGGTGCAGGAAATGTATGAGGATATCTCTAAAGCCATGCATTCCTCCAAAACCCACTATACGGTGTTAATGGGAGACTTCAACGCAAAACTAGGCACAAGAGAGAACGGTTAGCATAAGGTAGGGAAATTCGGAATAGGGCATCGGAACCCAATGGGCCAGCAGCTGGCCGACTTCATGGAGAGAGAGGACTCTTTATGATGAAATTTTCGAGCCCCGACGGTTCGACAAAAAATGAGATTGACTTCATTATGACGACTAGACGCCAACTGTTCAGTGATGTTACAGTGGTTAGAGGCACACTGAACCTAAACGTTAAGTTGGAGCGGTCTCGTCTAATGTAGTCAACGCTCCGTCCCCCTCGCACACTAATCCAATGTCCTGAAACCTTTCAGCTCGAGTTACAAAACCGTAGTCAGTGCCTAGAATGCAATGCAGTGGACGATATGAATAACAAGCTCGTGGAAACTGTCCATGCGGTCGGAGCTAAGATCTGAAAAGACGGGAAATGAAGCTGCAATCTTCAACAGATTTGACAGCATACAGGCAACTGAATAGACAGATCTCCAAATGCATGCGGCGGGACTTACGCAACTTCAATACAGCTCGTATTGAAGAAGCGATGGAGTGGAACCAGGGCTCCAAAGTCTTTGCCAGAAATCTGTCTGCCAGAAAGAGCCAACTTTCAAATCTGAAGACCGAGTGTGGCAGCATCGTTTCCGGGACACCTGAGATTTTGAGTAAGATTGAGACGTTCTATGGGCACCTGACGTCATCGTTGGATCCGCATGCAAGTGTGAGTAACGATCCAAGAGCAAGTCTTATCCGACACTATTCCCATGATATCCCGGACGTCAGTCTGAGCGAGATTAGAATGGTTCTCCAGCACCTTAAAAACGGCAAGGCCCCAGGCGAGGATGGAATTACAGCGGAGCTTCTGAAAGCGGGTGGAAAACCGGTACTTGAAGTCCTTTAGAAGCTTTTTATTTCCGTCCTCCATGGTGGGACTACTCCGAAGGCGTGGAGCAGAAGTGCGGTGGTCTTGTTCTTCAAGAAAGGTGACAACGCTCTCTTGAAGAACTACAGACCGATTTCCCTTGTGAGCCGCGTCTACGTGCTGTTTTCGAGAGTTATTACGAATCGTCTCGCATGCAGACTCGATGACTTCCAGCCTCCCGAACAAGCCGGTTTCCGAAAAGGCTTTAGTACCATAGACCACATACATACCCTTCGGCAAATTGTATTCCTTGGGGGAGGCCTATGTTTAGCAATGGACTTGTGAAGGGCTGTAATGATGATGATGAAGTTATAATATGGCCCCTAGAGGGGCGCCGATGAGGTGCTAGGCGAGCCTAGGGCGCAGTCGACATTTAATCCACATCTGCCTCCGGACTTGATAGAGTGACCTGAAAGTGTACTTCGATGAATGCTACTGGAACTCCTCCAAGAGTAGAACTAAGTGTGCCAAGATTGGCCTCGTTTTGTTAGTTATGATGAAACCTTACCTCCGGACTTGAAAGAGTGATCTGAAGGTGTACTTCGATGACTGCTACTGGAATTCCTCGACGAGTAATAATAGGTGAGCCGATTTTGGGCTCGTTTTGTTAGTTATGATAAGGCCTTAATTGCGGACTTGATAGAGTACCTTGAAGGTGTACTTTGATGACTGCTACTGGAACTCCTCGACGAGGAGAACTAGATGTGCCGAGTTTGGGCTCGTTTTGCTAGTTATGAATAGACCTTACCTCCGGACTTAAAGGAGTGACTTCAAGGTGTACTTCGGTGACTGCTACTGGAACTCTTTTACGAATAGAACTACAATTTACATTTTTTTTAATTTTTTCACTATCATATGAGCATTGAGTCTTGCACTTTTGGATTTTCCAAACTTTTTTTTTAATTGAAGTTTGTCATAAATTGGAAGTATAGTAATAAGGTTATTAGTGAAAACTTGTGTGTATTTAAACTGCTTTAAAAATTACGTATCCTCATGTTATACGTAATTTTTTTAAATGCGCTTAAGGCTTGCAGAATTGGATTTACCAATAGTTTTTTTTATTTTTAATAATGCAATTAATTAACTGTCAAGGTGTTCTTGACCAATTTTGATTTTCTTTCATAAGACCCCCTAAAAAAATGGTTTGACTGCGTAATAATCATCCAAACATTTAATACTTATGAAATAAAATCCTATTATTACATAATATACGTAGCTTATCCATTTTATTTATTTTTATACTCGTCGTATTATTACAATAGTAGTACAAACAATATGTGGTTCTCTCTAAAGCAAGATATTGTGTAATATGATATTATTAAATTAACATAGTTGAGAATTACTATCCATAAATATTTACAACTACGTACCTAAGTTTGTGAAAATTCTTATAAAGGAAATAGGAACCTACACGTTATTGAAACTAAAGGAAAGTGCATAGCAAACTGTGTAAAATTGTGAACACTCTGTATTTTGCTTATGTATATGCCGTGGAATAAGGTGCTCTTAGAACCTTATCCAGACCTAATATACATCGGAATAGCGTTTCATACCAAAAAATCTCGTTCCCTATAACTTAAATTTTCCTTCTTAGCTTTTCTATACATCGAATTAACAAAATACCTAAATAGATCACCTTTCTCATGCTATAATTAGTAAATGAAATGCAAAAATATACTTCGAAAATGCATTTTCATATTCATTGTCTTTATATGTTGTCGAACCCAAAGCGAAAAGGCCCTAATCGTAAAAAAACCCTGAAAATTAAGAAAGAAATCAAGTATCTAAAATCGCTATTATGCAGTTTACATCGTATAAGGAACCGGCAGAAATGTTTGGCACCTAATGCCGCGGTGTTATCAAGACGTATTTTCATCATGATTTATTCAGAAAAACATACAAAAGTTAAGTGTTTTCGATTAAAAATATAATCCTTGAAATAATTTAACTAAAAGAATTAAACACACGTTATAAAAAACTTAATTAACGTGTAAACTATTATTCGTTTATTTTAGGTTTTATTGCCTCCGGACTGTCACACAATTATTTAAAAAAGTAAATTTTTGACATTACGTTACTAATACTTTCCTCTAGTTTTTGTAATGATAAATACGAAATTAATTGATTGAGTTCAAGGACAAAGGAGTAGGAAAAGTTAGGGTATGGGGGAAGGTGATACAAGTGACGGTCGATTTACTGGTAAAAAAATCAGTATCGCGCTGAAAACTCTGAGAGCAAAGAAGAAACAGTAGCCGAAATATGTATGGAAGAGTTGAGTCGCCCATCTGAATCCGAATATGTCCACCTCCATTTCGATTGTGAGGAACCAACCGAAAAGCAGTAGCGAAATTCGAGTACTAATTCGTTGAGTAATACTACACCTGCAGTTGATTATGCTTTGCTTTCGAAATCATTCGATAGATTTGGAGTGACTGATATGGCACGAGCAGCAATTACATCAGCAGTTCTATATGGGTAAAGTTATCAAGTAATAGACAAAAGTAAGCTTCGCCGAGAACGAAAAAACTCGAATAAATATAATTTCACAACAAACTGTTTCACAAATATCAGCATTATACTTCGATGGGAGAAAAGATAAAACTTTGATTATGTCTGAAAAAGATGGGAAAGTATAGACGATGCATACTTGAAGAGCATATTTCTTTGATAAAAGAACCTGACCCGAAAATTTTAGGTAACATTACACCTTCTTCAGGCACTGCAGTCGGAAAGTAACGGAGGTGTAACAGTCGGAAGGCATTCAATGAATGGGCGACCGTAGGAGTCCGTTAGAGCAGACGAAGGTTATATGATCTTTACCATGGAAGGTCATATAATCCTAGAGTCGAATTTAGGGAAAATGTAAAAGAATATTCAAAAATATTAAAAACAGTGTGCTCCACAGCCAAGTATTTGCATTTGAGCAACAAAATTAAGACGGCTTCTAATAAAATTAAAATAACATGGAGTATAATTAATAGCGAAACTGGTAAGATCAACTCTCGCAATTCAAACTACCAGTTAAGTTTTAACAACAAATTAACTGAATCAGATCAAGACGTTGCACTGGTTTTTGATAAATATTTTACTGATATTCCGATCTTAACCACTAAGTCACTGAGTTCTTCTCCTGCCGTCGCCGAATCATTACTTAAACAAAATGTAAATGCGTGTAAAAAGAATTTTACATTTCATAAAGTATTATCAAAAGATATTGCAAAATATTTTAATACTATTGATATTAAGAAAACAGCAGATCAGTGGGGTATTTCCGTTAAAGTTATTGCATCTATAATAGATACCATCGCGCCTCATCTAGCAATTATTTTTAATACTTGTATCGAATCTGGTGTGTTTCCTGATTTAATGAAGCATAGTAAAGTAATACCTTTATTTAAATCTGGTAGTACATTAGAACCCGCCAATTTTAGATCTATTTCTGTACTTCCAACACTTAGTAAGATTTTTGAAAAAAAATATTCTTGATCAAATGCTAATTTTTTTTAATATAAATAATTTACTTCATAAAAATCAATTTGGTTTCACAAGGAGTCGCTCGACAACTGATGCCGGTGTTGAGTTGATTAAATATATCTTTAATGCATGGGAGAATTCACAGGATGCTTTCGGTATATTCTGTGACCTACCCAAGGCTTTCGATTGTGTTCACCATGAAACATTAATCAGGAATTTTCAACATTACGGTGTAAGAAGTGATGCTCTTAAATTAGTTATTTCATGTTTAAGTAACAGAACGCAAAAAGTTGTCATTAACAGTATGAGCTCTTCCGGGTCGATGGTACAAATGGGCGTGTCTCAAGGCTCAATTCTCGACCCCTTTCTGTTTCTTGTATACATTAATGACTTACCTTACATAGTAGGGGATAACCATGATATATTATTATTTGCTGATGACACTTCTTTAATTTTCAAATTAAGACGACAATTATTAAAATATGACGAAGTAAATAATGCTTTATCGAAATTAGTAAATTGATTCAATGTTAATAATATGCATTTAAATGGCACTAAAACGAATTGTATGAAATTCATGAATTCAAATGTCAAACAATTAAATACTCATGTAATTTTAAATGGGAGGAACTGAGTTTTGTCGATACCACCATTTTTCTTGGAATCACACTAGACGCGAAGCTTCAACTTTTCTATTGTTTACTTTAGCTATTTCCATAGCATAATGTCGTATGGTATTTTGCTATGGGGACACGCGGCCGACACTGAAATTATATTTGTTTTACATAAGAGGGCCTTAAGAGAAATTTATGATTTAAAGCCTAAAGAGTCGCTGCGACAAAAATTTAAGGAAATTAATATATTAACTTTGACCTCTTAATACATTATGAAAATGTAATGTACGTACACAAAAATAAAAGTAGTTTTACAAAAATAAGTGTTATTCATTCTGTAAATACTAGGAACAAACACAAGCTAGTAGTACCAGTTACTTGACTCCAACGAGTCAGTAATTCATTCCTGGGGCGATGTATACGCTTTTACAACAAAATTCCAGAAAATATACAAAATGGACCTCTGCTCAAAGTTCAAAAACTTTATTAAACTAAGTTTGTGTAAAAAGGGTTATTACAATATTAAGGAATTTATGGATGATAATAACCTCTAGGAATGAGGTGATCGCTACCAAGTTATTCCTTATTTGTTTTGTGTTATTAATTGTGTAACATACATGATTAGAAGCTGTTATTTAAAAAAAAGTCCCGCTGGGTTTCTTGCTGGTTATTCCCAGGACAGAGGTTTTTTTTCGAACCAGTGGTAATTAAACCAAAGACTGACTTTCAATAAGTATTATTTATAAACTATATTGAATAAAAAAGTTTCTGTTTCTCTTTCTGTTTCTGTAAAGAACAAGAAATATCCAAATTTTTCTTGAATGCAGATGTATCAATGGATCATTTGATTGCAATTGGATGTAATGGTACAAATTTAAATGTTGGCAAATACGGCGATGTTTTACGGATGCTACTAAGAAGATTGGAGAGTAATTAAAATCTGTAACCGAAGTATATCTCCGATTGTTTATTCAACAAAAAGGCGAAGGATAATTGGATTTATTACGCCTTCCGTGTCACAAACGGAAACTTCAGTCACTTTATGCAATAAAACAATGACAGAAGTCAAAGCCCTCGAGAAAAGAAAAAAGCAACGCCGAAATTCGACAGCAAAAAGGATTTCACCACAAACTAAACCCTTCACTTTAATTATTATTCTTTATTATTTTTGTTGTAAAAATTGTTTACTCTCTTATAAACCTATAATTACTATTGATTTAAGACTTTTGTTTATATTGTTCATTAGTGTGACTTTGTGTGCCATGCTGTTAGGCCTAACCATATTTCTTAACAACTTCCATATGACTCCGGAGGCCGAAGATTGATTCGGATTGCAATGAAACTTCATAATCTATTTAAAATTTTGCCCGTATAAAAACAAAAACTTTTTTTTCTCCATACATAAGTGACCCACCCTAGTGCACAAGGTCCAAAATGTATGACATGTGGGTTCGAAGCAGCTGCTGACGCAAAAGTAAACAATTATTTTAAAACGTATACTCCATACCTTTGATGATATGACTACGCAATGTTATATTATCGTTGAATAAGAGATCTTGAAGTAAATAATTTAAATCTAAAAATTTTGTACAACCGACATCAATATAAATTATTAAGAATAACTCAAAAACTATTGGTTAGACCTTGATAAAATTAACGTGGAACCACATGAGAAGCACCAGATTTGAAATAAAAGAAGAATCATTGAAATTGGTTCACCCAGAAAAAGTTATGAGGTAACACACATAAAAAAAAACATACAGTCGAATTGAGTACCTGCTCCTTTTCGAAGTCGGTAGAAAAAGAGCTTGTAAATCGCTCGTAAACGGAGATTTTCTAAATACCTCGGAATCTGGTGTCAATTTTAAAACGCCTCGGAATAAGGTGCCTTTACCTTAGGTTTAACTCAGTTGATCTTTTTGTTACAAATCAATTCTGCTGTTCTATGATAACGGGTCTCAAGTAAGGAAAATATTGTCATATATAATTTTCTCAAAGATTTTGGCAATAGCGTTTAGTTTTAATATACAAGTAGGTCGGTATTTAAACCACTTTGCATAATTTAATTTTCATCTGGTGAAATTTTGCTTTGTTTTGAAAACGTGAATATTAAATTGTGGTTGATGCGTCGGCAGCATCTGCGTGACGGTGGTGGTGCTGAATGTACACTTTCGGTCGCCGCAGACGCACACGATGTCGCCGTGGGTGCGGCGCGTGTTCATCCACGTGCTGCCGCGGTTGCTGATCATGCGAAGACCACACTGTCGGCTCGACCCTCACAGAAGTCGCTTGTAAGTTATTATTTTATATGGTTTTTTAGTGAAAGAGGGCTTTACTGTAGAATAAATGGTCTTTATGTGTCAAAATATGAGTACATCTCCGACATGCATATTTAATCACGACGCACATGGTTAACCAGCAAAGTAACAGTTTAGAGCTACTAAAACGATGATCGAACCTTGAACGTTGAATCAATCGTATTTCCATCGCG
This sequence comes from Parnassius orleans, assembly GCA_029286625.1. Classification (NCBI taxonomy): domain Eukaryota; kingdom Metazoa; phylum Arthropoda; class Insecta; order Lepidoptera; family Papilionidae; genus Parnassius; species Parnassius orleans. The sequence goes on along the minus strand of JAGSMP010000399.1, from coordinate 852,184 downwards.
CCATAATGTGACTGAATTTCATTCACGACGGCAAGTCTCTACGGAGACTAGCCATCTGCGTAGGATAGGATTATAGTGCCCACTAGGGTGGATTATCTATTCCGTCACTCTCATAATCTGATGGGACGGTAAATCCAACACGGATGGAGAGAAATCAAGCGCAATAATAACGGCTTTATGTGCTTTCCAAAGCACTGTGGTGAAAAACCGCCAACTTCTTGACTCAGCTGATACTGAGAATTTCGTGACAGAAAATCCGAATAACAGATTTTGGCCCGATCCGGAATTCGAATCGGGAACCTCATGATCAGCAACCGAGTTTTCTACCACTAGAGCAACGAGGTAGTCAAAGTTAAAGGCGAGTTAATAAAGACGTGTTAAAATGGGAAGCAGGTAGGTAAAGCAGTGTTTTAACCGTAGCGCGGGCATTGTGGCGCGTGAAGCGATGGAGCTGACGTGCGTGGAGGCGTCGTCGAGCGCATGCCGGCTGCACTGCACGCCGCACGCCACGCCGCACGCCACACCGCACGCCACGCCGCACGCCACGCCGCACGCTGCAAACGCAGCGCCAGCACAAGACACGTCTGCACTCTGCGACACGCTGCGCCGTTGGCACCGCTGTCCCGAACTTCACAAGGCCATCGATGGCATCAACTATATCGCTGACCAAACGCGGAAGGAGGAGGAGTCTACTAGGGTAATTTATTTAATCTTAACATATAAATGAAATTGAAGTGTCTGTCTGTAATTTTCAAATAACAGGCTTCGGCTAAGCTCAGGGGATTAAGACAAACAACCATTATTTAAATTTTGTTTGTCTGTCTGTCTATTTGGGCTAATTTTCGGAATGGCTTAACCGATTTTGATGAATATTTACAAACACATAGAGAGCAATACCAGGAGGTAACAAGGCTATATTTTATCAAAAAAAAATTGCAAAAAAAATTGTATAAAATAAATGGTCTTTGATTATCTTAAACGCTACATTAATATATTCTATGTAGGTGAAGCCGAGGTGGGTGGCTGGTATTTAATAATATCGATCAGAATATAATAAGCAGACCTAAAGGATATGTTGACCTCTTCAGCCAAGTCTCGAAAACTCATGCACCAGTATCTTCTTTTCATCAATGTATTCAGTGTAAAACAAAATACAGAAAAAAACGGAGATAAAGAAATCGGATATTTCACAGTGTAGTACGTAATTTTGACGATATTTGGTTGTAATAATTAGTTTGTATGCGCATTATTGGAACTGTCGTTATGAGTTATAACTTTACTCAATATTAGTAAGGCCAAATCCATTAATGTGTTACTGCAATAATTAGCGGCTGCTCTGTTTACAAATATGTTTTAGGTTTTATCAGGCAGATTTTGATAAGTCGACAAGCTATAATTTTTCAAAATATTGTTAACTTTTATACTTCGGAATTATGAGATTTCGGATTTGGATTTTGTTGTATTAAATACAATAATCGTAGAAAGCGACTAGAATGACGAAAATGGCCGAAGCGTAACTTGCTGCGAATAAAATCGCCTTCCTTTCGCCTTTCACATTCGTTTGTAATTAATATAGTTTTGAAATGAAAACGTTTGTTATGATTTTATTAATTTATTTAATATTCACGACGTTCCAATCCTTATATATATATAGGGAAGATGGCTGGGCCATCCAACTGGGATCGTATAAGTAATAAAATAAAATTCCAACCCAAGCATATAACTGCAAGACTTCAAGACACTTAAAGTTTTTCTTACGTAGATCGGACGAAAATTATTTATTTTACCATAGGGACGTCGGACACTTCAGCTTCTCCCTGACCCTAGATGCTGTAAAGTACGAAAAGTCAGGAATGTGAAATAGTTTAATAAAACGCGATAAAATCCGTAATACTAGTTTATACTTTTTTAGTTTTATACGTGGTATAGCCATGCTGCAGCTATATTAGTAGTATAGTTGTAGCACGAATGGGTCAGCTCGACCGGGGAAGGACCACGCTCTCACAGAATACCAGCGTAAAGTAGCAGCTTAACTCTGATGTGTTTCGTATGGTGAGTGTAGAGAACCGGAGACCCTTTTTACTGGATACGAGGCATTCCGTCTTCTTCCCCAAGAGTGACAACGCATTTGCATTTTGATTCTTAATTGAGAGTAGATCTAGATTTCTATGGGCCACAGCATCTACTTACCATCAGCTGGACTGTGTCCTCGTTTTCTCCTTTCATATAAAAAAAATTGAAAAACGCTACCCTATACTAGAATTTTCTCCTGTATCGTGGAGGCAGTTTACAAACATAAATTGCACAAGGAAAAACATCCAGAATCGGAAAAATTATTTGCAGGCCATACAAATACTTGTTCCGTGCGGGATTAGAACCAACAGCCGCAGAGCAGCAACTCATTGCTAAGCCACTGCGCCACGCAGCCGTCAATATAAAAAACATACTCATTTAATTCAAAACGTTGGTTGTCGCACAGGTGAAGGAAGATTGGAAGTACGTGGCGATGGTGTTAGACCGGCTGTTTCTGTGGATCTTCACACTGGCAGTTGTGGTGGGGTCTGCGGGCATCATTCTGCAGGCGCCGACGCTGTACGACGAGCGCGCGCCCATCGACGTGCGCCTCTCGGAGATTGCGTACGCGACCGCCAAGCCGCGCCCGCCGCCCCCCCGCTGAGACACCCCCCTTGCGCCCTCCATGTCTCAACGGACTGCCAGATTTCAGATTCCTCGCACCGCGTATATTATTATGATTACTGTAAATAAAATATATTATTATTATAGTTTATACGACGAATTGACGAATGATCGAAAATCAGTCGAATTTCTTTTGATAGACATGAAATTAAAACGATTGTTTACATCGCATTGTTTTATTCATCTGAACCTTTCTAAAACGGCTTTGATTGTTTATTAATTTAAACTGTGCATTGTTATTACACGATATTCTGAAATTCCCAATTCGGAAGTATCCATTAATCGTTGAAACTTTGTTTAGTAGCATGATGGAGATATTTAGATTAGTCCTTCGTCTTTATATTTTTGTCACATAGCAGTTTCGATTCCGCTAATTAAAACTTTGTTTTGTTCACGAGACAGTTATATACAATATAACTGTCTGTCTGTCTGGTGGTTGAAAACGCGATTGCTGATGATGAGGTCTCGTGCTCGATTCCCAGGTCGGGACGAAATTAGTTAGTGGCTTTTTCTGTCAAGAAATTTTCAGTAGAAGCCCAGAGTAAGGAAGTAGTCGGTGTTTCACCCCTTGCTTCGAAAAGCAAGTCGTCTCTCTTCAGCCATGTCGGATTTATTTACTTATTTATTTATTCACGAATTGCGTTACATGAGAATTAGTGACTAAACAAAACATGCAAGTACTAACAATCACTTGCACCTCGAATTGCATAAAAATGAACAGGAGAGGGGAAAACGCTCAAAAATTATTTTCCTCGATGTATTAATTAATCGAATTGTAACTTTTTTAAATAAGTATATTTTCTAAAGAACTTATGAATTTATTAATATTTGTTGCGGCTTTTAAGTATTCTGGCAATTTATTATAAATTTTAATTGATAACGGGTAAGGACCTGAACTGTGCAATTTTAATTTAGATTTTGTTTTCAAAAGGTTATTTTCATTAGCGTTTGTAGGTATGTTGTGCCGGGGCGCGTCTATGATTTTAGTGTAAAAATTTTGGTGCTTTTTTTTACAAACTTACACATTTCTAATATATATATAAGTACGGTAATGTTAGAATATTGAGATTTTGAAAGTGAGGTTTGCAGCTTTCTCTTTGTTTGATATTTGCAAGTACGCTTATACATTTTTTTTGTAAAATAAAAAGTTCGTGTGATTCTACACCATTGAATATTATAATACACCATAGAATCGCTGTCAACCTTATTTTGTACGAGAACCGGTGTCGCCGGGAGCACACATACGAGTACAAGCGATTACGTCGTATTATCACTACTAGAAACCCCATTCGCTCATTAGTCATACAAATTTCAACAAAAAATGTTAAAAACGCATTTTTATATTACATAAAATCAAACTTTATTCCAAGGCAAGAACGACGGATTCACAACGAATCTTTACAGACCGTCTCTTTCTGAAAAGAAAGAGGAGGAATAACTGTGTTGACAGACTGAGCAAATTTGCACATTTTAGACTTTTGATCGATGTTCACGATTATCAAAAAAAAAATAGAAAAAAAAAAAGGAATAGTTTCAATTTTAAAACATATTTATTTGTAAATAGTGTGCAAACTAATTGCAAATACAATGGTGGTAAGTATTATTTTTTCTTATTATAAATAAAAATAGTGATTTACGGGTAACTGATAACCACCACAGCACCTAAATTAGTAAATTTTTCGATTAAAAAAAGAAAAATTATGTTCGAAATTATATATATAATTACCAAACATGTTGTTATCTATTGTTTAATGTTGTCAATTTTAAATTTTACTTTTTTTTTAATAGGGTAAGAGTGACAAACGAGCACACAGTCCACCTGATGGCAAGTGGTTGCTGCGGCCCATAGACATCTACATCTATCCTCGATTACAAATCAAAATGCCGATGCGTTGTCACCCGTGAGGACTAAGATGCAATTTAATAAAACTAGCTACTAGACTAATAGCAACTTAATTAAAAAGAGAGTTGTTCAGAATCATGTGTATGAGAAATCCATACTTTTTTCTATTTAAATGTGAAAATCTGTCCAGCTTTCATGACTAAACTGTTGAACTGATTTTGATATAATTAAAAATTAAAAATTTTGTACAACCGACCTCAATATATATTATTAAATATACCTCAAAAACTAATAGTCAGACTTTAATCAAATTTATATGGGACCAATATCGAGGTAGGTTTCTGATTGGTGGTGCGTGCTCAGCACCTACCAATTATTATTATTATTATTATTTTATTATTTTTATTTTTTATTCTTACAGCTTTACTGCTGTTTGTTTATTATTTGTGTTTCGACCATACATCACGTCTACACACATTATTCTCGACGTCTCGTAGAATGGAAATGGAGTGATGCTGTGCTCTGGGTGGTCCCGTTCACCGTGGTACACAGGGGCTCTAAAGGAATTAGGAGTAGGTCGATGCTGTGTTATACACAGTGGCTCTAAAAGAGAAAACAGAAAATTATTTTGCAATCATTACAAGTTTTGTTCTTGAGTTAAGTTCTGTTGTTATGATTCTTAAGAAGTGGATGGCCCGGGCTCACTTGCTGCACTAATATCACAAGAATATGGCTCTCTCGCCGATATGGCCTCTGGTTCCTGTGTGGAGCCCGACGTAGTTGATCATGAGCAACTTTTCGAGGCCGTCCTCTGCCAATTACCTTTACCAAATAACGTTTTCAAGTACTCTGCATATCTCATAGGGTTCACTAAATTTAAGATCTAATGAGGTTTGATTACGTGGATTATTTTTGATAAGTACGTATTCTCCTTTCTGAAAATGACAGATCTTAGCTTTACGTTGATTAAATCGTTGTCTATCTTGTTCCGATGCTTGAGACATTCTATTCTGCACGTGTCTGGAAAGGGAGTCAATATCGATAGTTTGATTATCAATATTTACTAATCCAAGTAATTCCGGTGGAACACAGTGTTTTCTTGTGAGTAGAGGCGGAGCGACACCTGTTACTCGATGAGCAGTACAATTCATGGCCAACTGAAGTTCTTCTAATGCAGTATGCCATTGTTCTGTTTCATAATTTTTAATCATTATTAATGCATTCTAAGCGTTGCTATTATTCGCTCAACTTGACCGTTAGCTCGGCTGATTCCTGGATGTTTATCATGGATGTTTATTCCTAGCTGTTGGCTATAAGTCTTGAATTTCCAAGAATTCTCTGCCTCCATCCACAATAATTTGAAGTGGTGTTCCAAATAAGTGTATAGTACGTTTTAGTGCAGCCAATGTGCTGTGCGGACTTTTATTGGTATAATAAAATAGCACATACTTTGAGAAAGCATCGATAGTTACTACAACATATTGCTGGTCATCTGTGGCCGAGCTTGCCAGTGATATCCATATGTATCACTTGAAAGGCTGTAGTTGGCTTTGATTGATGTAGTTGAGCTTGTACAGCGCCCGACGTTCCTTTCGATGTTCTACACAATACAGTTGCTCACAAACCTGCGCACCAGGGTACTATTTTATCAAACCAGTAAGATTCTTTGATCTTATGTAGAGTCTTTTCCCATCCAGGGTGTTTAAGCGCTGTATGAAATGAATTTATTATACTCCACTGGAAAGATTTAGGAACTACAACACAGATTTGCTGTCCAAAAATTGGGTCTTATACGATTCGTTTTAAAACTTCGTTTTCTAGAGGTAGCCATCTACTGGATTTCCGTTGTTGAAGCTGTCCATCAGAGGACGCAATGTCTCATCTCGGCGTTGTTCCACCTTCAACCAATCCAGGTCTCTTGTCATTATGTTAACCTCACAACTACTTGATTTCTACTAAAGAAGTCGGCGTGTTGCAGACGACTTTGCGGTATTCTACTTCAAAATCATAGTTTTGTAAAACGCCCACCACCGATGAATTCTCGGAGATCTTTTTATGTTTAGATGCCTTTAAGGCATTGCAATCGGTTATAATTTTGAATTCTGTCCATACAGATACTGTCGAAAATGTTTTATTGCACGCACTACCGCCAAGGTCTCTAGCTCGTACGAGTGATATCTGCTTTCAGTATCAGTAGTTCTCATGCTCATGAAGAAGCGACTGCATGTTGACGTTTGTTGATTATCTGTACTAGAACGGCACCGAATCCCAGGCTACTTGCATCCGTGTATAATTCTATTGGTGCTTCTTCTTGAAATATTGTTAACACAGGTGATGATGTCAAACATTGAATTATCTTATTACGTGCTTCGTGTCGATCATTCCATCCCATTTAGCACCTTGTTTAGTCAACTCATACAAGGGTATCATTATACGGGAAAAGTCGAGGATAAATTTGAAAATATCCAGCTAAACCATTGAACTGTCTTACTTTTTAGCAGTATTCGGTACTGGTGCCTTAACTAGAGCTTCAACTCTTTGACTCGGACGGATTTGACCATTTGAAACAACGTTACCCAAATATTCTATTGAGCGTTTGAAGAAGCTGCACTTATCCGCATTGATAGAAAGCCCAGCCTTATGTAATGCTATGAGAATGCGTTCAATGTTTACTAGTCCTTCAGTAAAATCAGCACTTTTGCTCAAGACATCGTCGACGTAAACTGAGCAGCACTGCCCAGTAACGAAAACAATGCTCTATTCATACACCGGTACACTGCATGCATTGGATAAACCAAATGGCATAGTAAGGTATTCGTATATCCACTTCTGATGACGGATATTGTTCACCGAAGTGTTTTTAAAACTATGACGTCATCATCGATGACGTCATTATCCCAATTTCTAGTTCACTCATTATTGTTTTTAATAATAAAACTCACTACACTTATTTGATCTTAACTGGTTTTACTAATCCACAATTATTCACGATTAACAATTATTCACGTTAACAATTATTCACAATTAAGAATTATTCTAATTAAAATTATTTACAATTTATAATTCACAAATTCAATTAGTTCTGAACAGTACGACCGCTCGAATGATCTCTGCCCAAGCCGCCGCTTCTTTAAACCGAACGCAAGGTGCGCAAGCTATCCCTACTACCTGCGCTTTGAGAATAATTGCCGTCTAAATTGTTATAGTGATAACCCGCATTTAATTATAATAATATTTTGAATTAAAACATTTTAAATTATTTATAACAATAATCAACAAATTTTAAAATATAAACAAATTTTATAAACAATCAAGTTATAGCGCTCTTTCTGCCGTTGAAATAACGCTTATTAATTTTAACACAATAATAATTTCTTAAGTAATGCGCCGATACATCGCTTATGCTATGTTGCTGCGCCGATATATATTTGTTTAACAACTGCCGTTTGGTATTTTTAGCAACTCAGATTTTCAACAAGAAATGATAATGAATATTGATATATTTTTCAAATATACATTTTACATATGATTTCTTATAGAATATTCCATATGATTAAATATAATCTCAGGAAACAGTTATTACAGCCTATGAGTGATTACCACGTTTCGAGATTATATCTTCTTCTTCTTCAATGCTGTAATCTGTAGCTTCATTTTTTCAAGCTATCACATTCTCAGATGTTGAATCAATCCTTTTCACAGGATCACACTTACCAGTGCTAATGTAATGTATACAATTTCTTTACGTGGAATTGTATTGTCCTGTCCGTCCAGAAAATATGCAGACCTTTTCTATCAAAACATTTAAATTATTTAATAAGCAAAAATTGTCTAGTAAGGGTTATTATACTACTAAAGAGTACATGACTGATAATAACCCCTGGGAATGAGGTGATCGCTACCATACTGTTTCTAAATGTTTTCATAACAATTGTATAAAATATTATACTGTAAATTGTGCTTTTTTAAAAAATAAGTCCCGCTGGGTTTCTTGCTGGTTCTTACCAGGACAGAGGTTTTTTTGCGAACCAGTGGTAAAAGTAAAAAATTACTTTCAATATACGATAAAAAATGACTTTCAATATTCAAATATTACGTGAGTGTAATATGGTCATCCGGTTAATATGGTCACTTTCTTATAACTCAAAAACTACAGCCTTATTTGCATAGATGGATTTGCGTTACGATAGCTCTTCATCAGTCATTCAAATAATAAAGGGTCAAAAGGGCGCTGCTTTATCGATTTAAGTATTGGGTAGTGTATTTAGTTTTCTTTAAGTTGATTTTTCGAAGTGTTCCTAATTATTGCCTAGGTTTGTTTGCTATTTTTTTCTTAATATATTAGTTATAGTATACGACATTGTTTATTTGTCTCTGTCCTTCTTCTAGTTTTGGTTTTATAGGGCGGCAAAGCTTAAGGTGACCATATTACTCTCACGTACCTTATTATGTATTGTAATCTATATTGAATAAAAATGTTTCTATTCTATTCGATTCTATTCTATTCTATTAGTCTGAAAAAAATACTTGAGCGAATGTAACTATATTTGTAGACATTCAGTTAGGTTTTCCCGTGGCTTCTACCCACGTTTTTTATGTTCGGATCTCCAGGAAAAGTACAAAAATGGTTTATGTAAATAAAATATATCTTATCTAAAAAAGCACCAATAATTGTAAATATTACAGTATTGGTAAGGCACTACCAGGCAAGAGCAAAATTGGAAGACAAAGTATGAAAATACATATTATGAAACATATTTTTTTACTTTTCGTGAAGTTAACATACAGTATGTAGTAATGATACGTAACCAGAAGATTGAATCTAAAAACTTTATTGAAAATTTTCAATGATACCTATAGACAAGAGGGAAGAAAATAATAATATATTCGTAGGTCATTAAATTACTATTTTTCACCGTATATGATCGCATGCATTTAGCTTGTCATTATATACAATTTTAAAAGCGACAATATTTCCCGGTTTACCGGAATCAGTAAAATTTTGTTACATCCCTAGTACTGTTGTTTTTACAAGTCAATATTTCTTATTTCTGTTTCTAATATTCACAAAATATAAATAGTTTCAATTTACTGGTAAAAGGATATACCGCTTTTATTAAAATTCCACATCCGGGTTTTTCCGACACGTAATTATGGCACAATGCAGCATTTTTGATATAAATTGCACCCAGCAAAGCTTGACACAAAAATTGGACAACGACTGCGATGTCAAAAGAGATGTGTTGACATTTAAAGGTGTGAATTGACATATTAGTGGCTACACGGGCACCGCTCACTCCCCCGTTCTATTGTGTATGTATTATAGTATTCTATGTTCTACACTGTTACCCCACAGTATGACGCCGTAGCTTATCCACGCTTTTGCAAAGGCGTGGTAGGCTGTCACTGCCGTTTTTAAATTTGTAGATTTTCTTAGTTATCTTAAATTATATATAAATTGTGATAATTTTAACTTATTTTATTGAATATTTGATTTAAAATTAACATTTGAATCTATATTCATACCCAGCAAAGAAAAATTTTGAACACATTCTAATTTTGTTTGATTATATTATGTATAATATATGTCTACTTTATTTTTTTGTCGTGGTCTGAATTGTATTAATTTTTTTGAAATTGACTTCTAAATTATGATCGCTTAGCCACTGTTTTAATTTGTTCATAATTATGTCGATTCTTTCATTAAGTTTGATACCATTGATACAAGGGAACACAACGGAAATCGTTGAGAAATCGTCAGCAAACATCACACAATGCTCATCAATAACCTTCGGGGGTCATTGATGTAAATAAGGAAGAGGACACATCCGAGTACGGACCCCTGAGGGATAGAGTCCCACCGGCTGGGCCCTCGACCGTCAGGTCGTGTCAACATGTGATGGTTTTTGAACCTTGATCTACATTTTCTATTTCAACGTACTGTGAACGGTTGCTGAGATCCTTTCTCAGTATACCACTTATGAGCTACACCACGGACAACAATGTCATAAAATTTATTTAAAAGAATGTAATATTTAATTTTTTCATATGCTTTTGTCATGACAAATAAAATTCCTATTGCGTATTTCTGTCCGTTTAATATGTTCAAGACTTTATTAAGATATTTAAATGTGGCCAAGGTGGTCGAGAAGTCTTTTCTAAATCCATTTTGGGCATAGTCGAAAATATTCCACGTTTCACAAAATGAGTATAATCGTTTTAACATAGCTCTTTTAAAAAATTCGAAATTACGGGTAAGAGTGCAATGGGTCGGTAGTTATTGGGGTCCGTTTTTTTGTCTTTTTTATGTATTGCCTTTATAATAGCAATTTTTAGTAGGTCAGTACTCCTTCAGTAAAGGATTGATTTATAATTAAAGTTAACAATGGAACTAGTTCGTTGGCACAGCGTGGTCCTTCCCCGGTCGAGCCGACCCATTCGTGCTACAACCATAATGTAGCTGCAGCGTGGCTCTGTTTCTTACGAACCAAAACACTTACACCATTCTCGTCAATGTCAAAACTTTGTTAATTACGATGATCAGCGTTTAGACAGTAAAAGCAAAATGAATACAAATATAAAGGTGTCAGTGTCGCAGAGCTCTTACGCCAGGGCGTTCGCAATAAAATCTTTAGCAAATACTCTCCGCCGACGTTTGTCGAGCTACATAATTAAGTCTCCAAACAGCCAGTTAGCGACTATAATTATTATGAACACTACGCTTTGAAGCTTCTCCTGTTCCATTTAGTTTCGTTAAGTTTTCACAATGGATTGAAGCAATTGTTTTATTATTAGTTGTTGTTGTTTCTTAAACAGCGAAATAATTATTGATTATTATATGTTGAAACTTGGAAAATTATATGGAATATCTCATGTTTGTGGAGAGTTCGATATATTATGTGTGAGGTGTCTTTAAAAAATAGCAAGTTTAGATAATATTTTGCAAATAATTATATCATAACTATGGAATTTCATCACATAGCAAACAAAAATAATTTATTGAAACTTGTGTGAGTGTTTTTTTTCTTATTTACATCGAACCATTAGGTCTTTGCCACAATAAATGTCGTTACTTTTGGGTGTAGGTCGTTCGCCAATTTACATCATTCCGTATTCACTTTATTACAGACAGAAAACACACAGGACAGGAAACTACAGACTTACAGCCAGGAAGTTCTTACAGATAGATAGACGGAAAATTTGGTAACGTATAATTCTTCATTCTTTGGGATAGGTGCTTATGTCCAGCGTTGAGCTATTTTCGGACTAATGTGATGAAGGCGATCGCATTAACAATTTCCTCAAGAGAACTATCTAACTGAGACTTCAACGTTGTTACAATTCTCTAAATAGTTATAAGGTTGGATAGTTACGAGACGCATTTCAACCGAGAACGCATAATCTACTTATGCTTCAGCTATCAAAGCCGTGATCGTAGTTCGAGTGGGTAGCGGCAATTCCATAAATATATTGAGCCGTTATCACTTCCAAGTAATTGTTTCTTCCAATTTTTCATAGCAAAATGCAAATATAAATATATAAATATATAAATTTATATATTTATATATTATTACGTGAAGAGAAAACTTTACACCTCTTTTAAGGTATGTTGCGAGCCTGGAGGACTGTGATATTTGGCATTGTTAAAGTTTATATGAAGAAAAAAGAAGGATTGAAGGGTCCGGAAAGCTAACATTTACCGGAGATTTGAGTGAGATGTCAGTTTGAACGAGATCGGAATGGCTCTCCAGTAAATTAAGAAGCGAAAATACCGGTAAGAATGGAACTATAGCAGAGTTTCTGAAAGCAGATAGTTAACCTGTACGTAAACTCCTTAGATGCTATTAAATTCCATCCTTCAAAACTTTGCTACGCCAAAGACGTGGAGCAGAAGTATGGTAATTTATTTTAAATTAAAGTTATAAAACGCCATCGAAGAACTACAAAACAAGTCTGACCACGCCTACCTGAGCCGAGCTCTACGTGCTGTTTCCAAGAATCAATATTCCGACCGATGGTACAAAATCGTCTTTAAACGATTTGTTTTGCATCGATCAACTCAATTGCTATGAAGTGCTTGTTATCGTATGGTAACGCTAAAATGTCTGTTCAAGAACAGATCCAGAATAAAAAACTTATCCAATTGCAGCGAGATGTAAGACAGGGTTAAAATATAGTCATTATGGCATAATCGCTGGAGGACGTTTGCACTTTACTCAAAGACCTTTGTAGAGTTTTCCAATGGGTTAGGTTATACAATTCTTAAGGCGCAAATTATCAGAAGCGCCATAAGGCGTAGGCACGGCACAGGCGCGGCGAAAGAGTGGTACGAATAAAAGCGGTATGTCTGTGCCGCGGCATACCGCTTTTATCCGCGGTATTTCTGTTCGTTTAATATGTTCAAGACTTTATTAAAATATTTAAATATGACCAAGGTTGTCGAGCAGTCTTTTCTAAATCCATTTTGGGCATCGTCGAAATATTCCACGTTTCACAAAATGATTATAATCGAAATTACGGGTAAGAGTGCAATGGGTCGGTAGTTATTGGGGTCCGTTTTTTTGTCTTTTTTTATGTATTGGCTTTATAATAGCAATTTTTAGTAGGTCAGGGAATACTCCTTCAGTAAAGGATTGATTTATAATTAAAATTATCAATGGAACTAGTTCTTTGGCACATTTTTTATAAGAGTGGACGGCGGCTCATCAACACCGAAGCTAGATTTTAATTTTAGTTTTTTTTTTAGGATAGGGTGACAAACGAGCACACAGTCCAACTGATGGTAAGTGGATGCTATATGGCAGACATCTACATTTATCCTCAATTAAAAATCAAATTGCAGATGTGTTTTCACCCTGAGGACTAAGATGGAATGCCTCTTTTCCAGTAAAAATGGTCTCCGGTACTCTACACTCACCCTACGAAACACAGGAGCATTAAGCGGCTATTTTACGCTGGTATTCTGTGAGAGCGTGGTCCTACCCCGGTCGAGCCGACCCATTCATGCTACAACCCTAATGTAGCTGCAGCGTGGCTCCACCACGTATTGTAGTTGTCGCACCAATGAAATTACCATCCTATAGGACTCCACCTCCAATAGCCCCATGGACCTTGCGGTTATACGGGCCGAATCGCGAGAGATGCACGCGGCACTTGCTCGAGACTCTTTCCCACATGCACTTTCTTGACTCTCTACAAGTTATTTATTCTGATCCTAGTCCTGTGTAGTCACTCTCCCTTTCTGGGAATGACGAGCACATAACGCCTTCGGTATTGGGCTGATCTTCGGCTATATACGTGTGTGTCCTCTCCGTGGCAGTCCTCCGTGCGTGCCATCCATGTGCAAACTCGCGCAGCCGGCCTCCTGACCGTGCACGAGTTCCGGGTAGTAAACCGGGTCAACCTTTACGCGTACCATTCCATCCATCATAAAGCACACACTCCCACAGGACATGGTGTCTATCCTCGTAGGCCACTCTGCACTCACACATACTCGATTCAGCCAATTTCATATCGAACAATCTCTTCTTGAAACGTCCTATAGGCCTAGGAGAGTGAGAGAATACAGTGTTCGCTCATTTACTCGGGCACTGTAATCCTGTCCTGCGTATCCACTGAGACTGGCCGCCGTGGCCGAATTCGGTATGGAGGGCATTATTACTGAGGTAATAAAGGGCGGAATTAATGGCAGATGGCTTTGTCCGCCAGTCAGATTTTATTGTGGTTAATTGGTAGGACAGATACAATGTAAAATAAAATGGAATAATATGGAAGGAAAAATTTTAAGAAAAAACGGATCGGAGAATTTTGTGGTCAACTGTGTAAGTGTTTGAGAAGTTTGTTAACACCAATATACATCTTATACAGCCACTCTGCATCCTTATATGGCTGAAGTTGTGTTTGCATTTAAACGTGGAAAGCTGATTATAATCACAGGCCTTTAAAACTTTACATAGGAACGGCTAGATGGAGGTCCCATAAGAGGCGACAGAGAGAAAGTGTAACTAGAGATCGGCGGCAGCGTCTTCTTGATGACAGCTCAAAAATGAAAAAGACTGCTGTTGCCAACCCGCCTGCAGAGCTTGTCAATTATGGAATATATTCTCCCTATAACGCAATCTATGTAGGAGGTCAATGTTCAGTAGTGGAATGTTAGATTGTGATTGGCTGTAATGGATGCCAAACTGCAGTTGTATTTTTGCTGCAAAACGAATGCGTGGGCTCGACCGGGGAAGGACCACGCTCTTTCAGAGCACCGGCATGAATAGCATCATTATGCTGCTATGTTTTGTATGAAAAGTGACGAGAACCGGAGATCCCTCTTACAGGAAACGAGGCATTTTGTTTTAGTTCTCAGGAGTGACAAAGCATCTGCATTTTAATTTTTAATGGATAATAAAATTTAAATAATATATATTATATTAAATAATATATAAAATAGTATGTGTCTATGAGACACAGCATTCGATTACTATTAGGTGGACTGTGTGCTCGTTTGTCTCCCCTTCTTCTATAAAATAGTATGAACGTATATAATTTTGAAGTTTTTTGCGTCAATATTCGGAAAATTCACCCTTTAATTCAAAAATAAGGAGAGGTCTGGTAGAAGAGGTAGTATACTAATATTTAATTCGTTATTATGCTATTTGATATAGGTATAAACTGGAGGAATGTAATTTTACAACAACACTAAGCAATTATCGTATCAGTTTTTCACATTTCGTCGTAATCTTGGTCTTAGTCTATAATCATTTTAGTAAGGCTTGGATTTCACTTGCTTTTTTAAAGTGTGTCGTACCTCTCCTGCAAAATTTTTTGTTTAGGAATACTTAAAACATAAAATGACCCAGAAACGACAAGTGGGAATAAATCGTAGGTCAATCCTTGACGGTTGCTTTCTACCTCTTTCTGTTGCAAAGCAGTAGTGCACCTTTTGTTAATTCAACTTAAAGGCATTCCATTTTAGCCACACAGTGACATCACATCTGTGACCTTCATTGTTTCAAGTTGGCTGCAGGTGTCCGTAGGCTGCAGTGACCATGTAATATTATGCATATTGTTACTTCGTTTGTAATTTAAAAAGGACTATAACATTAAATGAAACTAATTTTTTCGGATTATATCGCGTTTAATTTTAACTTTTCATGCGACCCCCGTGGGGCCATGGGTGCTGTAAAGCACCCGAAACGTCGGGAATTAAAAATTTGTTAACAAATTACGATAACGAACATCTTTTCACAATGATTACCATTCATTCAGATAGATGATGTAGACTTTACTTAAATGACAAAAAATAAAGTTACTTTTAAATTTATTAATTTTTAATGGAGTGTGGGTATTGTTCTACGTCAGAAAAAATGCAGGGGCCAAAACTTGCCAAAGATGTCTTCCGTAATTGGATAGTAGAAATCTATCAGCATCGTTTATTTAATGTTGGGCATAACTCAAACAGTCGCTTGCCGCTTTCAACGCCTCCCATAGGACGAGATGCATAGATGAAATATGCATCTACTACAGTAAATCGTTTTGTTTATAGCGCTACCTCTACAATATTCGATTTCTTTAAAAAAAACTTTTTATGCAATAAATATAGATATAGAAAGAAAAAAAATATAAGATATAGATAGACTTACTATTCTCCCCGACTTCGCCTGGATAGGATTTATTAATTTGACGTTATTTAGATGTAAAATAATCAAAAAACGTTGATTTTTATCAATTCTTTCAATAATATAAAGAAAAATCTTCAAGTTATTCGGTAAAATATAGGCTATATCCTAAATTTTTAAAAATGGTTACTTAAGCCTTATAAGCATACAAATAACCTCATGAGCTTAATAGATGTCAGTTATTTCAATATAACAGACATACACTTCAATCTTATTTATATCATACCGTGTATTGGGGTGTAAGAATATCCACTACCACTACTATATAATCCTGTGGGCGTTGTAAGAGGCGACAGGGAAACAAATCAGGAGATGGGCAGCAGCGTCTTCCTAATAACGACTAAACATAAAAACTGTGGTTGCCAACCCGCTCGCCAAGCGTGAGCAAATATCGCGCCTACGAGGCAATCAGGGGGAGGCCTATGTTTAGCAGTAGACTTTAGTAGGCTGTTACGGTAACGGTAACAGTATAGACTGACTTACCACTTACTATCTACGATACAGATACGAGATATGAACGATCTATCTACTGACTAGATCTATAAAAATACTAATAAAAATACTGTGCCTGTTATTTACCATTAATTTTATATGAAATATGTTCCTAAAGTTTTTTTTCAATATTGCGCACCGTAGGTATCTGTTTAATTATGAACTTTATGTGGCGCAGCTTTGGTGAAGTTGAAAGAGTAGTTTCAAGCGCACTTGAGTTAAGCGACCGTCAAAAATTTCCAAACATATTTATTCCGTGAAATTGTGGGCGAGGAAAATTTTCTACGTTTAATAAAAGTTGCGGGATGAGCTACTGGCCGCAGAAAACTATGTAATTGCATATTCATGCCAAATCGTTCTGTTCGCGCATTTAACTTTTAAAATTAAAGTTGATAAATGAAAAATAAGTGTTTCGCGTAATTTTTTGTTAGCCAGTGGCAGCAGTTGGACGTATGTTGGATCTATTAATTTACGTTAGGTTTTATACCTGCCGTGGTAGAGCTGTGGTAGTTCAGGGACGTTATATTATGCTATGTTATGGTTGTAGCATTAATGTATCGGCTCGACCGGGGAATAACCAATCTATCACAGAACACCAGCGTAAAAAGGTAACTGTCGTATGGTCGTATGGTGAGGCTTTCCATCTTAGTTCTCAGGGATAAGAACGCATCTGAATTTAGATTCTTAATTGAGAATACGAGTAGATGTAGATATCTATGTCTGTCTGTTTTCCTTGCTCTATAACCCTCTCAGAAGTGAGAGGAGGCATGTGCTCAGCAGTGGGACTTATATAGGCTGTTACTTTACTTTAGATGTCTATGGGCCACAATGGCTTCTTACTATCAGGTGGACTGTGTGCTCGTTTGATACCCTTATTTTATAACAAATAATATCAAAACTAGTTCCATGAAATTTCATAGCCATAAGTGCTGCAGACATACTCGTAATACGCTGCAGCGTGGTTGTACCACGTGTGGAATACGACCTTAAACATTTGTGCTTATCTACAAACTTTGGTTTACCATCATTTTTCCAGGTCGTTGCTAGAATAATCTTTTTAAATATGTTACCAGTAGGCATTAGCTAAGTTAACGTCGCAACGAAAAATTCTGCGAACGATAAGTGATTTTTGCTACAACCACGTGGTAGAGCCATGCTGCAGCTATATTAGTAGTATAGTTTTAGCACGAATGGGTCGGCTCGACCGGGGTAGGACCACGCTCTCATAGGATACCAGCGTAAAATAGCAGCTTCATGCTGCTGTGTTTCGTATGGTGAGTGTAGAGAACCGGAGACCCTTATTACTGGAAACGAGGCATTCCATCTTATTCCTCACCGGTGACAACGCATCTGCATTTTGATTCTTTATTGAGGATAGATTACCACTTACAATCCGGTGGACTGTGTGCTCGTTTGTCACCCTTTTTCTATAAAAAATAAATCGTGTAGGTGGTGATAAAGCCTTGGATGCTGTTGCCCACAGATATCTACATTTATGTTCAATTATGTTTCGAAATGCAGATGCATTGTCAGCCTTGAAAACTAAGATTTTACACTGGTATTCCATGAGAGCGTTGTATTTTAACGTATTTTAACAGTAAATTTTTTGTATAAAACTTCATTAAAGCACCACACAAAGAGGAGACCGAGACAATAGGAAAGACTGTATTTAAAAAAAATACTAGCAATTTTATTAATGTTACTAATATTCCTTTTATCCATTCCTGGTAAGCAGAAAATGCTTGTGTTAGGTGGTTCACGACAGAAGTCGAATGGCGAATTCGAATCCTGAATAGGCTACTGTCGCTTACTAAACTGCATTTTATCTCATTCTCTCGCAAGCTAAATTCTATACATGTATATATTTGTCTCTTTATATTTTATATATTAATATATTTCATATATTTGTCTCTTTTTAGTGTCGCTTTTTCGTTTCATCGAGTTTCAAATCATAACGATTCAAAAGAAGATTTCACTTCAAAAAATTAAAAATAAAGCTGACCTAAACATAAAAGCGATATTATTCCAAGCGAAAGAGATTTATTTGTTTTATTAATCTCATTTCATAATTATGACCAGCAAGTCAAAAATAATTTTAAAAATTTAACTGAAATGTCAAAACTATCCGGAGATCGCAATTACTGTGAACAGCTCTCGTTCTCGAGGGAAGCTGGAGGTTGTTACCGCGCACTCCGACACCAAGAACACTTGCCGCATAAATTATATTATGATTTTAAGTTTTAGCTGACACTTTCTAAAGTTTGTTTGAAGGTTTTACTTATAATTAGGATAACGTTTTCAATGTACGAGACAGTGAATTTTGTTCTTGTTTTTATTAAAATATGATAATGATATCCTTCTGAGATACAATACCTAAAAATTAGCTTAGAGAAGTACTTGATATATTGTAAAATTTACTACTTAATGTTCCTTTATCGACTTGGGGCTATTAGAATGTTTAAAAAACTTAAGTTCAAACACTATTATTGAAAACCAGGTCAGCCTAGACCTATTTGCTGGATTATTTCCCCTTATGTGCATTTATATTATTATTTTTTCTAGTTAGATAATAAAGGAAAATGTATGATTTGGCTTAAAAAGTAAGAATTTATATGAATTAAATAATATTAACTTTTTATTTAATAATATGTTCTCGTATCAAAAGTATAGTGAAAGGAAGGTAACGTTATTAAAATTATGTTGAAGTGAAGAGCTGCATAATGGGGTATTTTTCTACTAAAAGGAATTCCCAATGGGTTTTAAAGTCGTTTACATTTGGTCCTTAGCATAAGTAGTATGGGAAATTAAAATTATGGTGAATTAATTGGAATTTATAATAATAGTACACAGTAAATCTTGGAAAATATTTGACGTAAAGTATAATAATTTTAATACATCATTCTCATCATTTACTTTACATGTACACTCATTAGTATTTTGATTTGATTTGTGTCGCCTGGGTTCTTCCTTTTTAACCGACTTTTATCCGATTTCAAAAAGGAGGAGGTACTCAATTGACTGTATGCTTTTTTATATCTCGACTGTATGTTTTTTTTATTTGTGTTACTTGACGAAACGAGCACATAGTCCATCTGATGGTAAGTGGATGATATGGCTCATAGTCATCTACAATTATCCGCGATTAAGAATCGAAATACAGATGCGTTGTCACCCCTGGTGACTAAGATGGAATACCTCGTTTCCAGTAAAAAAGGTCTCTGGTTCTCTACACTCACCATGCAAAACACAGTAGCGTTAAGCTGCTATTTTACGCTGGTATTCTGTGAGAGCGTGGTCATACCCCGGTCGAGCCGACCCATTCCTGCTACAACCATAATATAGTTGCAGCGTGGCTCTGTTTCTTACGAACCAAAACACTTACACCATTCTCGTCAATGTCAAAACTTTGTTAATTACGATGATCAGCGTTTAGAAAGTAAAAGCAAAATGAATACAAATATAAAGGTGTCAGTGCCGCAGAGCTCTTACGCCAGGGCGTTCGCAATAAAATCTTTAGCAAATACTCTCCGCCGACGTTTGTCGAGCTACATAATTAAGTTTTCCAAACAGCCAGTTAGCGACTATAATTATTATGAACACTACGCTTTGAAGCTTCTCCTGTTCCATTTAGTTTCGTTAAGTTTTCACAATGGATTGAAGCAATTGTTTTATTATTAGTTGTTGTTGTTTCTTAAACAGCGAAATAGTTATTGATTATTATATGTTGAAACTTGGAAAATTATATGGAATATCTCATGTTTGTGGAGAATTCGATATATTATGTGTGAGGTGTCTTTAAAAAATAGCAAGTTTAGATAATATTTTGCAAATAATTCTATCATAACTATGGAATTTCATCACATAGCAAACAAAAATAATTTATTGAAACTTGTGTGAGTGTTTTTTTCCTTATTTACATCGAACCATTAGGTCTTTAACACAATAAATGTCTTTACTTTTGGGTGTGGGGCGTTCGCCAATTTACATCATTCCGTATTCACATTATTACCGACAGAAAACACACAGGACAGGAAACTACAGACTTACAGTCAGGAAGTTCTTACAGATAGATAGACGGAAAATTTGGTAACGTATAATTCTTCATTCTTTGGGATAGGTGCTTATGTCCAGCGTTGAGCTATTTTCGAACTAATGTGATGAAGACGACCGCATTAACAATTTCCTCAAGAGCACTATCTAACCGAGACTTCAACGTTGTTACAATTCTCTAAATAGTTATAAGGTTGGATAGTTACTAGATGCATTTCAACCGAGAACGCATAATCTACTTATGCTTCAGCTATCAAAGCCGTGATCGTAGTTCGAGCGGATAGCGGCAATTCCATAAATATATTGAGCCGTTATCACTTCCACGTAATTGTTTTTTTCCAATTTGTCATAGCAAAATGCAAATATAAAAATATAAATTTATATATTATTACGTGAAGAGAAAACTTTATACCACTTTTAAAGTATGTTGCGAGCCTGGAGGACTGTGATATTTGGCATTGTTAAAGTTTATATGAAGAAAAAAGAAGGATTGAAGGAGTCCGAAAAGCTAACGTTTACCGGAGATTTTGAGTGAGATCGATAAGTTTGATGGACAAGTCTCATCCGACACAATTCCGATTATATCTCGGAAGTCAGTTTGAACGAGATTGGAATGGCTCTCCAGTAAATTAAGAAGCGGAAATGCCGGTAAGGATGGAACTATAGCAGAGTTTCAGAAAGCAGGTAGTTAACCTGTACGTAAACTCCTTAGAAGCTATTAAATTCCGTCCTTCAAGATTTTGCTACGCCGAAGACGTGGAGCAGAAGTATGGTAATTTATTTTGAATTAAAGTTATAAAATCCCATCGAAGAACTACAGAACAAGCCTGACCACGCCGACCTAAGCCGAGCTCTACGTGCTGTTTCCAAGAATCAATACGAATCGTCTTTAAACGATTTTGTACCATCTTAATGAAGAAGTGCTTGTTATCGTATGGTAACGCTAAAATGTCTGTTCAAGAACAGATCCAGAATAAAAAACTTATCCAATTGCAGCGAGATGTAAGACAGGGTTAAAATATAGTCATTATGGCATAATCGCTGGAGGACGTTTGCACTTTACTCAAAGATCTTAGTAGAGTTTTCCAATGGGTTAGGTTATACAAGTCTTAAGGCGCAAATTATACAGAAGCGCCATAAGGCGTAGGCACGGCACAGGCGCGTCGAAAGAGTGGTACGGATAAAAGCGGTATGCCTGTGCCGCGGCATACCGCTTTTATCCGCGGTATTTCTGTTCGTTTATTATGTTCAAGACTTTATTAAAATATTTAAATATGATCAAGGTTGCCGAGCAGTCTTTTCTAAATCCATTTTCGGCATCGTCGAAATATTCCACGTTTCACAAAATGATTATAATTGTTTTAACATAGCTCTTTCAAAAATATTCGAAATTACGGGTAAGAGTGCAATGGGTCGGTAGTTATTCTGGTCCGTTTTTTGTCTTTTTTTATGTTTTGGCTTTATAATAGCAATTTTTAGTAGGTCAGGAAATACTCCTTTAGTAAAGGATTGATTTATAATTAAAATTATCCATGGAACTAGTTCTTTGGCACATTTTTTTATAAGAGTGGATGGCGGCTCATCAACACCGAAGCTAGATTTTAATTTTAGTTTTTTTTAGGATAGGGTGACAAACGAGCACACAGTCCACCTGATGGTAAGTGGATGCTGTGGCTCATAGACATCTACATTTATCCTCAATTAAGAATCAAAATGCAAATGCATTTTCACCCCTGAGGACTAAAATGGAATGCCTCTTTTCCAGTAAAAATGGTCTCCGGTTCTCTACACTCACCATACGAAACACAGCAGCATTAAACTGCTATTTTACGCTGGTATTCTGTGAGAGCGTGGTTCTACCCCGGTCAAACCGACCCATTCGTGCTACAACCATAATGTAGCTGCAGCGTGGCTCCACCACGTATTGTAGTTGTCGCACCAATGAAATGACCGTCCTATAGGACTCCACCTCTAACAGCTCCATGGTCCTTGCGGTTATACGGGCCGAATCGCGAGAGATGCACGCGGCACTTGCTCGAGACTCTTTCCCACGTGCACTTTCTTGACTCTCTTCAAGTTATTTATTCTGATCCTAGTCCCGTGTAGTCACTCTCCCTTTCTGGGAATGACGAGCACATAACGCCTTCGGTACCGGGCTGATCTTCGGTTATATACGTGTGTGTCCTCTCCGTGGCAGTCCTTCGTGCGTGCCATCCATGTGCAAACTCGCGCAGCCGACCCCCTGACCATGCACGAGTTCCGGGTAGTAAACTGGGTGAACCTTTACGCGTACCATTCCATACATCATAAAGCACACACTTTCACAGGACATGGTGTCTATCCTCGTAGGCCACTCTGCACTCACACATACTCGATTCAGCTAATTTCATATCGAACAATCTCTTCCTGAAACGTCCTATAGGCCTAGGAGAGTGAGGGAATACAGTGTTCGCGCATTTACTCGGGCACTGTAATCCTGTCCTGCGTCTCCACTGAGACTAGCCGCCGTGGCCGAAATTCGGTATGGAGGGCATTATTACTGAGGTAATAAAGGGTGGAATTAATGGCAGATGGCTTTGTCTGCCAGTGAGATTTTAGTGTGGTTAATTGGTAGAACAGATACAATGTAAAATAAAATGGAATAATATGGAGGGAAAATTTTTAAGAAAAAACGGCTCCGATCCGTTTTTTCTGGTCAACAATTTTGTGGTCAACTGTGTAAGTGTTTGAGAAGTTTGTTAAGACCAATATACATCTTATACAGCCACTCTGCATCCTTATATGGCTGAAGTTGTATTTGGATTTAAACGTGGAAAGCTGATTATAATCACAGGCCTTTAAAACTTTACATAGGAACGGCTAGATGGAGGTCCCATAAGAGGCGACAGAGAGAAAGTGTAACCAGAGATTGGCGGCAGCGTCTTCTTGATGACAGCTCATTAATGAAAAGACTGCTGTTGCCAACCCGCCTGCAGAGCTTGGCAATTATGGAAAATATTCTCCCTATAACGCAATCTATGAGGAGGTCAATGTTCAGTAGTGGAATGTCAGATTGTGATTGGCTGTAATGGATGTCATGCTGCAGTTGTATTGTTGCTGCAGAAAGAATGGGTGAGCTCGACCGGGGAAGGACCACGCTCCTACTGAGCACCGGCATGAATAGCATCATTATGCTGCTATGTTTTGTATTATAAGTGACGAGAACCGTAGACCCCTCTTACAGGAAACGAGGGATTTTATTTTAGTTCTCAGGAGTGACAAAGCATCTGCATTTTAATTTTTAATGGATAGTAAATGTATGTGTCTTTGAGACACAGCCTTCGATTACCATTAGGTGGACTGTGTGCCCGTTTGTCTCCCCTTCTTCTATAAAATAGTATGAATGTATATATTTTTTAAGTTTTTGGCGTCAATAATTGGAAAATTCACCCTTTAATTCAAAAATAAGGAAAGGTCTGGTTGAAGAGGTAGTATTCTAATTTTTCATTCGTTATTATGCTATTTGATATAGGTATAAACTGGAGGAATGGAATTTTACAACAACACTATGCAATCATTGTATCAGTTTTTCACATTCCATCGTAATCTAGGTCTTACTCTATAATCAATTTCGCAAGTCTTGGATTTCACTTGCTTTTTTAAACTGTGTCGTACCTCTTCTGCAAATTTTTTGTTTAGGAATACCTAAACATAAAACATAAAATGACCCAGAAACGACGAGTGGGAATAAATCGTAGGTCAACCCTTGACGGTTGCTTTTTACCTCTTTCTGTTGCAAAGCAGTAGTGCACCTTTTGGTAATTCAACTTAAAGGCATTCCATTTTAGCCACACAGTGACATCACATCTGTGACCTTCATTGTTTCAAGTTGGCTGCAGGTGTCCGTAGGCTGCAGTGACCATGTAATATTATGCATATTGTTACTTCGTTTGTAATTTAAAAAGGACTATAACATTAAATGAAACTAATTTTTACGGATTATATCGCGTTTAATTTTAACTTTTCATGCCACGGGTGCTTTACAGCACCCATGGCCCCACGGGGCCACCTGCGAAACGTCGGGAATTAAAAAGTTAAAATTAAAAGCGATATAATTTGTAAAAATTATTTTCATTTAATGTGTAGTCTTCGCGTAAATATAAGAAAACATTATAGGATTAAAACATTTAAAAATAAAATATTTAGCGTTTTGTTTTTGCTCATTTATGAATAAGTAAATGCTTTTGTTAACAAATTACGATAACGAACATCTTTTCACAATGATTACCATTCATTCAGATAGATGATGGATGATTTTACTTAAATGACAAAAAAAAAAGTAACTTTTAAATTTATTAATTTATAATGGAATGTGGGTATTGTTCTACGTCAGAAAAAATGCAGGGGCCAAAACTTGCGCCACTAATTTCTTTCGTAATAAGCCAAAGATGTCTTCCGTAATTGGATAGTAGAAATCTATCAGCATCGTTTATTTAATGTTGGGCATAACTCAAACAGTCGCTTGCCGCTTTCAACGCCTCCCATAGGACGAGATGCATAGATGAAATATGCATCTACTACAGTAAATTGTTTTGTTTATAGCGCTACCTCTACAATATTCGATTTCTTTAAAAAAAACTTTTTATGCAATACATATAGATATAGAAAGAAAAAAAAAAGATATAGATAGACTTACTATTCTCCCCGACTTCGCCTGGATAGGATTTATTAATTTGACGTTATTTAGATGTAAAATAATCAATCAACGTTGATTTTTATCAATTCTTTCAATAATATAAAGAAAAATCTTCAAGTTATTCGGTAAAATATAGGCTATATCCTAAATTTTTAAAATGGTTACATAAGCCTTATAAGCATACAAATAACCTCATGAGCTTAATAGATGTCAGTTATTTCAATATAACAGACATACACTTCAATCTTATTTATATCATACCGTGTATTGGGGGTGTAAGAATATCCACTACCACTACTATATAATCCTGTGGGCGTTGTAAGAGGCGACAGAGGGAAACAAATCAGGAGATGGGCAGCAGCGTCTTCCTAATAACAACTAAAATAAAAACTGTGATTGCCAACCCGCTCGCCAAGCGTGAGCAAATATCCCGCCTATGAGGCGATCAGGGGGAGGCTTATGTTCAGCAGTAGACTTTAGTAGGCTGTTACGGTAACGGTAACGGTAACGGTATAGACTGACTTACCACTTACTATCTACGATACAGATACGAGATATGAACGATCTATCTACTGACTACTACTAACTACACAATAAAATACTGTGCCTGTTGTTTACCATTAATTTTATATGAAATATGTTCCTAAAGTTTTTTTTCAATATTGCGCACCGTAGGTATCTGTTTAATTATGAACTTTATGTGGCGCAGCTTTGGTGAAGTTGAAAGAGTAGTTTCAAGCGCACTTGAGTTAAGCGACCGTCAAAAATTTCCAAACATATTTATTCCGTGAAATTGTGGGCGAGGAAAATTTTCTACGTTTAATAAAAGTTGCGGGATGAGCTACTGGCCGCAGAAAACTATGTAATTGCATATTCATGCCAAATCGTTCTGTTCGCGCATTTAACTTTTAAAATTAAAGTTGATAAATGAAAAATACGTGCTTCGCGTAATTTTTTGTTAGCCATGGGCAGCAGTTGGACGTATGTTGGATCTATTAATTTACGTTAGGTTTTATACCTGCCGTGGTAGAGCTGTGGTAGTTCAGGGACGTTGTAGCATTAATGTATCGGCTCGACCGGGGAAGAACCACTCTCTCACAGAACACCAGCGTAAAATAGTAGCTCAATGCATCGTATGGTGAGGCTTTCCATCTTAGTTCTCAGGGATAAGAACGCATCTGAATTTTGATTCTTAATTGAGAATACGAGTATATGTAGATATCTATGTCTGTCTGTTTTCCTTGCTCTAAAACCCTCTCAGAAGTGAGAGGAGGCATGTGCTCAGCAGTGGGACTTATATAGGCTGTTACTTTACTTTAGATGTCTATGGGCCACAATGGCTTCTTACTATCAGGTGGACTGTGTGCTCGTTTGATACCCTTATTTTATAACAAATAATATCAAAACTAGTTCCATGAAATTTCATAGCAATAAGTGCTGCAGACATACTCGTAATACGCTGCAGCGTGGTTGTACCACGTATGGAATACGACTTTAAAATTTGTGCTTATCTACAACCTTTGGTTTACCATCATTTTTCCAGGTCGTTGCTAGAATAATCTTCTTTAATATGTTACCAGTAGGCATTAGCTAAGTTAACGTCGCAACGAAAAATTCTGCGAACGATAAGTGATTTTTGCTACAACCACGTGGTAGAGCCATGCTGCAGCTATATTAGTAGTATAGTTTTAGCACGAATGGGTCGGCTCGACCGGGGTAGGACCACGCTCTCATAGGATACCAGCGTAAAATAGCAGCTTCATGCTGCTGTGTTTCGTATGGTGAGTGTAGAGAACCGGAGACCCTTATTACTGGAAACGAGGCATTCCACCTTAGTCCTCACCGGTGACAACGCATCTGCATTTTGATTCTTTATTGAGGATAGATGTAGATGTCTATGGGTTACAGCAACCACTTACCATCCGGTGGACTGTGTGCTCGTTTGTCACCCATTTTCTATAAAAAATTAATCGTGTAGGTGGTGATAAAACCTTGGATGCTGTTGCCCACAGATATCTACATTTATGTTCAATTATGTTTCGAAATGCACATGCGTTGTCACCCTTGAGAACTAAGATTTTACACTGGTATTCCATGAGAGCGTTGTATTTTAACGTATTTTAACAGTAATTTTTTTGTATAAAACTTCATTGAAGCACCACACAAAGAGGAGGCCGAGACAATAGGAAAGACTGTATTTAAAAAAATACTAGCAATTTTATAAACGTTACTGATTTTCCCTTTATCCATTCCTGGTAAGCAGAAAATGCTTGTGTTGGGTGGTTCACGACAGTAGTCGAATGGCGATTTCGAATCCTGAATAGGCTACTGTCGCTTACTAAACTGCATTTTATCTCATTCTCTCGCAAGCTAAATTCTATACATGTATATATTTGTCTCTTTATATTTTATATATTAATATATTTCATATATTTGTCTCTTTTTAGTGTCACTTTTTCCTTTCATCGAGTTTCAAATCATAACGATTCAAAAGAAGATTTCACTTCAAAAAATTAAAAATAAAGCTGACCCAAACATAAAAGCGATATTATTCCAAGCGAAAGAGATTTATTTGTTTTATAAATCTCATTTCATAATTATGACCAGCAAGTCAAAAATAATTTTAAGAATTTAACTGAAATGTCAAAACTATCCGGAGATCGCAATTACTGTGAACAGCTCTCGTTCTCGAGGGAAGCTGGAGGTTGTTACCGCGCACTCCGACACCAAGAACACTTGCCGCATAAATTATATTATGATTTTAAGTTTTAGGTGACACTTTCTAAAGTTTGTTTGAAGGTTTTATTTATAATTAGGATAACGTTTTCAATGTACGAGACAGTGAATTTTGTTCTTGTTTTTATTAAAATATGATAATGATATCCTTCTGAGATACAATACCTAAAAATTAGCTTAGAGAAGTACTTGATATATTGTAAAATTTACTACTTAATGTTCCTTTATCGACTTGGGGCTATTAGAATGTTTAAAAAACTTAAGTTCAAACACTATTATTGAAAACCAGGTCAGTCTAGACCTATTTGCTGGATTATTTCCCCTTATGTGCATTTATATTATTATTTTTTCTAGTTAGATAATAAAGGAAAATGTATAATTTGGCTTAAAAAGTAAGAATTTATATGAATTAAATAATATTAACTTTTTATTTAATAATATGTTCTCGTATCAAAAGTATAGTTAAAGGAAAGTAACGTTATTAAAATTATGTTGAAGTGAAGAGCTGCATAATGGGGTATTTTTCTACTAAAAGGAATTCCCAATGGGTTTTAAAGTCGTTTACATTTGGTCCTTAGCATAAGTAGTATGGGAAATTAAAATTATGGTGAATTAATTGGAATTTATAATAATAGTACACAGTAAATCTTGGAAAATATTTGACGTAAAGTATAATAATTTTAATACATCATTCTCATCATTTACTTTAAATGTACACGT
Organism: Parnassius orleans; assembly: GCA_029286625.1. Taxonomy (NCBI): domain Eukaryota; kingdom Metazoa; phylum Arthropoda; class Insecta; order Lepidoptera; family Papilionidae; genus Parnassius; species Parnassius orleans. Next base: position 823,302 of record JAGSMP010000399.1, on the reverse strand, counting down.
ATTAGTATTTTGATTTGATTTGTGTCGCCTAGGTTCTTCCTTTTTAACCGACTTTTATCCGACTTCCAAAAGGAGGAGGTACTCAATTGACTGTATGCTTTTTTATATCTCGACTGTATGTTTTTTTTATTTGTGTTACTTGAGCACATAGTCCATCTGATGGTAAGTGGATGCTGTGCCCCATAGTCATCTACAATTAGCCGCGATTAAGAATCGAAATGCAGATGCGTTGTCACCCCTGGTGACTAAGATGGAATACCTCGTTTCCAGTAAAAAAGGTCTCTGGTTCTCTACACTCACCATGCAAAACACAGTAGCGTTAAGCTGCTATTTTACGCTGGTATTCTATGAGAGCGTGGTCCTTCCCCGGTCGAGCCGACCCATTCCTGCTACAACCATAATATAGTTGCAGCGTGGCTCTATTTCTTACGAACCAAAACACTTACACCATTCTCGTCAATGTCAAAATTTTGTTAATTACGATGATCAGCGTTTAGAAAGTAAAAGCAAAATGAATACGAAAATAAAGGTGTCAGTGCCGCAGAGCTCTTACGCCAGGGCGTTCGCAATAAAATCTTTAGCAAATACTCTCCGCCGACGTTTGTTGAGCTACATAATTAAGTCTCCAAACAGCCAGTTAGCGACTATAATTATTATGAACACTACGCTTTGAAGCTTCCCCTGTTCCATTTAGTTTAGTTAAGTTTTCACAATGGATTGAAGTAATTGTTTTATTATTAGTTGTTGTTGTTTCTTAAACAGCGAAATAGTTATTGATTATTATATGTTGAAACTTGGAAAATTATATGGAATATCTCATGTTTGTGGAGAATTCGATATATTATGTTTTTTTTTTATAGGATAGGGTGACAAACGAGCACACAGTCCACCTGATGGTAAGTGGTTGCTGTGACCCATAGACATCTACATCTATCCTCAATAAAGAATCAAAATGCAGAAGCGTTGTCACTCGGGAGGACTAAGATGGAATGCCTCGTTTCCAGTAAAAAGGGTCTCCGGTTCTCTACACTCACCATACGAAACACAGCAGTGTTAAGCTGCTATTTTACGCTGGTATTCTGTGAGAGCGTGGTCCTTCCATGGTCGAGCCGACCCATTCGTGCTATAACTATACTACTAATATAGCTGCAGCATGGCTCTACCACGTAAAGTAGTAGAGCCATGCAGGTGTCTTTAAAAAATAGCAAGTTTAGATAATATTTTGCAAATAATTCTATCATAACTATGGAATTTCATCACATAGCAAACAAAAATAATTTATTGAAACTTGTGTGAGTGTTTTTTTTCTTATTTACATCGAACCATTAGGTCTTTATCACAATAAATATCTTTAATTTTGGGTGTGGGGCGTTCGCCAATTTACATCATTCCGTATTCACATTATTACAGACAGAAAACACACAGGACAGGAAACTACAGACTTAGAGTCAGGAAGTCCTTACATATAGATAGACGGAAAATTTGGTAACGTATAATTCTTCATTCTTTGGGATAGGTGCTTATGTCCAGCGTTGAGCTATTTTCGGACTAATGTGATGAAGATGACCGCATTAACAATTTCCTCAAGAGCACTATCTAATTGCGACTTCAACGTTGTTATAATTCTCTAAATAGTTATAAGGTTGGATAGTTACTAGATACATTTCAATCGAGAACGCATAATCTACTTATGCTTCAGCTATCAAAGCCGTGATCGTAGTTCGAGCGGATAGCGGCAATTCCATAAATATATTGAGCCGTTACTTCCACGTAATTGTTTTTTCCAATTTGTCATAGCAAAATGCAAATATAAATATATAAATCTATATATTTATATATTATTACGTGAAGAGAAAACTTTATACCTCTTTTAAGGAATTTTGCGAGCCTGGAGGACTGTGATACTTGGCATTGTTAAAGTTTATATGAAGAAAAAAGAAGGATTGAAGGAGTCCAGAAAGCTAACATTTACCGGAGATTTTGAGTGAGATATCAGTTTGAACGAGATCGGACTGGCTCTCCAGTAAATTAAGAAGCGGAAATGTCGGTAAGGATGGAACTATAGCAGAGTTTCTGAAAGCAGGTAGTTAACCTGTACGTAAACTCCTTAGAAGCTATTAAATTCCGTCCTTCAAGATTTTGCTATGCCGAAGACGTGGAGCAGAAGTATGGTAATTTATTTTCAATTAAAGTTATAAAACCCTATCGAAGAACTACAAAACAAGCCTGACCTCGCTGACCAATACGAATCGTCTTTAAACGATTTTGTACCATCGGTCGGTATATCCAGTTGCTGAAGTGCTTGTTATCGTATAGTAACGCTAAAATGTCTGTTCAAGAACAGATCCAGAATAAAAAACTTATCCAATTGCAGCGAGATGTAAGACAGGGTTAAAATATAGTCATTAAGGCATAATCGCTGGAGGACGTTTGCACTTTACTCAAAGACCTTAGTAGAGTTTTCCAATGGGTTAGGTTATACAAGTCTTAAGGCGCAAATTATACAGAAGCGGCATAAGGCGTAGGCACGGCACAGGCGCGGCGAAATAGTGGTACGGATAAAAGCGGTATGCCTGTGCCGCGGCGCTTGAGTATTAATTCACGACATGCCATTTTAATTACATTTTATATGAAAAAGTTTTGAAGCGGCACCATGCCTGCGCCGCGCCTGTGCCATGCCTTCACCTTATGCCACTTCTCTATAATTTGCGCCTAAGATGAACATGGGTGAGACAAAAATCATATTTCACGTTTATGATACACCTATACCGGCAGGTAATGAGAACTCTACGCTCATAGTTGTGGACGAGTATGTAAACTTGGGAGAAAATATCCGATTAAGTAATTCCAACTTCGAACAAGACTTCAACCGACGAATTTAACTCAGAACCATAAGTTTTAAGTGTACAACCAGTTGCTGTTGCGAGTGATCACTTATGGAATCAAAACTTGGTCTATAACTGCTGGACGATTAAATAAGCTCAAGCGTGCGATTGAAAATGCTGTGCTCGGTGTTCCTCTGCGGGATAGAATTCGCAATGAGGATATCCGCAGAAGAACAAGAGTAATTGACAAAGCCCAGCAGACCGGTAAGCTGAAATGGCGATGGGCCGGGCATATAGTTCGAAAAACTGACATTTAATAAACGTAATGTTGGGCGAACCACACTAGATGGCGACTATGCACGTGCCTCAGGACCGTACTTTGTGACAATCTATAGTGTAGACCTGTGTTGAGCAGCGTAGTTGTGATTGGCTGTATTGGTAGTGATAAATAAGGGCTTATTTACTCTTTATTCTTACCTTGTTCATCATATCGGCTATGTCAATTATTCTGATTCTACATGGGTTTTGACACGCATTAAAAACTACAAAGAACAAAGAGTAATTCTTCTAAATAAAATATTATCGTTTTCAGTGCAGATTTTTTGAGTAATCCAGTAGTTTTTACAATAAAAGTGCATAAGAATATATTATGTCTCTTATTACGTTCCGAGAAGTACAAAATAAAACTCGTCCTCGCTTTGAGTTAAATGAACCAAGGCAAACTAATAGTTTCCGTGAGGCCGAGCACAACTGAATTTATGATATCCGAATGACTGAAAATTTAAAACTAACTTAATATAGAAGACCCTTAGTTGCAAGTATGATTCCTTTTTTATTTAATCACTTTAAAATCTTTTATAAATATTTATTCTGTTTATTACAAACTAACACATTATATATGAAGCGTTGAACATGTATTTAGGTTATGTTTGTATTTATTTATTAGGCGATAGGGTTTGCCTGAGTAGGTACTTATTTAACGCTTCATATATAATGTCTAAGCTAAACAGAATAAATATTTATAAAAGACATTGCAACAGTTAAATAAAAAGTCGATTCACTTTAAATTTTTTCAATTATGTGTTTTAGCATGTTTAGTTCTTTAGTTCTTTTTTAAATTTGAGATATAGTCTTATTAAGTTGTTTGGACTGGGGACCAGCTTGCTTGTAACTCTATTACCAAATAATATATAATCGGGTTTTTACGTTGGCATATTTTTAAAATTATTTTTTCAAAGTATTGATGCTCCTTAATAAACAGTACATATACCTATGATGAAAAATGTAAAACGAATAAAAATAGAACAGGACTGGTAAGAAAACTAATTAAAATAACTTTGACGGCTCCGTGGCGCAGTGGCTTAGCAATAATTTGTACCCCTAAGAGCCGCGGGTTCGAAACCCGTACGGAACAACTATTTGTATGGCCTACAAATAATTTTTCTAGGTCTGTACTACTATAAATGTTTGTCTTTGTTAAATTTACGTATGTAAACTGCCCATGATACAGGAGGAAATCCCAGTGTGGAGGTAAAGTTTAAAGAAAATAGTAAAGCTTATGCCCACAAGCTTTTCTTAGTTCGTGACGCTTAAATCAATAAAACCGTGTCAATACCACACTGCATAAACAAACAGTGTGAGCACGTTATTTGCATTCGAATAGAATAGAATAGAATAATCTTTATTCAATATAGATTACATGTGTAATTCTTATTGAAAGTCATTTTTTACTTTACCACTGGTTCGAAAAAAAACCTCTGTCCTGGGAAGAACCAGCAAGAAACCCAGCGGGATTTTTTTTAAAGTAAATTTTACATTAATGGTTGTACAAACTAAGTACAAAATTTATTTTAGAAACAGCTTGGAAGGACCACCTCATTCCCAGGGGTTATTATCAACCATGTATTCATTTATACTATAATAACCCTTTTTATACAGTTTCAGCTTAAAAAAACATTTAAACTTGGTAATAGAGAGAGCCCGTACACTTTCCGGGACCTTGTTGTAATAGCGTATACATTGCCCCAAACTTGTGTTTGTTCCTAGTGTTTACAGAATGTATATAACTTTTTTTACTAAAACTACCTTTGTTTTTGTGAACATACATTAAATTTTCGTAAATATACTGAGAGGCCAAAGTTAATATATTTATTTCTTTAAATTTATCTTTAAGAGACTCTCACGGTTTTATGTTGTAAATAGCTCTAATGGCCCTCTTCTGTAAAACAAAAATAGTTTCTGAATCAGCCGCATTTCCCCATAGCAAAATCCCATTAGACATTATGCTATGGAAATGACTGAAATAAACTAATCTTGCTGTCTCGACACTAGTGAGACCTCTAATCTTTTTCACAGCATAGGCTGCAGAACTTAATCTGCTTGCTAGTTTGGATATATGGGGGCCCCACTGAAGCTTTGCGTCGAGAGTGATGCCAAGAAAAACAGTGGATTCAACAGGGCTCCCTTCTTCCCCATTAAAAACACATTGCTACCCAGATTTTTAACATTCGTTGTTGTAAATTTAATACATTTGGTTTTATTTCTGTTTAAATGTAGATTATTAACGTTAAACCAATGCACTAATTTTGATATAGCATTATTCACTTCGTCACATTTAAATGATTGACGTTTAAGTTTAAAAATCAAGTAAGTATCATCAGCAAATAATACTATGTCATGATTATCCCCTACAAGGGAAGGTAAGTCATTAATATATACTTGAAATAGGAAGGGGCCGAGAATCGAGACCTGAGGGACACCCATTAGTACAGGTGACCGGAAGAACTTTTACCATTGATAATAACTTTCTGCATTCTATTACTTAAATATGAAATAATAAGTTTAAGCGCTGTGTACTTGACACCATAGTATTGTAGCTTCCTGATAAATGTCTCATGGTGAACGCAGTCGAAGGCCTTGGAAAGGTCACAAAATATACCCAAAGTATTATACTGAAGTAATATACCTGAAGTACTTTCAGCTTTTGATTATTAATTTTATTCCGTTCTACGCAATTGCGCTTACTGTACCTTGAAATCTTAACAGTGATATGCTTAGGTTCAGTTTCAATTTTATTAATTACAGACTCCCAAGCAAGTGGTAGTACCCAGCCTCCTTCTCTATTGGAATTATCCTCTACCAAATCTAAGAAATACCTTTTGACGTTTCACATTAATCATTTGGCAATAACTTTGTACAAGCGTACTCAAACGATTTAAAATAACCTTTTACGTAATTCAAAAGAATTTTGAAGTTATCTATATTTCATAACAACATGTTTAGTTCTTTTAAACAAAGCAAAATATATAAAAAAATTACCAGAATCAACTTTTAAGCTTGACGTTGTTTCAGTAATATGTCGTTATGCACCTTTCCGTGGTGATTGGATGATTCGAATTCATGCTAATGCGAATAATCAGTAAAAATATTTGAATAATTGAACCTTTACGTTTTTTAACTTATATATTTTTTTTTTACTTACATTTTCTTTTTTCCATATTAATTGACCCATTTTCGCCTTCTTATCTTAAGAGTAAATTTCTCTCTTCATCTCATGATAGGGTTCTACGTTCTTCTTTTAACAACAAATTATGTATTCCAGTTCACTTCACCGAGTTCTATGGTAACTCCTTTACAGTTCAGGCAACACGCCTTTGGAACTCCTTGCCCGATGACATTAGAAAAGCTCCCAATAAGTTTGCTTTTAAAAAGTTCGTGCGTAATTATCTATTAAAGACAACGCTTCTTGCTAATTATATATTCATATTTATTTATATGTACTATTTATATATGTATGTTGATATGTATATATGTATGTTTACGTATTTTTTTTATTATGATTTTAGGAGAACTTACAACTAGTTTTATAAATGTATGTACAATAAAAAATAAATGTACTGAAGGCCAATTAAAAGTTTTCGCTTATAAATAAGACTTAATTACACAACAAAAGATGATTTAAGAAGTAAAATGAAATAATTAACAATGCATGGTATATTTAATACACATCAGTAAACGAAAAACTTATTACTCAGTAGACGTTTAACCTCAAGGTGCTAAAAGTTAAATAAGTCTACATTTTGTATTTTCGCCACGTCATTGAAACACTTGCTCACTGTTATTAAATAAGAATTTTGCCTGTAGTTTGTATTTACTCCCGGCACATACGTTTGCACGGCTTGCGTGAAGATGCGTATGGAACTAGTAAACGTATTTGCTCCAACAGTTCGGGACAGTCGATCGTGCTATTTGCTATGTTAATTAGAAACGATAGATCCGCTATGCGTATGTATGTATATATTTGTATATATCTATAAATAGGAGATATTTCTATAGTTTATTTTTGTATATATTAGTAAAATGTATATATAACATAGTTAATTATCATTTTTATTTTGTTTTTATTCTATATATTGCTACACCTACGTCAAATTCTCACCACTCCATGGGTTGACTGGTAGAGAATGCCTCAAGACATTAAGTCCGTCTTTGTATTCAAAGAACCGTGCCGTGAAAACCTACCAGCACTTTTCTTACAAGAAGGTCCGTGGAGCCCAAACTTGTCGACGCTGCTACCACAGGGGCACTGATGGGGTTGACAAATCGCCGCTCCTAGTCGGATTCCGCAGCGATGCGCAAGCTTTCCCCATCAAGTAATGTACCGAGATTACTTGATGGTAAAGCGTGTAACCAGTGACTAGGTTCCTTAGTCGAAACAGCTAGAAGGCGTGCCTTATCTTGGTCACTATGGAAATTATGAAACAAGCAATACTCCAAAGTAAATTGAATTTTATAATTTATGGAACTAAGATTTTCTAAAAATACAGTTACTTTGGCTGATGGTAAAACTGTGAAAGTATTAGTCTACGTACCGGTGGTAAAACCTTGGATTTACAGGTGAAGTAAGAAGGGCTTTCTGCTCAAAGTCCTCCATGAATATATTGGTGACATTGGGAGATACATATGAGCCACTCGCCCCACCATCTTCGTGCTTGTAGAACTCTTCCTTTCACAACAGAATTTTGGCCATAGACTTTCGCCTTTCGTTTACTTGGGTATTTGTTCATGGGGGGAATATTGCCATAATTGCCACGCTTGGCGAGCAGGTTGGGAACCGCAGTTTTTTTGTTGTTATTTTGCTATTATCAGAAAGATGCTGCTGCCCATCTTCTGCCTCAGTTTCCCTCTGTCGCCTTTTACGATACCCACGCGAAGATAAGGGGCAGTGGGTATTCTTACTCGCCACTACACGTGGGTAAAGTATTTGTAAAAAATTATATCGGACAAATGGTAAGGAACGGTTTCTGAAGTGATTCCTGAAGTGTTTAGTTTTCTATAAGTTTCTATCAAGAATACGTCTGTGTTTTGTATTTTAGAAATGTATGAACAGTTTTCCTTTTATGAATCCTATAAAAGATATGCCGAACTGGAAAACCTGGATACAAAATAGCTGCTAATCCAGACGATTTCAGTGTAGCGTTCTATTTTCTAGTTCTATCAGGCCTAAGAGAAAACTATTGGGCCCAAGTCAACAAAAGAGTGTTATTTAATTTCAGTATGATGTTGTTATGGTGGGTTAACCTTGAGGCCAACTAACTATGATTGTAGCGATAATGTTTACGGCACATAAACTTTATCGCTAAAATATTATCGTTGACGCCAGTTGTAAGCTATAACTTTTATGTTATTAGTAATTATTTTACTAAGACTAATACAAAACAAGGTACGGGTAAATGATGATGGTAGATTTTTTTTCTTTTTACCATACCATTTTATTTGAGAATTATCCTAACTTACAAACATTTAATCTGAGAGGCTTGGCAAAGAAAAGCCTGGGAAACGCATAGCATGGCGTCAACCCGTTAAAACTCGGTCACATAGACGACCCAGTTCTCAATTTGTAGATTTGAAATCGATATGCCTTTGTTACTTTAAATTTAAATTTACCGTTAGAAAAATATTGAATGCAATTTAAAGAAACAAAAAAGTTCCTTGTTCATCACTATATCGTTTTTATATTTTAGCTCTAAAACACTTAAATTAAGAATAATAGTTATCTTTAGCTAATTTTTGGGTGTGATTTTTAACTGAAATTGTTCTTGCAATGAAACAATTAAAATTACAAATAAATGACATATCCCGCCTTTTTAATTTTCTTAAGAATCAGCTTCACATTAATTAGTTTCACTTTCAGAGCTTTTTAACAGGACATTGCTTAAACTTTTTTATCATAATTAATTTAATTTACGATATGATAATAATCATAAGTTTTATTGAAACTTTGCATACATTTAATTTAAACTAATAATATTGAAGTGCCTTGAGGTTACGGCGCAGCGTGACAGAATACCCAATTTCGCCTCGTTGAATGGAAATGTTAGAAAGATCGTTTAGCGGAAGTATTAATAGCATAGATATTTGTAAAGACCCTGCTAAAGGTGGGGATAGTGGAAAACCAAAGCTGTTTTAATTAATTTTTACATAAGTGACTATTTGCCAGGACTAAGAAATAAATATCAGTAGAGGTAGGCACTGCAACACTTAACCTGCTTTCTTTATATTATAATTGAACGAATATAAAATATACACTTCAGAGCCATGTATGGCAACATAGTGGCATTAGAAACTAAAGATTATGGTGTTGGGAATGATGATGATAGTCTTCTAATCAGCAGAACTTTTTTTTTTAAATAACAGCTTTTGTAAGTTACACAATTAACCACACAAAACAAATTAGAAATAGCTTGGTAGCGAACACCTCATTCCCAGGGGTTATTATCATCCATAAATTCCTTAATATTATAATAACTCTTTTTATACAAACTATGTTTAATAAAGTTTTTGAATTTTGAGAAGGTCGAATTTTGTATATTTTCTAGGATTTTGTTGTAAAAGCGTATACATCGCCCCAAGAATGAATTACTGACTCGGTGGAGTCGAGTAACTGGTACTAATAGCTTGTGTTTGTTCCTAGTATTTACAGGGGAAATCTATGGGGGAGGCCGATGTTCAGGAGTGGGCTTTTAATAGACTGTAACTGTAACGATAAACCAAGTGTCATGTTTAATACTTCAGTTTACAAAGATATTATAAATATTACAGTTTTCATTTAAAAATGACAACAGGACCGCAAATGAAATTGGAATTCTGAACGACTCTTACATCTTTTGATTGCCCGATGCGACCCGGAAATCCTATCACAGTCACACCGTGAAATAAATGATTGTCAACCAAAGCCATTGTATTGTACCCTGTGTCAATTTTGACGGAATGAAAATCAATTTTATCTGGCAAGGTCAACATAGGTCATTGTGAACAAATTAGATAACATTTCTTGAAAAAAACATCTAAATCATTAAATTTCAAAACAGTTTTTTTAGTTGTGCTTTAATTATGTTCATAAACAGCCTATGTCTGTCCCACATGGCTTCTCTCATTATTAGGAGGATTTTAGTCCAAGGAAAGTCTCTGCCGCGCTATTCCAACTCGTTGGGGAACATTAAATGTCCTCGTAATGCTTTGTTAAATTCCTAAGACATGCAGTTTTTCTCACATTGTTTTCTTTCACTGAACATCTAGATTTGCAATAAACAATTTTATTGGTGTCGGCGAGGATTGAACGCGATTCTCTCCCCTTAATATCGCTATATAATATCTTATTATCGCTTGTAAGCTATTACAGCTTTTTTATATTCTCATTTATTCAATTATTATTTACTAATGTATTTTGGTTCAATCGATATATTAATAAATTATCAACCTTAACTATTAAATATTATCTAATCATCTATAATGTTTACGCAAATACTACACTACTATTAAACCAAACTCTTTTAAAAGATTTTAGAGCGTTTAATTTACTTATTTTTATATATTCCCGATGTTTTGAATATGGATTAGCGTTGAATGCTTTTTCTTGTTTATATTTTACATATTATTATTGTACGAATATTATTATTCGGAGTTTAATTTATTCACAAATCTTGCTGTTTAGTTTTTTTTTTATAGAATAAGTAAACTTTTATGGAAAGTGGAGTGCGTTTTTGGCCCCTTCTTCATAACCAGTCTCTAAGAGTCTACTGATGAAATTGTGGCGCTCTCATTATAAAGTGGATTTGCCTTTGTCGTCAAGATATGTAGACACACCTAATAATTTTTGACGCTGTTTCCCGTCGCCGACATAAATTATTTACGTTTGGCGTAAAGATGAATATACCACCATTTATTGGAATTATTTTAAAACCTCTTTGTTTTCCTTTAATCGCCTCTTACGTCACCCGCGGGATGGGCATATGGGGTGATGGATTCCTATTCTCGTCGTTATAACAATCTTCAAGAAATTTTCGATTTTGCTCGGTTGTAATTCACCTACGTAAGAGAAGTGTAAAAAAATAAAAAGAAGTAAATACTCCGTAATAAAACAAAAAGTTATCCTGTTTTCTATTCCATTACATAATTCACTTGCCTGCCAATTTTTCATTAATTTGTTATCTGTCCTCTGTTGTGTCCGCTTAGTCCTTTTAGAGTAATTAAGCGGCAAACAAATTCGTTTTATTTCTGAATTTTGAATCAGGTAACAATCCTCCGCGCCGCGTGTTGGTAGACTAAACATGTTCACAAAATATTTTTAATTTTTCTGATATACAGGTTACCTCACAAGCGAATCCTTCTGAACAGAACACATAGTAGTATTTAAAAAGCATTTAATAATTTGATTAGTGTTGGTGAGGATTGAATTCAGTTTTCTCTTGTTCTGTTTTTAGTGTCAGTGAGGATCGTATTATCTTGCTCTTGTACTGTGATATTTTAATTTATATCATGTGCCATGATAACTCAGGGGATAAGTGCTCACCTTCAAATTTCATCTAACTACTGAGTTATATTTTGTAAGATACTATATTTTAAGAACTTTATTTCTCATTAAGATTAACAATAAGTTAATTACTCAGAAACTAAATTCTACAAAATGTACATATATAGAGCGTAAAGATCTACGTTGTATATTTAAAATAAAATGTAATTGTATAAAATAAATGTAAGATATTTAAGAACTAAATCCCAGTCATCGGAGATGTTTGAAATGAAGAAGAAATCTATTTAATGTTTTTCAATAATTTTGTTTGCTATTCTGTTAGTCGCATAAAGCCAAATTAGAAATTCAAAAAATTGTATTAATTTCTATTGATAAATAAAGGATTTATTTATAAATGACCAATGTACAAAATCAAGCTGTATTGGCTGCCAGTATGTTTGACGAAAAATGAAATTAAGGTATGGGTAGTCATGTTTATGACATAAAATTTTGTACATCAATATTTCGGCCCAATGATCATCTATGTAATTATTAGTTAGTGAAAACATTACTGACTTTTGTTATAACTAAATTTATAAATAAGTCTGTGTGTTTTCCTTAAATAAATATAATAAAAACCTAAAACAAACAAAAAGGTAGGATATTGAGAACACGAAATGAGATTTTAATTGATAAATGATAAACAGGTAATTGGCAGCCTGATTACAAACTAAAATAATAATAAAAACTGCCATTCGTGGCAACTATGGCAAAATCTCCCCTTTGAGACAATCTATTGAGTAGACCTATGTTCAGCAGTGGACTTTTATAGGCTCTAATGGATCTAATAGATTTCCATTTTATGGCTTAATCGATAGAAATATGATACTTTTAAATAAATGCTTTGATTTAGTTTAAACCCAACGCATTTTCCAAACGAAATTATGTATTTTACAAACAAATATGCGCTTTATGTATGTCAAAAAGCATCGTCATTGAAATTGTTGTAGTTGATACGAGTATATAAGTTACGGAGCGGACGTGTTGCGACGGTCACAGCGATCGTTTTCTAAATAATATTACCCGCAACGTCATTTTTTTTCTAGAATAATGTTGACATACGAACACACAAAATTTAGTGTAGCACATAGACATCAACATCTATCCTCGGTTAATATTCAAAAAATGCAGATGTGTTATAACTAGACATCGGATTTTATGCATTTGCATATGCAAATATGCAAATGCATATAACTCTCTATTTACGGCGTTAATGCATATTTTAGCCTTTTTTCCCAATCGTGCATATTTCGTTTTGTAGCGGAGGTACGTATAGGGACCTAGGTGACAAAAACTGTAGGGCGCGAGCGCAGTGGCTGACTGAACTGACTGGCCAAATTTTAAATTTTAACCAATGACGTCAGTTATTGTAGAGAAGTCTTTTTCGGCGTACAAATTGATACTGGGTGACAAACGTCACAAATTTGCGCTCGAAAATTTGGAAAAATACTTAATTGTATATTGTCATAAAAATTATGCATAATTTTAAAAAATTAACATTATTTTACGCTGGTATTCTGTGAGAGCGTGGTCCCTAACATTAGCGTTAAGGAACTTTTCACTGTGTAATGTAATGTTACACAGTGAAAAGTTCCTTAACGCTAATGTTTACGTTCCACATCTACAAATCATGCACATGTAGGTACGTAAATACAAAAACATTTTTTTCACTAAAAACTAATTTCGAAACTCTAGAATAATATTGGTACTTAATACAGTTGAGAAATCACAGAATTATTTGCAAAAGGCGCACCTAATTTTTTTGTTTGCATATTTTGAACGTAAACGTAACGTAAAACCTAACGTAAGTTTTATAAATCATTTATCCGTTTCAAACGCAGTACCTACATGTAATAGACAATATGCATCAATAAATTCGTTACAGTTATTAAATCGGCCAGTGAATTTCGCTCATCACTGATTGCAGTCACCATTTACCTCGTTGGGCTAGGCCTGATGCCGGTGAAACGCAAAAAGGTCCCTCCTCGATCGAGCCGGCGCGGCGCATTGGTGCTACAATCATAGTAAAGCTGCAGCGTGGCTCTACCACACATGTTACAGGATGATTTAGGGTTGAAATTTACATATGAATTATGTACCATTAGCATATCTAGTGGCTGGTGGAGTATTCCATCTTGATCTTTAGGAGGACAACGCATATGTGGCCTTCTTTGTCCGAAGATAGTTATTCCAAGTGTCTGTGGGCTACAGCAGATACTTATCATCGGGTGGACTCTTAGCTCGTTTGACATTATAATACTATTAAAAAAAATAACAGCATGAACTGAAAATTTATATTAAATGCAAGCAACTCGCTGACATGATATCTGTATTTGTATTTAATAATAGAAGTTTAATTTACTTGCATTAAAAATAAACCCTTGCAAAATTCAAATTGCCTGAGCGACTTTAAGTGGCGCGAAGCGACGGCAGTGCAAATATTTTATGTATAAATTTTCCACGTTCACTTATTCGATTGAACAGTTAAAGTGTTTAAAATAGCACTGGAATTTACGTTTAATTTTATCAGAGGGAACAGAAATATTCACAGAATATCAGTTAAATGTTATATCTTAAAATGTTTTAATAACTTATTCATAATTTAAAATTCTGAATAGACGTTTTGAATAATAGTGAAAAATTACTTTAAGTAAGAATTATATTTTATAAAAATATTTAGTAAATATTAAGTCTACGAGGTGGCTGTACTCTATACACTATTCTCTATTCTGCCAAGGAATCCGTCTGTATAAATGTTATCTATTTCTACCGCCAAATAGCAGTGCACTGTGAAGGGTATAGAGAACCAGTATAATTACAGGCTGTGAGGCATTCCATCTTAGTCCTCAAATGTACAACCGCATCTTTAGCGTTCTTTGCTTAAAATTGGCTGCAGACATAGAATACTAAAATAGATACACAATAGAACTGGGGAGTGGGCGGAGCCCCTATAGCCAATAACATGTCAATTCACACCTATAAATGTAAACACATCTCTTTCGACGTCACAGTCGATGGTGGTTCAGTGGTTCAGTCCAGTCACATTCTGCGCTTGGGCTCTGTAGACTCCGGACGTGTCGGTCGAGTTCACTCCCGTCACTCCACTCTCTTAGCTCATGCGCACAATTTAGTTATCTACATCACGCCTCCAGTACGTTGTACTGCTTGGTGCTGTGTCTTTGGTGATTGTTTTGGTGCCCTTTCCGTGGTACGCGAAGAACGCTGTCCCGGGTGACAGCAGTCTCACAGTGAAGTGTAGTGAACGCTTGTTCTGGTGCAAAGAGTGTTTTGTGCGTAACTCTTCTTCCTGGCTTCCTGGTACTGCTATCGGCAACCGTAAGTAGAGTGAAGCACACCCGCCGCCTCAGAGGTGGCCATGGTTTTTAATTTATGTGTTGCTTGTTGCATTAGGCAACAGCTAGGTACACACTAGCGTACCAACACGCCAGGTATATAGGTGTTTGTTTTAGACACACACCTCCCCTGCCGAAAGATGGGGGAGCTTTGTACACATCTGTGCTTGCGATAGCATAGGTGACAAAATGGCGTCGATTACGGTCGACGAAATCGCCGATTTTTTTAGTCAAGCCTGCCCCGATATTTGGGCTGGTTTATTGCACAGCGCAACTCGCGTCCCGCGCCCGAGTCCTCGCTCGAGCCGGCGCCTCTAGCCGGACCCTCTACCCAGCATGTCTGGCCCCCTGCCGATCTTTCGATTGTGCGAATTGACGACCCTATGTCGCCAAGAACCGAATCCACGACCCCCGTATCCATTGACACTCTCTACGACACCGCGTCCCCCAAATTAAACCAAATGGATTAACCTTTCCAATTGGTTGAACTCAAAGAAAATATACTGCCCTAAGGTGCAAAACGCCGGTCAGGGTATCAGAATTTTCGTAGATACGACTGTGGATTTTCGCCAAGTGACAAACTACCTGCGCGCCCAACAAGTCAGGTTTCACAGGTCCCGGAGAAACGTAACCTACGAGTGGTCGTCCGAGGACTCTCCAAGGAGCTCGATACCATCCATATTTTAGACGACCTAAAGGCCCAAAATCTCCCGGTCCGGGAGGTGCATAGAATGCACCACCAGACTGACAAGAAGCGATTTTTAGATCTGTGCCTTGTCATTCTGGACCTGTCTCCGGAAGGCAAGGAGATTTTTAATGTTCAGTGCATCTGCAACCTAACGGGGATTGAAGTTGAAGCCCCTCGAAATAGGGGCATCTTTGGCCAGTGCCACCGATGCCAATTGTACAGCCAGAAATTGTTACGCCAGGCCTAGGTGCGTCAAGTGCCTAGGTGACCACGGCACCACTGACTGCACCCGCACGCCCGAGACGGTTGAATTATCGCGGGTGTTACGAAGCGCTGCGAAGGAAACAGCGCGGAGGTAGAAGCCGTCCCGGACGCACGGGTCAAGCCAGTGTGTCTCGCTCTCGGCTGTCTTCCGTCAAACCCACACCGTCCACGGTGCCCACTTCCTCGCCTCAAATCGCCACCAAACCTGCCCCAGTCACCGGGGCGGCCGAGCAAAGTGCTAGCCCTCCCGCGGCTTCCGCGCCAAAACCCAACGCTTGGGTGAAAGCACGGGCACTTGTCGCTTCAAGTCGAGTGACGCCTCCTCAGGCCCCAAAATCAAAGCCCGTCCCACAACGCTCATTCTTCTTCGCCACTGACTTCTTGCTAGTCTGCGGCTTCATCAGATACATCAATATTGCTGAGTTATCCTCCTTGGCCCGCAAACTCCGCGGAGCCACCTCACCTCAGGATAAGCTCAACGCTACGATTGAGCACATAGGATTTATCGACGCAATCTGGTCTTTTCAGTGCGTCTAATCACCTCTTCTAAATATCAGAATGGCAGCACAAAATTTCGGTAGAACTAAACCACGCTCTCTGACTGTCGCGTTCTTTAACGCGAACGGCCTCAGAGACCAAAAAGACGAGATCGCGCTCTTCCTGCGCAACCGCGATGTAGACGTAATGTTAGTGCAAGAGACTTTTTTGAAACATAGCCATCGCGATCCTAAGATCGCAAATTACACCTTAGCTAGAAATGATAGGTTGACCAGCCCTAGAGGCGGAACCTTGATCTACTACAAAAGGTCCTTGCACTGGCGTACCAATCGCCGCCCCCCTGTTAACCAACATAGTAATTTCTATATGTAAGTTAGCTCTTTCTGGCCATCCGCCACTTAACATCGTATCGGCTACCGCCATTCAAACGCATAGTTGAATCAGACTTTGCAGAATTATTTAACCTAGGGTCCAGTGTCATAATAGCTGGAGACCTCAACAGTAAGCATTCCTCTTGGAACTCGCTTACAAGCAATCCCAATGGTAATTGCATTGTTCAATCTCACGGAGCGACTAAACTTCGATGTTATCGCGCCTGATACTCCAACCCGCTACCCATTCGCTACCAGTCACCAACTGGACGTCCTTGACATACCGATACTCAAAGATGTCCGTTTATCGATATCATCAATTGAAACAATATTAGAACTCGACTCGGACCATAGACCAGTCCTATTGCAGCTGCGCCAGCCCGCAAGTTAGGTCTTACAGACCAAAACCATCGTGGACTGGCGTAAGCTCGAGATCAAACTCGAGTCTACGACCTCCCAGCACTTAGACAAAATCCCGGACACGATAGACTCGCCTGAGGAAGCGAATGAGGCGATTAGCGCCCTATCGGCCCACCTAACCTCTATAGTTCGTGAATGCTCTCGTAAGGATTTCTTATATTTACGCGAACACTACACATTGAATTAAACTACTTTTACGGATTATATCGCGTTTAATTAACTTATTTTATTAATTCCCGACGTTTCGGGTGCTTTACAGCACCCATGGTCACGGGGGACTGAGGTGATTGACGTCCCAATGTCAAAGTTAATACGGAGTACCTTCAGCTTTTTTAATTATTAATTTTGGTCCGATCTACGCAGAATGAACTTATGAAACATAGATCGGTACGTTTTTGCTGAATCACCGTTGTTAACAACTTTTTGCTTGCCTGATTTAAGATCTTAGCGCTTCCTCGAATGTCTTTTTTAGTAGATATCTTGACACACGTAGGAATGAGATTATGGTCTCTGCATCTCTTCAAGAAATTTAATGATGTTACGTATCTTGCGCGCTTGGTCTTGAGATCTTCTAGTCGGCGTATTTTATTTGCTATTTCCAGTCCGTACTGGTTTACATAATGATTTTTATATTTACGTGAACATTATTATTGAATAAATTGATTTTACGGATTATATCACGTTTAATTAACTTATTTTATTAATTCCCGACGTTTCGGGTGCTTTACAGCACCCATGGTCACGGGGGACTGAGGTGATTGACGTCCCAATGTCAAAGTTAATACGGAGTACCTTCAGCTTTTTTAATTATTAATTTTGGTCCGATCTACGCAGAATGAAGATCGGTACGTTTTTGCTGAATCACCGTTATTAACAACTTTTTGCTTGCCTGATTTAATAAAATAAGTTAATTAAACGCGATATAATCCGTAAAAGTAGTTTAATTCAATGCTCTCGTAAGGTTCGAGTGTCGAGCAATCAACACATGAAGCTTCCGAGTGATATTTGATAAATGATTAGAGTAAAAAACGCGGCTCTAAGACAATACGATCACTATCGTACCAAAGATAACAAATTCTGTCTGCGCAACCTCCAAAACGAGGTGAAACAGCGCATTAAAGAGTTTAGACAGGATAAGTTGGTAAATCTGCTCATGGACATCGAGCCATCACAAACTGCCTTCTGGCAGTTGACGCAAGCTCTGAAAGCAGAACAAACCTCACCTATGCTGCCTCTCATCAGGCCAGGAAACCCCGATCTCGCCTTTGACGACTCTGAAAAGTCCGAATGCCACGCTGACAGTTTAGAGAGCCAATCTACTTCCTCCAGCGAACCTCCAAATCCCGCTCACCTTGCAGAGGTCGAAGCGGAGGTCAAGCGTAAGTCTGCACTACCACCTGCGGGCGACCCCCTAGAACCTGTGACTCTCGACAAAGTCACAGAAGTAATTAAAAGCCTTAAAAAGAAATCAGCACACGGCCCCGATGACATTAGCAACAGGGTTCTGAAATCTCTCTCCAAACCGCTAGTATGCCTGCTATAATAAAATAATAATAAAATATGCCTAATATTCAACGCTTCTCTTTCCAACTGCTCCTTCCCGGATGCATGGATAGATACGTAGCTGCAACACCAAACTGTATCCCCCGATTTTGTTATCATCAATTTTTTTGATTGCCTCCCACTATGGGAGCAAATTTAAAGACGTATTCACGTCAAAATAATAACTCATTAAGTCATAGGCACGACGTTAGCATAACATAATAAAATTATAACCGATTAAGTCATTTTTATTTTTTATTTTACTAGGGATAATAACAGCCTTCATTCTGTGATACATTATTCTTATATAATATGTCTTTACATAGGGCCAATAAAAGTCATCCACTTTTCACAATTTAGCACGAATCAAAAGTAAGAAAAGAAAAAGTAACAAAAACTTTGATTAAAAACAATACTTAATTTGTCATGGCTGTTCTAGGAAAATATTTATGCTTCCAAAGTTCACCACACATTCTCTTATGAAACGGCAACTGTGTGACATGGCACTCGCAAACAAATTCCAAAGGGAAGGAGGCAACTGCGCAAGATCTACGCATTGCAAAAGGCAACTGCATGCAGAGGCGTAGGCCACTACACACATTGCAAATATTAAAAGCAACTGTATGAAAATCTCACACATTGCAAAACCGGCATCACACCAATTGCAACAGGCATTTAATCGTCTCTTTCGGATATTTATCAGAGTTACAAACAAAAGCTGAGCAAGCGTCAGACGTCCATTTGCCGCGCCAAAGCACCATATGCTCGGCGGCCGCTCAAGTTGTCTTGCCTTAAGATCCGCCGATAAGTTGCAGGCTGTAGCGGTGTAGCCTCAATCTTACCAGGGCTCATCGCACCTGAATATGTCCAATTAGCCGTCACGACATCTTCCTCATTGATCATTGTTGTAGTGACTTTTACGAACCTCTCGACATCAAATCCCAATTTTGTAGACTACATGATATTCGGAGTAAATCAACACTTATCAACACAGTATACAAAAAGCTCCTTTTTTTCAATTTATAGCACGTTAAAGTTTCATTTATTTTTCGGTACATCGCTAAATGTTTTGAGCTTTAAAATGTAGCCCACGCAAATCATATTTCGTATGAACTATCAAATTATAACAAAACCCAAAGTTAAGTTTTCACCGAATGCAAAACCATAACTCACCTAGGTTGTTAATACCCACCACTGTCCGTACACTAATAAGTCAATAGCGATGACCTATATGTAGTGCACGGGACAGCGAAACATTTCTTTCAACATTTGTTAACATATTTGGGTACGTTAAGAAACAATGAAAGCACTCACGTACTATATAAATCGAACAAAGATTTACCTCTTGGTTTAAAATATCACTTTATACTTTTATTTTACACTTTAATGTCGTAAATAGTACAGCAAATTTAATTTATGACATTTAATACAAAAAACAAAGGTGATAACTGTCACGCGAGGCGCATCATAGTGTTTCACCAACGTAATAACCCTCGCACTATTCGAAGATTATATGTGGACGATAACAGGGACTATCCCAATTATGATGTTAGAAACTATTCCACTTCTGATGTTAGATATTATTCTCAAAAGTATTTAAATAAAAGAACACTACTCGGTAACAAACCCTGCTTACTATCAGACCCCATTACATGATAACACCAAAGTATGCAAACCAACAGCATCACTACCCATCTCACTGCAACACAGGGCAGCCTCTCAGCAACACGACCTTCCTTGCCCACACTAGTAGAATACCCCAACGGGCATAGTAACGACAGTGGGTCTCTTAGAATTACACACTGATGCCTCTTAGTCGCCTGTGCGATACTTTATACTGCTAAAACAAGTGGAAGATTACCATTCTACCTTCATTTGTTCGTATTTCCTTTTATTTTTTTACCCTCATTGGCAACAGTACATACATTACATTTTCATAAATATATTTCTATGCCAAAGTTAATACGTTTATTTCTTTAAAATTTTCTCTAAGGGACTCTTTACAATTTAAGTTATAAATCACCCGTATAACCTTCTTTTGCATAACAAATATGGATTCAATGTCAGTCGCGTTACCCCATAGCAAAATTACGATTTCAAAAATTACGCTATGAAAGTAACTTAAATAAACGAATCTATCTGTCTCAACATTGGTGAGACTTCTTATCTTTCTTACAGCATATGCTACAGAACTAAGTCTGCTTGCTAATTTAGATATATGGTATTTAGATACCATTGAAGCTTCACGTCAATAGTAATACCAAGAAAAACAGTGGTATCCACAAGACTCAACTCCTCCCCATTTAAGAGCACATTGGCATTCGAACGTTTAATATTAGGTATTGTCAATTTAATACATTTTGTCTTATTGCCGTTAGAGCTAATTGTTGACGTTAAATCAATGTACCAATTTCGATAGAGCATTATTTACAAAATTAATTGACTGTTGTTTGAGTTTGAAAATTAAAGAGGTATCATCAGCAAATAATAATATGTCGTGATTGTCCCCTACAAGATAAGGTAAGTAATTAAAATAGATTAAGAACAGGAATGGGCCAAGAATCGGGCCCTGAGGAACGTCCATCAATAATTACTACCTACCCGGAGGAACCTTTACCATTGATAAAGACTTTTTGAGAATTTTCGACAACGTAATGTTGTATCTGTCTTCCCGTAGAGAACTCAGATCCTACCATTGAGTTAGAGCGAGTGGCGGAGTATGCGGGAAGACACAACGCCGACCTTGTGGTGGGTTGTGATGGTAATGCCCACCACAGAGCCTTGGTAAGCACTAACATCAATGAAAGAGGTGAGTTACTTTATGATTTCGCCTAGTAAGCCTAAACTAAGGGTGTAAACCAACCTTTGTAACGCGAGCTAGGCAAGAAGTTTTGGATATAACCTTTGCTACTAATAACATATCCAGGCGGATAACTGACTGGCATGTTATTAGTAAAAACTCTATGTCTGATCACAAACACATTAAGTTTGTAATAAGAGCATCACCAACTTATGAAAGTGTTGCTTTTAGGGATCCAAAAGCGACCTCCTGGGATATCTATAGAGACAGGCTAAGGAGGAATTTGGAAACGTTTCCTAAAAGTATCACAACGATTGAAGTTCTAGAGTTAGCGACGGAGACTGTATCCGTAGGAATCTGTGAAGCCTTCGAGGGCAGTTGTCCCGTGAAAACTATGACCTCAACATGGAAAGTTCCTTGGTGGAACACTAAGCTGAAGGAATTCAGGGAAAAGACCAGGAAACTCTTCAATAGGGCCAAGAAACTAAAGAGTGGGATATTTATAGTGCAGCCCTAACCGAATATAAAAAAGAGATTAGGAAAGCTAAGAGAGCATCGTGGAGGAAGCTATGCGAGGAAGTTGTGTCTTTGCCTCGCAGTGCAAAACTGCACAAAATGCTATCGAAAGCTAAGACTAGTCAGAATGGGCTTCTCATAAAGCCTAATGGTAACTTCACTACCAGTGAAACAGAGACATTGGAGTTACTAGCGTTAACCCATTTTCCAGGTTCACAGAAGACTTCCGCCTTGAACTCTTTCAGAGCCCTACGAAGGCTTTGTAATGAGGACTGGTGTAGGGCTGCAATAAGGCCAAACCTGTTGCAGTGGGCTGTTGACTCTTTAAACCATATAACACAAGCGGGGAGGATGGAATAATTCCCATCCAACTACAGAGGGGTATCGATATCCTTCTTCCTTATCTAGTGAAAATCTTCAGAGCAAGTTTTGCAGGGGATATTCCAGAACGATGGACCTATAAACCTATCTTCCTTTCTTCTCAATAAATTGAAAAAGGTTATATATAATATATGAGCGCTGGTTTGATACAGGTATTAAGGTTTCTTTATAGGGACTCTAGTGCTTGTGTCAGGATTAACGGGTTCTACTCGGACTGGTTTGGCATCCAAAAAGGTGTCAGGCAGGGCTGTGTAGCTTTCCTGTGGCTGTTTAACCTATTTATGGACAGTTGTTTGTAAACTTTGAAAGTTGAAGAATGTGGGTTGAGAATGGGTGAGTTAACCGTCAAATGCCTTTTGTACGCCGTTGATTGTTCATTTGCATCGTCGGCGCCGAGTTGCAATGATGGTTACTTTAATGAACTGGTCATTAAAAGAAAGGGTATGAAAGTGAACGCAAGAAGACGAAAGTGATGGTTTTGAAAGAGAAGAAAGAAACGTTATGTGAAATAAAATAAGGGAGTTGATTGAGCAAGTGGATGAGTTTGTATATTTTGGATGTTTATTTAAGATGGTAGGTGATAAGTATAGAACGACGAGTGAACGCAGGAAATAGAGTGAATGGGGCCTACACGCTATTATGAAGAGTCAGAATGTGTCAAAAGGCGCGTTTGACAATTCATAATGCTGTGTTAGTCCCTACTTTAATGTATGGTAGTGAAAGTTGGGTCTAGAAGAAGCATGAGAGTAGAATAAATGCAGAGAAATGCGGTCATTAGGAGTATGCGAGGCTGAATCTGAATGACAGGGTGAGAAATAGTGTGATAAGAGAAAAGTGTGGTTTGCAAGATGACGTTGTGACCAGGATTAAGAAAGGAATGCTTCGGTGGTTTGGTCATGTAGAAAGAATGAACGAGGAAAGAGTGACAAAGCATATTTATGTTGCAGAAGTGAACGGCAGAGTCGGGAAGGGACGCCCTAGACGAAAGTTTATCGACCAAATTGGCGTTATATTGAAAAAAGGCCAGATTAGGAGTACCCTTAACCGACGAGCGTGTATGCGTAGATATATGGATGTAAAGGAGGCGAGAGAGGTGTGCCAGGATCGTGCCAAATGGAAGTTCGTAGTCTCTGCCTACCCCTCTGGGTAACAGGCGTGAGTGTTTATGTTATGTAATTCTAGCTATGAGACCCGTACATTCCACCGAGCATGTTTACCGCAAATGCAAATCTACGGAAACAGCCCTAATCAGTGTTATTGACAGGGTCGAAAAAGCGCTGGACGATAAACAAATTGCTCTTTGTGTTTCTAGATACTGAGGGCGTCTTCGACGGTAACCCCACATCACTGCTGGTTGGGAGATTAAAATTTAAAAATGTTTATTCCACGACTACCAGGTGGGTTCAGTCGCTGCTCTCAAACAGAACACATTTTAAACTTCGATTGAGTTTGCAACTACGAGAGGTTGTACACAAGGAGGTGTATTGTCACTCCTTCTTTGAACTCTCACGGTTGACCAATTATTGTACAAGGTAGCAGACCTTTGCCATTCATTGCGAGGGGTTTTTAACAAAGTACCTTATCTTCAATCTTACAAAAAGCCTAAATAATATAAATAACTGCTGTTGGGTTGACAGTTTATCAGTAAATGCTGATAAAACTTTTATAATACCCTTTACCAAAAGAGATGGTTGGACAAATTAGTTACACCGAATCTTAATGGTAAAGAAGTACAATTCTCCACTGAAGTTAAGTATTTGGGTGTAACAATCGACTAAAATACAACGTGGAACTCTCACCTTAGCAACGTATGCCATAAGGCAAAATTGCTTTAGGTACGTGGAGTCGTATGGATGGAAAAAAACTGGGGCTTGCGTCCCAGTATGATCCTATGGCTGAACAGCAGCATTGTGAGGCCGATTATTACCTACACCTCCATTGTTTGGCATACACATTTACATACACTACTAAGGCCCACCAAAAGACTACTGCGGAAAGGCTTAATACTCGTAGTCTACAAAGGACTGCCTGTTTAATAGCGACTGGAGCGATATGATCATTGCCTGGAGCGGCTCTTAATGCACTTCTGTGCCTAACGCCCCTTGACCTTTATTTAGACAAGGAGGTGAGGGCTAGTTTGTGTAGGATTAAGGGCAGTCTGAGGTTTTTTCTAAAGATTGAGATCCCTGCTCGACTCAATGAAGGAAACACCGACTTCATGCATGATTTCAGATATCATGCGTCCACTATACACTTTAAATAAAAAGTGCATCGTGGAACTACCCTCCAGAAAAGACTGGCTGAATGGACAGGTTATCTGTGAGGTCGGTAGCCTTATATGATATACCGATGGGTCAAAAATGGGCCTCGACGTAGGCTTTGGAATTTATGGAGAGTGCCCCAAATTCAAACTTAGTATGAGTTTGGGGAAATTCGCCTATATCTTACAGGCAGAAATTTTCGCCATACTTCGGTGTACGGAAATCAACCTGCAAAAACACTACTTCAACCATATTATCTATATAAACTCTGATAGTCAAGCAGCACTGCTAGCGTAGAGATCAAACTTAGCTAGTTGGCGATTGCGAGAACCGTCAAAACGCATTGCGGTGTATTAAAGGAGTTGTTTTGAGCTGGGTTCCGGGTCGTGCGGGTATTGTAGGCAATGAACTTGCTGACAATCTCGCACGGGAGGCTCAAAGAGTACACAATTTGGACCCTAGCTATTTTGTGGAATCTCAAAAGCCTAGCCCGATTGACCCTTGAAACTCTTTATCACAATAAATCACTTAAGATAGATAGCGCCATCTTTCTGATATTATAACTCAAAATTATAAAAACTGCGGTTACCAACCCGACTGCTACGTAAGGCATCATCATCATCAAGTCCACTGCTGAACATGGGCCTGCCACAAAACACGATACTGAGCCACCTGCATCCATCTACTTCTTGCATGTCTTACCAGGTCGTCACCCCATCTAGTGGGGGTCGCCCTACACTTCGCCTACCGGTACGAGGCTGCCACTCGAGAAACTTTTTTCCTTTTTTCCCCATCGGTTGTCGGTTCTTCGAGCTATATGGCTGGCCCATTGCCACTTCAGCTTACTAATCCGTTGGGCTATGTCGTTCACTCTGGTTCTACTGCGGGTATCCTAATTTCTAAGTTTATCACGCAGAGAAACCCTGAGCATAGCCCTCTCCATAGCTCGCTGAGCGACCTTGAGCTTATATGGCCAGCAGTAAAGGGCCACGCCTCAGTTACATAGGTCATTACTGGCAACACGCACTGGTGGTACAGTCCCGTTTTAAAGTTTTGAGGTATACCTGACGAGAAGATGTGTCGTAATTTCCCGAACGCTGCCCAGCTGAGTTGAGTCCGTCGATTGACCTCTCGGTCGAAGTAGGACTTACCTAGGTGGACTATTTGTCCCCGTTATATATATATATTATACTCGTCAACAACTTCGAGCTTAGTGCTTCCAACAACTACCGGCATAGGTGTGACATAGACGTTATACATATTCTTTGTTTTTTCCATGTTTATCTTAAGTCGTATCCGTTGGGAGGCACTATGGAGATCATTGAGCATAGTGCTTAGGTCCTCCAGCGATTCTGCCATAAGGACTATATCGTCGGCAAATCAAAGGTGAGTATGTACTCGCCATTGATGTTAATACCGTATCCTTTCCAGTCCAGCCCAGAAAACGTTTTCCAATGCTCAATTTCGGGATATAACGTCACCCTGTCTTACTCCTCTCTGCAGTTGGATAGGTTTCGTACTCTGGTTCTGTACTCGAATAGCCATCGTAGCCCTACTGCACAAACACTTCAGCACTTCATCTTCTCTTCCCGAATGGTGGTCGCTCAGAATATATGCTGAACGCGCTGCTACACAGTACGCCTTTGAGAACGCTCTATATTCATGTCATAGGTTAAATTTTCTTACTTTCGCAACGCTCATAAGAAAATGATTCCACTTTTCGCGTCAAGCTTTCAAGAATGAACAAACCAAACTTTCTGATACTCTATGATGCTGTATTTCGTATAGTGATTGTAAAAAAAACTGGAGTCCTTTTTAACTGATAACGAGGCATTTCATGTTAGGCCTCTTTACTCTTAGGTGATAACGCATCAACATTCTGGTTCTAAATCGATAATAGATGTAGTACCGACAGTCAACTTGACACCGCTGAAGCGACTGCAACACCGTCCAAATTTCGACGGAATCAAAGGCTTTCTCATAGTCCACATACGCAAGACATAGTGGCAAATTGTACTCCTCGGTCTTCTGTACAATTTGCCAAAGGGTATGTATGTGGTCTATGGTGCTAAAGCCTTTTCAAAAACGGGCTTGTTCGGGAGGCTGGATGTCGTCGAGTCTACGTGCGAGACGATTTGTAATGATTCTCGAAAAGAGCACGTAGACGCGGCTCAGAAGGGAATTCGGTCGGTGGTTCTTCCAAAGAGCGTTGTCGCCTTTCTTGAAGAACAAGACCACCGCAATTCTGCTCCACGCCTCCGGTGTTGTGCCACCATGGAGGACGGAACTAAAGAGCTTCTAAAGGACTTTAAGTACCACCATGGTGGCAGCCATGGTAAAATTCCCTCTTTGAGGCACTCTATGAGGGAGGGTTATATTCAGGAGTAGACTTTTTTAGGCTGTAACGGATAGGTTTTTTAATTTAAAGAATATAAAAATCAGCTAATTTTAAATTTACAAGAATTTACTATCTTAACACTTTCACTCTCCGGTTTTCAGACACAATAGTAAGACAATAGCAATGACCTAGATATATGTAGTGCACGGCACAGCGAAAGGGTTAATATCCGAATTTCATCTTTAAGCACATCTCTCGACACTGATAGAATTGCTCCATCCTTTGTCCCGCCATCTCGTAAATAATCCCAGAAGGTCCATTATCCCTTGCTGTGTTGGATGTGTTATCGCTACGAAGGATGGAGATAGATGAATTCGCTTCAAACTGTCTTTAGATGTTTATCTTTATAGTTAAGGAAATATGCAAACAGGAATTGATGTAAGTTTTATAAGAAGACTAGCGGTTCTTCGCGACTTCGGCCGCGTGAAATTTATTACGATGGATATTATGGGTTTTAATTTTTTTTGCGCGGAACTCTAATTCTTTCTCTAAAATAAAAGTAGCCTAAGTTACTCCTTATAACATCATCTATCTACCAGTGACAGTCCCGTCAAAATCGGTACAGCTGTTTCTGAGATTAGCCGAAACAAACAGATAGACAGACAGATGGACAAACAGATAGACAGAGAAAATTTAAAAAATTGTATTTTTGTTATAAGTACCGTATATACTTTCATATGCATTTAATAAAAAACTGTTATTTTGACATTACAAACAGACACTTCAATTTTATCAAGGAAAACGAAATGGTTAAACGATTAACGGAAGTTAAAACCAATTAAAACAGCAACAATTAAGTGACAAGTGTAGTGAATATTAGATATGTCGATCTGAAATCTATTACTTAAAATGTTATTGTTACTGTTATTTTTTGGCATGTTGATGTTTGCTTTTTTTATTAGGTATTTGTAGATGTACAATTGTAGAAAATTATCGAAAATAGTTCTTTTTCTTCATTTATGTGAATAGCTACCGTCAAGTCAATTTTCAAAATGAAAAGACGTTTAGTGGTAGGTAGCGTTCAGAAACGAGAATTTCACTAGTGTATGGCCATAACCATACTTTATGTAAATCGATATATTGACATAGAATAGAATAGAATCATTTTTATTCAATATAGATTACAATACATAATACTTATTGAAAGTAATTTTTTTACTTTTTTTTACTTTTACCATTGGTTCGCAAAAAAAACCTCTGTCCTGGGAAGAACCAGAAAACCCAGCGGGACGTTTAAAAAAAACATATTTAGTTTAAAAATTAACATATACAATTGTTATGAAAACATTTAGAAACAGCATGGTAGCGATCACCTCATTCCAAGGGGTTATTATCAGTCATGTACTCTTTAGTAGTATAATAACCCTTACTAGACAATTTTTGCTTAATAAATAATTTAAACCTTTTTATATAAAAGGTCTGCATAAAATTGTTTATTTCTTTTTTTTCTTTTTCGAATAATATATTTTATTTCCAATAAGATTCAAATATCAATTAAAGTAAATAACAAAATTTTAATGAAAGCTTAGAAGCTTATTTTATATTTATTTTTTGGATCCGAATAAATATTAAATCGATTGTATTAATACAATCGATTTTCTAAATTATTTCTTATTATTATGTATTTTCGAATTCGAGATTGTAAAACTAGCCCGTTTTAGTATTTTATGTCACAAAAATGTAGCCAATTTTTTAAGGTATAAACCAATTTGTTAACTTCAAGCCCAAAATCCTATTTTCTCAACCTTAGAGCTCGTTCCCACTTGTTGGATGTGGGGTGCCGCATCCGTTAGGAGGCACTATTGAGGTCAATGAGCATAGTGCTTAGGTCCTCCAGCGATTCTGCTATAATGAATATATCGTCAGCAAATTGAAGGTGAGTGATGTACACGCCATTGTTGTTGATACCGTATCCTTTCCAGTCCAGTAGCTTAAAAACGTCTTCCAAAGCTGCGAGACGATTCGTAATGACTCTCGAAAACAGCACGTAGATGTGGCTCAGAAGGGAAATCGGTTCTTCAAGAGAGCGTTGTCGCCTTTCTTGAAGAACAAGAACACCGCAATGCTTCTCCACGCCTCCGGTGTAGTGCCACCATGGAGGACTGAATCAAAAGCTTCTGAAGGATTTCAAGTACCGGTTTTCCACCCGCCTTCAGAAGCTCCGCTGTAATTCCATCCTCGCCCGGGGGACTTGCCGTTTTTAAGGTGCTGGAGAGTCATTCTAATCTCGCTCGGACTAACTGACGTCTGGAATATCATGAGAATAGTGTCGAATAAGACTTGCTCTTCGATCGAACCTCTCAATCTCACTCAAAATTTCAGGTGTCCCGGAAATGATGCTGCCACACTCGTTCTTCAGCTTCAAAAGTTGGCTCTTTCTGACAGACAGATCTCTGGCAAAGACTTTGGAGCCCTAGTTCCGCTTGATCACTTCTTCAATAAGAACTGTATTAAAGTTGCGTAAGTCTCGCCGCATGTAATTGGAGATCTATCTGTTTAGTTGTCTGTATGCTGTCAAATCTGCTGAAGACTGCAGCTTCATTTCCCGTCTAACAGCTATGAAATTAAGATTGTGATCGGAGAATTTTGTGTTATTCTGCGGCGGGTCTTGTAAAGCTTAGTTCCGACCTTCTATATTAGTAATAAACACTCACGCCTGTCACCCAGAGGGTAGGCAGAGACTATGGACTTCCATTTGGCATGATCCTGACACAGCTCTCTCGCCTCCTCCACATCCATATATCTACGCATACACGCTCGTCGGTTAAGAGTACTCTTAATTTGACCCATTTTCAATATATCGCCAATTTGGTCGATAAATTTTCGCCTAGGGCGTCCTTCCAGACTCTGCCGTTCACCTTACTGCCACATAAATTTGTTCTTCTCTTATCACACAATTTATCACTCTGTCATTTAGATTCAGCCTTAACATACTCCTTAATGACCGCATTTCTACAGCATTTATTCTACTCTCGCGCTTCTTCTGCCACACCCAACTTTCACTACCATACATTAAAGTAGGGACTAACACAGCATTGTGAATTGCCATACATGCCTTTTTTGACACATTCTGACTTTCCAAAATAGAGTGTAGAGCCCCATTTACTCTTTCCTGCGTTCACACGTCGTTCTATATCCTTATCATATCTACCATCCCTGCTAAATACACATCCCAAATACACAAACTCATCTACTTGCTCGACCAATTCCCCCTCTATTCTTATTTCACATATCGTTTTACTTTCTTCTCTTTCAAAAACCATAACTTTCGTCTTACTTGCGTTCATTCTTTTAGTTTAGTTGCGTTCTTTCTTTTAATGACCTGTTCATTAATGTAACCATCATTTGCAACTCGGCCGCCGACGACGCAAGTATAGCTTGATCAACGGCATACAAAAGGCATTTGACGGTTAACTCACCCATTCTTAACCCGCATTCTTCAACTTTCAAATTTTCCAAACAACTGTCTATAAATAGGTTGAACAGCCACGGGGAAGCCACACAGCCCTGTCTGACACCTTTATGGATGCCAAACCAGTCCGAGTAAGCCCCGTTGATCCTGACACAAGCACTGGAGTCCCTATACAGAGACTTCAATGCCTGTATCAACCCAGCGCTCAACCCAAATGAGTTCAGTGTTTACCATAACACATCCCTGTCCACTCTGTCGTAAGGCTTTTTCCAAGTTCACGAACGCACAAAAAACCTTTTGGTTTTTGGCCAAAAACTTCTCCGAGATCATACGCATGGAAAATACCTGATCCGTACATCCCATTCCCGTTCTAAATTCCGCTTGCACATCCCAAATTTTTCCATCAGTATCTTTCATAACTCTTTCAATTAGCACCTTAGCATACAGTTTTCCCACAATGCTAAGAAGGCTAATACCACGGTAGGTTTTACAATCCTGCTGCGATCCTTTTCCCTTATATATTGGGATTATCATGGCTTTGCATCAGTATCCCGATACCCGCCTAAGTTCCCAACACAAATTAAACAAGGTGTACAGCAGGTCTGCCACCACTCCCTCTCCAGCCCTTAGCATTTCGATTGATACTTTATCATATCGGGCTGCCTTACCTGCTTTCATACTTTTCATTGCTTTCATTATTTCATCTATACCTATGTCTGTATCTCTTTTCTCTTCCTTCGGAATTTCTATTTCATTTAATTCAAACGTCTCATCACTCATAAACACGCTTTCAAAGTATTCCTTCCATCTCCTTAAACTCGAAACTTAGTTATTCAGAATACAGCCATTCTGGTCTCGTATAGCATTAATTCTAGGCTGTTTTGAATGTTTTGAATGGCAGTACTTACTAGTTTCCAGAACACTTTTATATTTGCCTGGAAGTTATCCGATATTCTTCTATCATTCTAATCCGTTCTTTTTTTTTTATAGGATAGGGTGACAAACGAGCACACAGTCCACCTGATGGTAAGTGGTTGCTGTGACCCATAGACATCTACATCTATCCTCAATAAAGAATCAAAATGCAGATGCGTTATCACCCGTGAGGACTCAGATGGAATGCCTTTTTCCAGTAAAGGGTCTCCGGTTCTCTACACTCACCATATGAAACAGCAGCATTAAGCTGCTATTTTACGGTGGTATTCTGTGAGCGTGGTCCTTCCTCGGTCGAGCCGACCCATTCGTGCTACAACTATACTACTAATATAGCTGCAGCATGGCTCTACCACGTATAAATCTTCTTGCTTTGCTTCTTGCTTTTTCCTTTCAACTACTCTTTTACTCTCTTATTTAGATGTCTAAAGACTGCCTTTTTTTTCTTTCAATATCATCATTCATACCGCTAGAATGATTAGCCTTGGTTGCTAGTAAATCTAGCCATGCTCTCTTCTTTGCTTCAACTTCCATTCTTACCTTATCATCTCACCATAAAGTGTTATTTATCCTTTCATTCGTTCTCTTAGTTACACCACATACTTCGGTAGCTGTATCCACCAAACCTTTCTTGACATTATACCACACAGTCTCCAAGTCTAAATCATTCATACACAATTCATCCATACCACTTATATTTTCTCTCAGTCTACATTTGAACTTTCTTTCACCCTTCATCTTGTAACCTCTCTGTTCTTATACGCTGTAACGCAGTGGTAGACAAAGATGTCCGATGCCGCAAACGTCTGAATAGACCATTAATTCGGCATAAGACCAAGTAATGATCCGTCCCTACGTTGGACCCCCGGTAAACCCATGTATCTATCACTGCGCTTCTCATTCTTTCATCCACAATTATGAAATCTATCATGCTTCTATCACCACCTCTTTCCCATGTGTACATGTGAATCTTGTTATGACGAAAGAAAGTGTTCGTCACAAAAATATTCTTTTCAAGCCTCTTCACGCCAACTCTTCCATTAAAATCTCCTAAAATAACAATATTTTCATTACCCTTGCATTTTATTAGCACCATCCTTACCATCTCCATCGTCTATATTAGTAACCAAGACTATAACAGCAAAATGTTTCCGAAACAACAAAGCAAGCCCAAGTAAATAAAATTTGCAGCGTTCGCATTAGCACAACGCATTCCATTTCCAGCATATTGTTCCTTGTGTTTTGGCAGCATGCCAGAAATAGTGAGTCTATTGTCCCATTTTCGAAAGAATCGGCTACAGTCGTCAATACTATATTTCTAATTTACGAGGCCCACTAAGAAAGTTTAGCGAAACTTAAAAATAATCTATAGCTAAAGACCACCGCTAAATGTAGACCTCCTCCCATAGACTGACTCATAGGGCATGTTTGGCAGGCGGGTTGGCTACTGCAGTTGTTTTGTTATTTTGAATTGTTATCAGGAAGATCCTGCTGCCATAGTTGCCATGTTTAGCAGGTGGGTTGGCTACTGCAGTTGTTTTGTTATTTTGAATTGTTATCAGGAAGATGCTGCTCCCAACCTCCTGTTTAAGTTTCTCTCCGGCTAAAAAACCGGGCGACTGCTATTTTACCATGGTGAGAGTCCGACCTCGGTCGAGCTGGACCATTCGTGCTACAACCATAATATATCTCTAGCGTTGCTCTACCACGTAAATGTGTGTTCCCAAAATATATTATCGGCTTAGGACAAAATGGACCGAAGTTTTGACCAAAGCCGGAAGTTTATAGCAAGTGCCAAAATTTAACGAACTGATACGATTCAGCGAGAGCGCGTTGGAGGTGGCAACGCGCGTGGCGTTGTACTGCGTTGTACTTGCGCCGGCCGGCCATGTGTAATATAGTATAGTTGGTATAGTATGAATTTTTGCCTATCTTGAACAGAATTTCTTAGGGTTTTTAAGCCTCCGGCTTCGGCTTCGGCAGAAAATTTGGCGATAGTCGATTAATCGGCTTTGGCTTCAGCTTCGGCCAGAA
This sequence comes from Parnassius orleans, assembly GCA_029286625.1. Lineage (NCBI taxonomy): Eukaryota > Metazoa > Arthropoda > Insecta > Lepidoptera > Papilionidae > Parnassius > Parnassius orleans. The sequence continues at coordinate 789,755 of JAGSMP010000399.1, read as the reverse complement.
ATCAACCTTCTACTATCAACAGTATCTTCTTGATAACATAACAATTTAAAAATTGTAAAAAAATCAAATGTAGTAAATAAGGTCTTAGCACCATTTCGCACGGACCTGCTCTTGAGCATTGGTGAGTTTGTGCGCACCAAACTTGAAACTATTCTCCTCACGCGGTGTTCGTGTTAAATTTTGTGAACGCTTCCTGATTCAATATCATGCCTTTTGTTGCTCCAGCTTGAAGAAGTGGATTTTTCTGCAGCCCATGGACACCTGTAACTCACTTACCCATCCACCTGTAACATACAAAGAAGGCTATAGATAGGTTGTCATTTCTGAGGTTTAAGATGGAACGGACTCTCTATACCTTTCAGACCGGAACACAAATGCTTCGTGGCAAGCATAAGCAAGGCAGTGTCAACCACTCCCTTGCTTATACTCTATAAAACTATTTTCATAGATTTTATCGCGTTTAATTTCTACTTTATTAATTCTCGGATAACTTCAGTTTTAAATTATTATTTTTTGGTTCTACACAGAACGATCTTACAGTATCTTGAAGTCTTGCAAATTAAATTCAAATTCTATGCGTACTACTACAAGTATGCTTGGGATTGGTACTGTAGTATTTGCGTAAATTTAAGAAATCATTAAGGGAGTGGTTAATACCAAGATCCCTAGGCGGAAAAGGAGTCCTTCAACTTAGACTCTACAAATAACAGAAGCTTATAAAAAAGAAGAAGACAAACATCTGTGATATCGTGCTTCATCCCAGATCTTGTCAAATTTGCGATTATTAACATTATTAATTTTTAGCATAGTGCTGAATAATTTTATAACATTATTGTGCTAACTTTTATAATATAATATCTTCAATTTGAATCACATACAAAACCAAACGCTCCTAATAAGTATAACATGACTTATTTAAATGTTTGCAATCGGTGGGAATTAGATACTATGGCGAGCTCAGAGACTATGGTTAGGAGGAACATTTGGCTTTGAGCCAAAACGCAGTCGGAAATGTTAAGTGCTCTTAAATTATTATCCTGTTTGTTTATTTGTTATTATAGACGGTCTCAACGTTATTGACTCGCAGTATTTAACAAAGTACATGTGTAACCGGGTTCATTCCCCGCCGGTAATAATGAAATTGTTAAATGCAATTATAATTGCTGATTTAATACGTGCTCTGTCACCACAGAACACGTAGTAAATCAGTGTGTTGTTAACACAGTGTGACGACCCATTATTATTATTATTAATAAATAATAACTAAATTCAATATAAAGACATTTAAAAATATAATAGATATAATATTTTGAACAATTAAAATGCGTTAATAAGCATATAGTTCAAATACATTCATGCCGAATATTAATGTTTTATGGGGTGAGAGGGATCAGTGTCAAATTGAGTCTTACTGTAAGAGATGTACTGAGATACTAAGAGATATTGATTTTCCTGGGGAGCTAAGTACATGTTACGATTAAATATGTAATAACCTTGACCACAGAATAATTATTGACAATCTGTATAATACAATTGTAAACGCACTTAGGGAGGCTGCTGAGCTTAGTTGTGTTGAATATATAAGTAAAAAAAGGGCGTTACATTACGGGTTGGAATAAGTTTGTGAAGGATGCTCACGAGACAGCGAGACGGGCATTTCTCAACTGGGTGTGGCATGGTCGGCCAAGAGTTGGACGTATATGCCAGGATATGTGTATATCGCGAAAAGTGTTCAAGTCTAAATTAAAAACATGTCAATAAAACCAAGACCAAATAAAAATGGACGTTATAGCTTCACAATATAATTAAAAAAAATTAAAAATTTTGGAATATCACGAAAATACTGAGTCCTAAGTCAGCTCTCTCCGTAAGCGTGAGCGGGAGTAGTGAACCGAGGGAGATAGCGACCCTTTTTAAATACACTTTAAAGTTGAATCGATAGTGCAGCGAAGAGCAGAAGTGGGGGCGGGCGATGGTGGGATGGTTGTGACTGGTGAGTCTGTCCGTTTTGCAGCTAAGGATCTTAGGTTAGTCTGAAGAAGATGACCAGAGGAAAATCACCAGGGCATGATGGCCTCAGTGTCGTGCACCTTCACAATGCAGGGTCGCATCTCCCAAGGGTCTTAGCAAAGTTGTATACTTTATGTATTAGGCACTCCTATTTACCTGCCGAACTTATGAGAACTATTGTTGTACCTATAGTGAAAAACAAGACTGGGGATATATCTGACAAGGCTGATTACAGACCTATATCCTTGGCAACTGTATTGGCAAAGGTGCTTTTTTTTATCTTTGCCTGTGCCGTTCAGTCTCTACGTAAACGGGCTCATTGGTGCACTCAGTGAAACAAGGGTAGGATTTTCTGTTGATGGTCATATGATCAATAATATAAGTTATGCCGATAACATGGTGTTGCTGAGTCCATCGCTGAGTGCGTTGCGTAAACTGTTAACTGTGTGTGAAACATACGCTGTTGAACATGGACTCCTCTATAACATCAAGAAAAGTGAGTTAGTGGTGTTTCGTGTTAATAGTAAGAAGCCCTCGATTGTCCCGCCAGTAAAGCTCCTTGGTGTGTCATTAAGAAGAGTTTGTCAGTTTAAATATTTGGGACACATTGTTAACAAATATCTGATAGACAACAATGATATAGAGAGAGAGCGACGCGCATTGGCAGTCCAATGAAATATGCTTGCCCGCAGGTTTGCTAGGTGTACAAATGATGTCAAAATTACCCTCTTCAAGGCATACTGTCAAACATTTTACACCTGCAGCCTATGGTGTGACTATACGCAGAGGACCTACAATACGCTTTGCCTTCAGCATGATAATGGGCCTTCCTAGATACTGTAGTGCTTCAAGCATGTTTGCTGAAGCACGTGTTGATGATTTTTATAGCATCATAAGGAAGCGAACTGCGTTAATGTTATACAGACTACGGAAGAGCTCAAATAGTGTCTTGAGGATATTTCAAGATAGGCTTGACTCGCCCATTCAGAGGAATTGGATCCTAATACATGTGGGTGGGACATTCAAGTTTCTTAACTGATTGCTCTCGTTCTATTGATATAATTTATTTATCCTTATTTTATTATTATTATTATATTTTTACCAACTTATTTTATGTTAAATACTAACAAATGTGTATGGATATGTATATCTGAAATAAACATTTGAATTGTTTGTTGTGCAAGTTGAGGATATCTATTATAACTCGTCCTCCCTCGGATCTTGAAAGAGTCATCCTTTGCACGCAGGATCTGGGGTGGTGCTTGCGGTGAGCAGTCAGAGTGGTATTTATAATACGTTGTAGATTGATAAGGTCACCTTGAGTCCAGTTTATTACACCAAACGAATATGTCAGTATGGGGATTGCGTAACTGTTGATTGCTTTTGTCATGTTGCAGGAGTTGAACTGAGACCGGAATATATTATTGAGCCGATGTTTAAATTTATTTTTGAGACCTTCTTTCGTTTCCTTTTGACGGATCTGTCACGCTTGTTGGAAACTTAAGTATTTATATGAGGCGAGGTGTTCTAGGGGTTCAATCGTGTCTCCTAATACTAGGTTATATCTGTTAGGCTTAATTTTTCAATTTTTAAGCGAGAATGTTTTGCACTTGTCGATCCCAAACTCCATATGAATGTCGTTTGAGAAAGATTGGGTGATGTCTGCAATGCGATGCAGTGACTGTGTAGGGTTACTGTATAGTTTTATGTTATCCATGTACATCAGGTATGTTAGAGTGGTGTGTTTGTGTGGTGTGATGATAGAATAACCATGATTGGTTTTGTTCAGCATTTGCGAGAGCGGGTTTAATGCGAGGCAGAACTATACAGGGCTAAGCGCATCACCTTGGAAGATTCCTCGACGTATTGGAATTTCTGGTGTTTCTATACAAGAAGTTTCTATGGTTTTTAATGTAGTTGTCCAGTGCTGCATTGAGTTTTTAAGAAAATGTATAATTTGTGGGTGAATTTTATAGTGATGGAGTACATATAGGAGCCAGTTGTGCGGTACGGAGTCAAATGCTTTTCGGTAGTCTATATACATTGTGTTGATGTTCTTCCTTTTAGAAATAGCTTGTTTCATTGCTACGGAGTCTATTATGAGTTGCTCTTTACACCCCTGACTACTTTTTCGACATCCTTTTTGTTCTTCAGCAAGAATGTTGTTTGTGGCGGCTATATGTTGATGTAAAAGTTCGGCTATACATGCTGTAAGTAGTTTATAAATGGTTTGGAGACATGTGATAGGTCTGTATTTGGCAGGATTTTGATGATCTGCGTCTTTCGGAATCATGTAGGTGAGGCCTTGTGTATTGTATCGGGGCATTATGTCTGGTTTTTGTAATAAAGTCATTGATATGGTTATGAAGTAGAGGGTGAATTGCTGTAAGCTTCTTGCACCAGTAGTTATGTATGTGGTCACTTCCGGGTGCTTTCCAGCTATGGGATTTTTCAATATATGCACAAATACTTCCAAAGGTGTTTGTTCAAATGCCATTGGTGTGATAGAATCAGTTACTTCGAAATCTGTGTTCAGCCATTCCACCTCTGTGTTGTGATGAACCGGCACAGACCAAATACCAGACCAGAAGCTATGTAATTCATTGGCGGGTAATAATGGTGCATCTAGAAATAGGCATAGAATGTGTATCGTGTTGCGTGTCTGAAGTCAGGCTCCTGTAAAATTGTTTTTCATTGTTGATAAACTGGCTATTTTGTGACTTACAAAGTGTACAGTTAAGGTATCTTTTTAATCTGCTAGATGCCGCATTCAGTTTTTGTTTAAGTGTGTCAAAGAATTGTTCATCAGTTAAATTGGGTTCTTCGTGCTGCGAATGTATTCGGTATTTATTTTTTACTGTTTCTACTAAAGTGATGAATCTATTGCTTCTATTGCCTTTGGTATATTCTGTTAGTCTTCCAATGTATCTTCTCAAATCCTGTATCATTTTTTGCAACCTTCTCTGCCAGGCAGGTTCTTTACTTCGAATTTGGGTAGGCAGTGTGTTTGTGTCTCTGATTTTGGTTCCGTTACTTATAGCTGCTGTGAATGCCGCGCAGTAAATTATTGTCTGAGTGGTCTCAAAATCCTGCTCTCTCGATATGTGATTTGGTAATATTTCAGTGTTTATAAAATTTACAATTTGGGCTAGCCTTTTAGCAGTTTTTTGTTTTGGTATATAAGGTCGTTTAGTTGGGTTGGTGTTCCGATATTTGTCTATTGCCATTCCAAACAGTTCCTGGATTTTTTTCGCGTCGTTATTTTCTATTGCTTGGTTTTGTTGAGGTTCAAAGACTTGAGTAGGTACCACTGATTCGTCAATTTGAGATTGTAAGGTTAAGCTAAGTGAATGCACGGGAGTGTTACTTTCTATAATGTATGGATGAATGTCAGCTTCTTGTGAGTTTTCTGTTTTGGGTGTAAGGATCGTGTGTTGTAATGTGATAAGTGATGAATTATTTTCTAAATTGTCTCGTCGGGAATTCAGGTTGCTTGATATATTGTCACGTATCTCTTGAAGTCTTTGGTCATTAATCATTTTGTTGTTCAATATTACTCTGAGCTGATCTGATATCTTCTATGACTGCTAAATGGAGCCGACGATAAGCTGATTAATTTTCTCCAAGTTCCATGATTTTGTAGTAATTACTTACAATATATTCGTTTTGGTCAGCTGTCCATCTTCTTCTTTGTGTTAAGCCTTGCTGGTTGCTAAAATGTGGTTGCGTGTGTGATTGCGTGATCGAGTCGGTTTGTATATTTGTTTGAATTTTATACATTTCGTTTTAGTGCCATTTAAATGCAAATTATTAACATTGAACCTATTTACTAATTTATCGAGTCTGCGCGCGCGCTCTCAGCGAACAGACGTCTGTTGCGTAATAGGATTGATAAGATTTTTTCTTACGTTTGGCTAGGCTAATTAACAGTAAAATGCCGAAATTGCAATGTAAAAAGTGCAAATAGTTTTTACCAAATACCAAGGAAGACAATGTGGAGTGTAAAAAGTGCAAACATGCCTTTCATAGGAAATGTGTAAAAGATATAATTTGTTTTAGTACTAAAGGCATTTGTGATTCGTGTGAAGAAGTAAAAAAGTAGGAACGCCACGTTCACCAACGGCTAAAGACAATGAAGTTGTACTTGAACAAATTAATGAACGAATGGCTATAGTAGAGGGAATGAGCAAAAAATTGGAAGAAATTAACTTACAACTTAAATATTATGCAGAGAAGTGCAAAGAAATGTTAGATTTTAAGATGGAAGCAATTGAAAAATTCACGAAGCATGAAAATCAAATTAAGGATTTACAACAACGAAATATTCATCTAGAGAAGTGCAATAAAATGATGGAAGAACGTATGTGTATTAGAAAATCGAGAAAGAGAAAAAAACGTCGAGTTGATTGGTGTCCAATACAAAGAAAAAGAAAAAGAGAATATAGTTATTTGTGCCATTTGCTGTAGAGACTATCGGTCCGTGGGGTCCACGTGCGATGAAGTTCTTAAAGGAACTCCATCCGCGGCTGGTTGTTGCTGCTGGTGATAAGAGGGCTGCTTTTTCGCTCAAAGGCTAAGTATAGCCATTCAGCGGGGAAACGCAGCCAGCGTTCTTGGCACGATACCGCGTGGAGTAGGACTGTTTGATAATTAAATTACTAGTTTTAGTTTTTTTTTTTAATTATAGTTTTTAATATTGTATAGTCGAAATTGTGCGAAAAATTTCACATTTAATGGAAATAGAAGATGAAATAGAGAGTGCTTGGCAGGTGGGAAGAGAAAAAAATAACGGAAAGCCGCGCCCGGTGGTTGTGCGATTGAGAAGTCGTACGGCTCGCGATAAGTGGCTAAAAGCAAGGAAACGATGTATAAATAATAATCAGCTTTATGGAGATAATATCGAAAGCCCAATTTACATAAATGAAAATATTGCTCCTCAAACTCGAGAATTATTTTATCTCGCTAAGAACAAATTAAAAAGTTCATATAAGTTCATATGGATACAAAATTCTAAAGTACTTATTAAGAAAAGTGAAGCAGAAAATAAAATTTACCAAATTAAAAGTGACAAGGATATCGAAAACCACCTTCAAGGTGATAGTAATTTGCGTCTTTAATGGTGAGAAAAAGGCACAATGTGCAAAATGATAACAATGGCATTTACTATGAACGAATTCATAACAAAGACCGTCTACAACAATTCATGGATGAACAATATGCGTCAATAAATATTATACATTTAAATATAAGATATATGCGTAAAAAATTTAATGAAATATTGGTGTTGTTGGATGAATATTTAGATAAGCTAGAAATTATAGTATTAACTGAAATAAATTTAAAGAATATGAAACAACCATTGTACCATATACCGAGCTACAATACACATGCATATACAAGAAATAATTGAAAGGGGAGGAGTTTTAATGTTTGTCAAAGATATTAACTTGTACACCTACTGAATATAGCGGTATTTTGTGAGGTGTGTGCATGGCCTTATGACAATAAAGAATGAACGACCTATATACGTTCTCGCTGTTTACAGGCCCCACGTACTAATAAAAATAGATTTGTGAAGAATTGATGAATTATTGCGGGTGTCCAGCGACGACTGATATTATCCTGGCGGGTGATGTCAACATTAACATTTTACAGTAAATTCGTCAACATCGAGATATAAAGATACATAGGCGGCTGCAGTGTGCCCGGTGATGACGTCGAGAGAAGAGATAATTGATGGGCGTTTGGTCGTGTCCTGCATCGATCATATGTGGGTAAGGACGGAGGACGCTGGCGCCGCTGCATCGTTTGTTTATACAGCTCAGAAGATAACGGATCATTATTTAACGGGACTTACTTTGCGTACACGTAATTATGGAGAGCGAACGGCCTGAACATGTAAGTACAATTATTGATAACAAAATAGTGAAAGAAAAGTTGAGTGCAGTTATTTGGTCGAACCTATTATCTATTAACTGTCCATTAAAACTCTATAATTTATAATGAAATTTTCGATGAGATATATAAACGCAGTAAAATATAAAACAGTGATTAAAAATAAAGATATAAACCATGGATTACAAATGAACTAATATTAATGACTAAAAAAGGATGAACTTTTAAAAGATCGAAATCTGTTCCTCAAAACATGTGTTATCGGTTAGAATATACAAGATAGAAATAAGTTAAATAAACGTATTAACCTAGCTAAGAATAACTATAAAAAGCGTTAATTATTAAGTGCGGAAATAACCTGAGAAAAATGGTTGTATATTAATCAATGGATAGGTAAAAAAAAAGTAAATGTGGATGATTTTGTATTTCAACATTTTGGTAGTAATAGTGATATAAGTTCGATTTGTACAGGCTTTTCTAAAACATTTACACAAGAAGTAGATAAAATTAAGCATAAATGTAATATGAAATTTTGGATAGAAGTAAATATGTTAATGAAAGCTTGTTAAGTATAAGATACAGAAAACGACTCCATGCCAAATTGAAAAAATAATATCTGAATTGTCGTGTGAAAAAGCTCCTGGTGTTGATGGAATAACAGTCCAAGATTTAAAATATGTCAAATATCAAATTAGTCCTGTAATCGCTAATTTTATCAATTTATGTGTAGAAAAAGGTATTTATCCAGATAGGCTTAAAAAGGCAAAAATTCGACCAATTTATAAACAAGGATGCCATAAAAATTATGAAAATTACAGGCCTATTGCTATACTTTCTGTCATAAACAAGATAGTCGAAAAAGTAATTGTTAAACAAATAACAGATTTCTTAGAGGATAATTTTATATTAGGAGATCATCAGCATGGATTTCGAAGAAATAGGAGTACAGCTACAGCCATAACTAACTTTACAGACTATATAAATGAAAGATTAAATGAAAGGAAACATGTAGTAGGCATATTTATTGATTTTAAAAAAGCTTTTGACACTTTAGAACATAATCTCTTGTTGAAAGCAATGGATGAATTTGGTATGAGGTCCTATAAACAATTGGCTAGGTAATTATTGCAAAATAGGAAAATAGTGACAGTTATTAAAATATATCTGAAAAGAGGAAATGTAAAGTCAGGTGTACCTACTGGATCCGTATATGAACCAGTGGCTATAATGCACGTCAACAGTATATGTAACGTAATTGAACACTGTGTTGTTTTTATGTATGCGGATGACATGTGCATCCATTATGGTGACAAAATGAAGATGAAATAGAGAAAAGATACAAAGTGATTTTAACAACATAACTTAGTGGTCTCATGATAATGGAATTATTATTAACACAGCAAAACTAAAGGAATGCATATGTCATCACCACATAATATTAAAAATAAAAAATAATATAAGATAGTGGGTCACTCATACCAATATATACATGAAAATATGCTTTATTGTAAATGTGCAATTATAGAATCTGTAAAACATGTCAAATACCTAGGCGTAACAATGGATAGAAATATGACATATATAACAGGTGTGTAATAAATTAAGAGGCATATTAAGTAAATTCCTTTTTTTTTAAGAAAGTAACATCTAAAGCCGTACTGTATGTTGTTTATTACGCATTGGTTGAGTCAACGTTGCAATATGGATGGAGTAGCATATGGAAGGACTTTTAAAACATATATAGATAAATTTTTAATTTATAGATAAAAAAGCAATTTCAAATTAGATTTATGAAAATATTACAACCTTAAAAGCTAAAATTAAATTTAGGATAATTATGAGCAGCTCTTCCAGGAGTGTAATTTAATACCGATTCACGAGCAATTTAAAATATCATTTGCGACATGTGATAAGTATTATTCAATCTTACGTAACGCATTGAGTAGCTTTATGCCTATAAATAAAACACGCACAGACCGCGTAAAGTAATAACATTGCAATATAAATGTGCTAATTATTATGGCAAAAGAACATCCAACACTTAATGTCGAAAATTTACAACAATCTACCGGAAGAATGCCTTACGCACAAAACAAAAACACAGTCTAAAAATGTTAAAAATTCACTAATAAATAGTAAAATTTGACATATGTATCGTGATGATCCATTATACAACAATATAAGCCGTAGTTATTATGTATGGGTGTGTACCTGTATGTATATATTGATATTATTGATTTTTAATTTCTTTTTATTAAGCTATTTTTATTTTATTTGCATGTTAGGAAGTAGATTTTTTCTTTCACAACAAACTGCTGAGCAGTTTGGCAGACTATAAAACTTTAACAGTGTAAATTTAAATAATTATGTTAAATAAATAAAAAAAAAGATATAGCATTATTTACTTCGTCATATTTTATTAATTCTCGTCTTAATTTGAAAATTAAAGAAGTGTCATCATCAAATAATACTATATCATGGTTATTATATTATAACATGCAATAAATAAACTTATGTCTTAGACATAAGCTTTATAGCTCATACAAAACAAAAATCTATCTACGTTTTTTTTTCGTAACTATGAAACTGGTTTCGTTTCGGGTTTCATCATTGGGTGATGTATGGTTCATTCGAGAGGTTTAAAAAGTTCCAATAGTAGCGAAAACTGGAGTAGGTAACTACAAAGAAAACAAATAATAATTTAGTAAATAATTTATTGATAATTTAGTCCTCGTAGTAGAGAAAATCAATAAGCTGCCAAAAGATTATGCCTATTTCAACAATATCTATAGGTACAATTAGAATTTTACAAATTTTAAATTACTTCGTCAAATAATACCATACCACAAATCATTGACGTCATAATCAATTTGCTTCGGACGCTAATTCACATGTTTTATGCCTTTTAGTCAAAGTTTTAGTATAGAGTCAGTTGAAAACCTGTAAATTAATAATTAATAATTTAATAATTATTTAATATGATAGTTATCTGTTAGTAGGGACTTTCATTGTTGTAAACAAATATAGAAAGAAAAAATAATATGTATTATCGACAAGAAACTCGTCAACATTATTTAATTTTATTGTTTATCAAAAATAGGTAATTTGAAGCCCAACATGTTAGTAATTACATTTAATAAGATAAGTGACAGATTTTTAAGCTCCTATCAAATATGTTTGTTATGAAATAGTTTTAATTTTTTAATATAAACTTAAATCCCCTTACTTGTGGTGAGATGTAAGGAATAGATATAAGCATATAACATATAAACACACACAATGTGACCTATTTTTTTTTTAAATGACATTAATATATTTTGATATTCAAATATATACAAATGTGACCTAATTGTACCTATTTAAGGATTGATTATTGAAAATATATTCAGTATTTACTCAGCAGTATTAGCTTTCATTTCTCTCCCGTGTCACATGTCACATGTCGACCCTGCCAGGCGGTGCGCTGCTACAATGCACGCGTACTGCCGAGCCTACATAAAATGAGAATTTTTTTACAAAAAATTTGTTAACAATCTAAACGACACAACACCGGACAAGAGAAGAAAATAATATTATGACAAATACGAAAAGAGGCCACAACAATAACTTTAGAAACTAACTAAAATTTAAAAGTATGTATAGTATATGAAGACAACAGCTAAAAAAGAATAAGGAAAATTAAATCTGGACTGTTTTTTAAATGACCAAAGACTAAAATTCAAGAAACTGCAGGTTAATTTAAAAAGGAAAGAAGCGGTTGTACTCTTGCAAGCTTCGTCCAGAAGAATATGAAAATTGACCCAAAAAGAACAAAGAAGAAAATTTGAGGTAACATCGAATCAGCGTATTGTTTGTCATTTCTTTTTAAGATTTCTTTAAAAAGTTTTATAACTATGGTAAAAAAGTAATATTTTTAATATTCTGTATTTAATATATTATGTTTAAGTTGAAATTAATTATTAGATACTTAAAATTAACGATTTATTTGTTATTTTATTATAGTTGTGTGACTTAATTGTACTGTAATAATGTGACTCTCCCGTGTCACATTATTACAGTGGAATGTTACCACACTTCGCTTTTCGTAACAAATTTTACATTATCATTGTTACTAAAAATACCTAAAGAGTGTGTGTTGTGTAGTTCGGTTAAGTTACTAACATGAAACATAACCAAACTACACAACACACACTCTTTTTCTCGTTTAAAAATTTATAATACTCTTAGACGTTTTGAGCAAAACAACGGCCATTTGCAAATTATGTCAAATTTAGTTCCCGGTACAGTCAATGGCGGCGCTTGAAATCGGCACAAACGTTATGCAGGGTATAGCCAGTCCACCGTATTAGTATATTTGGAGTTCAGTGTACAGGGTGCATTTCGGAGAGTGTGCGCAGGAATTGCGTAACTTAATTTCTCTCTCTCGCTTCCACCATCGGACAACCAGGCGCTCGGCCTTTCGTTGTCGACTTACCACGCATTCGCATCAAACGGTTTGCTTCATCGTTCGTCATGCGTACGACAAATGAGTGGAATTAGTTACAGCATCTGTCTTTCCATCCGATTAAAATGTTGGCATTTGTGAATAGGCTTTTCTTGAGATAGTGTGCTTTACCATCATCAGCTGCATCACTACTTACCATCAGGTGAATAGTAAAAAAAAACTATCAACTCGGTACTAGAAAAGACCATACAGACTTATACTTCAGATGTCATCAGAGTAAAAAAGAACGTATGAGGCAATCGTGGACACATGCCATGAAGCGGAATGTATGTGCATTTGAAGCTATAAAAAAATAATGAAACCGTAATCGCTATTATCATATTATTCCTTCCATTACATTACAGCCTATAAAATTTCACTGCTGAACGTAGGCTTCCCCGGTAAATAACCTAGTAGGGGGCAATTTCGCCATAGTTGCCACCCTTGGCAGGCGGGTTGGCAACCGCAGTTTTTTATTATTTTGGATTTTGATCTGGAAGATGCTGCTGCTCATAACCTGTTTCGATTTCGTTCTGTCGCCTCTTACGATACCCACGAGACGATATGGGGTAGTAGATATTCTTACACCGCCACTACATAGTACTATCATCATATTATTGTTATAATAATGTAATAATAATAATGTCATATTATTATAATAACGAAATATGTTTTTCGAAAATTTAAAAATAAATGAACACATATTATATAAATACATTTTATATATGAATGTGTAGCGTACAAAATATTAATATTATAATAAGTGAAAAGCCGACCCTTGTTATGTGAAGGATTTGGAGTTGACGGAAATGAGAATAAGGTAAAGGAAGCTATTGCTTACCCTTCAAATTAACTGAAAGGCCGGAGTATAATTGAAGCATCGTTTTGTTGAAATAATTAAATTTAGAATTATTAGTATTTGAAAAAAAATTACAATATTATTATTTTGATTAATTCATTTCACTTTTTCAAATGTCTATTGGTCAACATAGGCCTAACTCTTAAATTACCTTATAAAGCTTAGCACGCGGGTTGGCAATCTCAGTTTTTATATTATATTATTATTTTTGATCTATATTAATAAAATTACAAATGCTATGAAAAATTATATTATTTTATTTGCTGATGACATAACAGTTAATGTATTATAATGAAATTGACATTAGCAGTAGCTTAATAAATAGTGAGAGTGATATCGAAAGAAGAGTGAATGCAGGAAACATGGTGAATGGAGCTTTGCACTCCTTTATGAGCAGTCGGAAGTTGTCTAACAAGGCCTCGTTTGGCTGTGCATGAGGGTGTTGGTTCCGACACTCATGTTGGAAGTGAAAGGGTATGGCAGAAGAAACATGAAAGCAGAATAAATGCAGTTGAGATGAGAGCGTTAAGAAGTATGATAGGAGTTAAATTGAGTGACAGGATAAGAAATTGTGAGATAAGGAAACGTTGTGGTTTGAAAGAATATGTAGTGACAAAAATTGAGAAAGGTATGCTGAGATGGTTTGGCCATGTCGAGAGAATGAATGAAGAACGATTGACGAAAAAGTGTATGCAGGAGTGTGAATGAAAGTGTTGGAAGGTAGACCTAGGAGGACGTTTCTCGACCAAATCAGGGACGTCTTGGAAAAGGCCGAAGAGTACCTAAACCGAAGAGCATGGATGAATGGAAGTGGACGAAGAAACAACATAAGGATCGTAGCAAGTGGAAAGAAGTGGTCTCTGCCTACCCCTACGGGAAAGAGGCGTGATTATATGTATGTATGTATGTATGTTAATAAATATAATAAACTGGCTACAATATACCAATTTAAAATTAAACCTAGAAAAAAACTAAGATCATGAATTTAAAGCAAACAGATCACTTAGATATGAAATTAAAAATAGAATATGCTGATAAGGAAATTACGAAAACATCTAGTGATAAATTCTTCGGAATCCACATTCATAGCAATACGAAATGAAGAACGCACATTGAAAATGTTAGTAAAAGTGGCTAACTTCTCATATGCTTTATATAGACTTAACAAAAAACCATTATTGATAGCTAACCACGGATATGTAGCAGCAATCATTAGATATGGTCTTATTTGCTGGGGTAATGGAAGTAACGTAAATACAGTGTTCAGGGCACAAAAGCGCTGTGTTCGTGCGATATGTGGAATAAAACGAACGGATAGTTGTAAGAACGGATAGTAGTTTTACGTGGTAGAGAAATGCTGCAGTTATATTAGTGGTATAGTTGTAGCACGAATGTGTCGGCTCAACCAGGAAAGGACTACACTCTAGTAAAATAGCAGCTTAACGCTGCTGTGTTTCGTATGGTGAGTGTAGAGAACAGGAGACCCTTTTTACTGGAAACGAAGCATTCCATCTTAGTCCGCACGGGTGACAATGCATCTGCAACCACTTACCATCAGGTGGACTGTGTGCTTGTTTGTCACCCTTATCCTAAAAAAAATAAAATAAAAAAAAGCCATATTTCAGGAAACAAAACCTTATTACCCATTTATCTAGCGAGTGATGAAGTGATCGTCTACAAAATACATATTATAGAACAGCCCTGTTTAGGTAGAGATTTTTTGTTATGGCACCAAAGTCATACAATAAATTGCCTGAGGACATATTAAGACACCACAAAAAACTGGATTGTTTTAAAAGTAATCTACTTAATTTTTTAACTGATAATGCATTTTATTCCATTCGAGATTTTTTTCAATTTAAATATGACATTTCTAAAAATATTAATTTAAATTTTCTATCATTTAATTATATTCATTCTTCCTTCGTACTGAAACTTTTTTATTACTTGAATAGAGGCCGTTTGTTTAAATATTTGTACGTGGCAATGAAATAATATTTTATATTGTATACCAAGTGGTGGATCGCAGCGCGACTGAATTTTGAAATGAAATTGAAATGTTACGCTATTGAATTCCTACACGTTTTTTTATAGAATAAGGATGGCAAACGAGCACATAGTCCATCCGATGCTAAGTGAATGCTGTGACTTATAGATATCTACATCTCTCCTCGATTAAGAATTAAAATGCAGAATGCTTTGTCACCCCTGAAATAAAATCCTCGTTTCCAGTGAAAAACTCACAACTCACCGGACGATTTCCCGCAGTTGCCCTTCCCATAAGCATATTCTAAGCATGAATCTACATCATCATTACCAATGCATACATTTTACAGATTACATGTAATTATTGGAGCAATTATTTTAATAACATGCAATTTTCGTTATAAAACAATTATTACTCAAATAAACATCATTTTGGATTTGTAGCATGACTGACA
The DNA here is from genome assembly GCA_029286625.1 of Parnassius orleans. Classification (NCBI taxonomy): domain Eukaryota; kingdom Metazoa; phylum Arthropoda; class Insecta; order Lepidoptera; family Papilionidae; genus Parnassius; species Parnassius orleans. The sequence goes on along the minus strand of JAGSMP010000399.1, from coordinate 774,067 downwards.
TTTTGTTGATGTAGTATGATTATTCCTTTATATTTCTTTTTATTGATGAGGAAACTAATTTATTGATATCATCTGTTTAGTATATATGATTTCCAATGAAGCGTGTCATATTTGGAAACCATTATACGATTTAATGATTTCCTTAGATCGTTTCCAGTCCTATATTATCATAAAATCTTTGCATGAATTTCCATATAGCGAACGAGGGTACTACAATTCTATCGTCATTGAGAGCGATTCAATATAACCGGTCGTCCTTTATTTTATAGTTACGACTTTATCACTTCTCGCATTACCTTTCATTAAATGTAGAATTATGTTTTTTTTTTTATAATCTTGGAGCTGTACATATTTTAACTTGAAACTTGATACATATTTACAATTTAATTTCGTTGATTAGAGCGATCGTAATCGCGTTAGAAGTTAAACATTTTGAGCATTTCGAAGTACCGCATCAACATGTTTTATACGACTACCGGGTTCTAAATATCGTATTCTTGGATAGAACCATCAACGGGAAATTCTGGGTACTAGATCTTTTTTCAAAAACGTACAACGTGCACTAAAACAGTCGGTGACTATTTTAATAAGCTGACCATGAACATAAACACGAAAATGATTTACAGACCCAACTACTGCTAGTGTTTCTAGCTCTTACTGTAATACATTGATTCTTCGTGTGACGTTATTCTACTGAAATAAGAATCAGGTTTTGGATCTCCACTGTGTTTATACAGTAAGGAATCCACATATACGCAATAAATGAAACCACAAGTAATACTGGTCCATAGGAGTATAAAATTAAATATTAAATTAAAAAATGTAAATTAAAAAAGTGAAATTTTCAAACAAAATAAATATTAAAATAAATTCAGTAAAAGTAAACACTCTGTTTAGACTAAGTACCTTGATCCCTTGGAAGAGTGGCAACGATGCACGCGAGCAGCATGGCTGTTGGCGGCCGGCAGCGTTATTATCGGCACGGCCTTTGATTCGTTTGACAATGTGCGACGAAATAAAAATACTAAACTCTTACTCACTAAACTGTTTAGGTATTTTTAGCGGCACTTTTTTATTTCGCGATACTGGAACTGAACGAAATAAATATTATTGCATATTAGTTGCGAAATTAAATGGAACCCTAAATTTTAAAATTTTCAATATATCCGCCACGTTCTTGAATGCACAAGTTACATCGCCGCATAATGTTGTCCTGAAGCCTGCTCAACAATTTCGTTCAGGATCCAGAGCCAGGCCTTTTAATTTGTCAAAGGCGGCAACAAAACGATTGCGCAGTTCATCTTCGGTTTCGGAGATCTTTGAGTACACTTAATTTTTTAAAAAGCCCCATAAAAAGAAGTCTAGAGGAGTGAGATCGGACGACCGACCTGGCTATCTGCGAGGGCCATAGCGCCCTATCCATTGTTCGCCGAACATGGTGTTAAGCCGCTCTCTCGCGAGGAGTGTGGAGTGTGGAGGAGCTCCATCTAACTGGAACCATACCCGCTGGTAAGCTGCCACAGACAATCCTTCTAAATATTCTGTTATTGGGCCGTTAAGAATATTGAGAAAGTTATGTGCATTCAGGTTTCCGTCAATAAAAACAGGGCCGATTATTTGATCTCCGTGAAAGCCTGCCCAAACATTAATGGAAAATTGGTAGTGATGAACTGATTCCCTAAATAAATGGGGATTCATATGGCTCCAGTGACGCATGGTTTGACGGTTCCATATGCCGTTTTGAGTAAATGTGCTTTCATCTGTCCAAAACACATTTAATAGAAAACGTTGGTCTTGAGACATTTTTTCCAGTACCCAGTGGCAGTAAGACTCTCTAATCGGCTTATCACGGAGCAGCAGCGCCTGCACCTTTGCATATTTATAAGGACGTAGTTTGTTCCTTTTCAGCACTCGGTGTAATGTTCTATGCCTCCCTCTAAATACACGCCCAGCTTGTCTAAGGCTGCAGGTTGTATTCCGATCGAAATGGTCTAATACTCATTGTTCGAAAGAGGGTGGAAAGTGACGCGGAGCAACTCCTTCATGAGTATTGGGCACTATGAGCTGATGTTCCCTGATTATTTGGACAGCACCCAGGATTGTGCGGACGCTAATAAGGCAGACGCGAGTCACGATAAGTACGCAGAATTATTGCTGAATTTTGGCGGCATTCGGCATACAAAAAGACCACGTCTGTCTGTATACTCTGCCGCACTGTAACAATGCTGTTGTCTTGGCATTTTGCGCCAACACACGCGTACACACAAAAGTCAAGTAGTGTCAATATCACAGTGATTTTTTTTTTAATTAAACGTACTTAAAAACACTATTTACACACACAAAGTCAATTAGCTAATAAGTGTTTATTTCACCGTAAAAAAAATTGGTTGACTAATTGTATTTATCTTAAGAAAAATAAATCACTTGAAGCAATGCGCGCAAGCAGCGAAACGCACACACACTATTCCGAACGATTCGTGGTGAACTGAAAGGGAAACTTCCATATTCCAAAATGGCGAAAATAATAAAAGTAATAAATAGCAAAGCAAAATAAATAAATAGCAAGGGCACAAGGTGCAACTATCGTTTATCGATAATTTTTTTTTTTACACTTACTTACCTACTATAAGACATTTGAATACAAGTAATTTTGATTTTTAACAATTGACAAGTTATTGATTGTTAAAAAAAGTTTATTTTTGTACAATTGCACTTACGAAACTACCGTTTTGTGACTTCCTAGGAAACGGGTAAGTATGTCTTTTTAATTGGTTGTTTTATGGTTTTTATCAAAATAATTTATTATCAATAAATCTAAGAACACACTTAAACAAAAGTTTTAGTTTAGTTTAAATATTTAGTTGTAGTTTTTAGAATTATCATAACAGCACGATAATTCTAAAAACACCATGCCCTAAGTATTTAAAGCTAAGCTTATTTTTTTTCTTTATCGATCATTACTCCCTTTGAAAGAAGCTAATGGTCAATAACAGGTGTCCTACTCTACGACATAGGCGCGCGCGCACATGCGCCGTCACCTTTGAAGAACGCCGCGTGCCTCGTGCCGCTTGTTTATGGATGCCGCCAAAAGACACCGCTGTCGACGTACAAAGTTTGTTTGTTTCTCACGTCGTAATAGTTTGCACTGCGTGGCAACGTCGTTTTTTAATGTTTAAGGGTTCAAGTTCATTGAATCATTGACCTAGTGACCCAATTCTATAGAGAGTTCAAATTTGCTTAAAATTAAAACTATTACCGACGGACTTACCGATTACGTTCATTTTTGGTATATCGTCAGCAAAGGCGATAACAAGTATGTGGTTTCATTTATTGAATATATGTGGGACCCATTCTGTATAGCCTATCGGCGTAGATGTGCAATGATTCGCAACGTGACCCACTTTTCCATATCTAAAATATTTCTTCTTTTCAGGAAGCTTACAATTAGGTGCTACATGACCATTGCAACTATAACAGATTGGCGATGATGGTCTTGTCCCAGTGTCTTTTACGATGCTTACTGTTATATCTGTTCGTGGAAAAAAGTGTCTTGCCGTCTTCTTGGACCTAAAAAAAAGCATTCGACACGGTCTCCAACCCCAGACTTTAACGTAAACTGGAGCTAATTGGTATCCAAACGACGCCTTTAGAACTATTTAAAAGTTGTTTATTAAATCGATTGCAAAGAGTTAAAATAGGTCAATATGTTAGTAAATACTCTGATATTACGTATGGCGTGCCGCAAGGCAGTGTACTTGGGCCTACCTTATTTTTAGTTTACATAAATGAACTGTGTGATCTAAAGTCTAAAGGAACCCGCGTTTTATCCTACGCTGATGATACTGCAATAGTATTTTCAGACCGAAACTGGGATTCAGTACGAAGGGTAACCTAGCTTGCTTTGATTAAAGTTGCGTTTTGGCTCAAGTCTAATTCACTCACTTTAAACGCTCAAAAAACCAATTATATTTGCTTCACATTAACTAACAAAACTCAACCAGATACTAATTTTGCCATAAAAATTCATACATGTGATACTAATAATGCTAAATATCTATGCCTATCTATCAATATAGTAAATAAAACAAAATATTTAGGATTCGTTTTAGATCAACGACTATCTTGGTTTAATCAGATTGAACTTGTGCGTGAATTAAAAAACAAAGTTGGCTTTTTAAACAGTTGAGATATGTAGCTTCTAACAAACTACTTAAACAGATTTATATTTCCCATATCCAATCTATTATTTGTATATTTATATTCCTGTCTGGGGTGGAGCAACGAAAACTATATTTCTATGTAGAAGTGGAACGGTCACAGAGATCACTTTTAAAAGTCATGCATCTAAACCTTTCCTTTTTTCAACCACCAACTTGTATCAAATGTGTAACTTGCTAACAGTAAGAAAATTATATATTCTACATTCTATTCTAAAATTTCATAAAACCTTAGTATATGACCATAACACTCAAAATAAAAGAAGAAAGGATATAGTCATAATTACTAAAATAGTAAATTCTGCTTTTGCTTTATTATGAAGAAATTGAGGATTTACTATATTAAATTATTTGATAAAGAGTACATATACACACACAAACACACACACACACGCGCCAAACCTACTAAAACAAAAAAACCTTATGACAAATTATTTATGGGTTATCTATAAAGTTTTTTCATCTGGTTGGGCTGTATAAATATACAATGTCATTGGGAGATGGGTGCAAAGCTTTCAAGGGGCGCTATTATAGACAATTTAGAACCATTTAAGCCATGCCTGTCTTAGATGAAGTCTAACCATTTTTTTAATAACTTTTTATGAGTTTTAGCGAAAATGCCCAAAATTTTCTAATTAACTTTTATTTATGGCCAAATTAGACAATAAAAAACATGTATTTTATTTTACTCTATTAAAATCATGTAAAGGCAATCTAATAAGACATGTTTTAAGCCCATGTATCTTAAGATAATTTTTTTGAAAACGTTTGAAGTTCACGAAAAAGATCTTAAATTTATAAATACTGTTTTTAACTCTCATTTAAAAAAAACTAGGCTAGGTTTTTTTCGTACAAACCTTTTTGAAAACATGCTTGATTATCGTTCTTTGTTTTGAGGTATCATTCATGCAGATATATAAAAAAATGTTGAATCTAAGTCTTACAAACCAATTTGAGGGAGTAAATTTAAATTTTTGGCTAACTTATTAAAACGAAATTTTAATTGAAATCTTTTATTATTCATGTTCAAACTGACGACCGTTATTTCTAATGCAAGCACGGGCCCGGTTTCTCACTTCTGTGGTCGAGCTATTAGTTATTCCTTTGTATTTATTTCTATGCTCGTATAAACTAGTTATTTGGCCCGGCCCCACACGTAAGAGTCGATTGGGTTCAGATCAGGTGACCGTTCGGGCCAAGGGATAGGTACATCTCGTCCAATTCAACCTTGAGGGAAGCTGTTATTTAAAAATTCTCGAACGGTTAAAGTCCAATGCGCTGGGCAGCCGTCTTGTTGAAAAATGACTTCTCGATCTGTTTCAAATATCGGGCAAATATCGGATTGCTCCACAAGCAACGGTAATGTAATCCATTTCCAAAAATTATAATTTTAAGTAATTCTCCCGTTTAAAGAGTCCGGCAAGAAGTGGGGCCCGATCAATATTCTGCCTATTACTCCAGCCCACACATTTACTGAAAATTTTCTCTGGAAGGATTCTTGTTTTTCCAATGTGGATTGTTGTTCTTGTCCGCCCATTCGTTCAGGTTATGGAAATTCGTGATTCCCTCCCTAGAAAATTTACTTTCATCTGTTCACAAGATCGATTTTAAAAACCATACATCCTCAATATCCCTGTTAAGTAGAAAACAGCAGAACTGCATCCTTCTTTGGAAATCTTGCACTTCCAGACCTTGCACACCTCTCCATGGAAAGGATATTTGTCGTTTTGGTGTATTGTATGCCACACCTTCCATTGGGAAATATTTAAATTTCGAGCTACTACTCTAGTAATAGTTGTAGGATCCACTTCAAACGCTGGCAAAATATCATCTTCGAAGCGAGGTGCATGTATGCCTGGGTTCACCCCAGGTTCCACTTGGTGTATCCCATCTTGAGCAAGTCGTCGATACATGTTGTAAAATACTGGAACATTCGGGACTCTGCGATTCGGATAGCGCTCTTGATACATCCGTCGTGCTAATGATCCATTGCCATCTGCTCTACCATACATAAAGATGATATCCGCATATTCGTGATTCGAAAAAGTAGCCATAGTCACTTAATAATCGATAAAAACAGCGTAAGAGCGCACTAAATGTCAACTGAGAACATCAAAATAGTCCAAAATCAACACGTCCAGGAGCACGAGAGCAGCTACGACTGGACACGTTGAACAAATTTGTAAACAACTAACGAGATCAACACTTGCAGGAGCGCAGAGGGCTTCAATTGAACTAGGTTAAATTCTGTATCAACGCGATAACGTCCACTCACAATGGCAGTATTTATTTGACTAATGTTATTCAGTTAATTCTAACTGACCCTAACTAAAGAAACATGACTCTGTTTCCCTAGTAACTGAGTTGGTTTTGCTTTAAAATTAAAGTTCTAATCATTGGGCGAGCTACCTGGAAATACCATGCAAACGGCAGCTATTGTTTAGAGAATCCCCACAATTTGTTTCTTAGAATTTTACTACGCTAAAATTTTGAACAAAAAAGTATTTTCAGAGCAAAAACCGGGCCTGTGTTTGTAATCAATAATCACGGCAGTTATTTTAAATATAAAAAATTGATAATTTCAGTTCCAATTTTGTTTTAATTAGATATCAAAAGAAAAATTTTTTCTTCCTCAAATTGGTTTGCATGTCCTAATTTCAATTTTTTTTTATGATATCGGCATGAATGATACCTCAAAACAAAGAGCGATAATCAAGTATGTTTTCAAAGAGGTTTGAACGAAAAAAACCTAGCCTAGTTTTTTTTTTAAATGAGAGTTAAACACAGTATTTATAAATTTTAGATTTTTTTCATAAATTTCATACGTCTGTAAAAAAAATTATCTTAAGATACATGTGCTTAAAACATGTCTTATTAGATTCCTTATACATGACTTTAATAGAATAAAATACAAAACATGTTTCTTTATTGTTTAATTTGGCCATAAATAATAGTTAATTAAAAAATTTTGGGCATTTTCGCTAAAAATCATAAAAACTTATTTAAAAAAATGCTAAGACATCATCTAAGACTAGCATGGTTTAAATGGTTCTAAATTATTTATACTAGCGCCCCTTGAAAGCTTTGCATCCATCCCCCAATCACCCGGTATAATTGTAAATGAAAATGATAAACATACATAAATATCAATCAAATAAAATAAATACATAAAAATACATAAATAAATAAAAACCCAATCAGATGGAAGCCCTCGGCAGGGGAGACAAAACGGCCGAGGGGTAAGGGAAAAGGGAAAGAAACCGGCGGACGATGCGGGTGGTATCAAGGAGCACAGCCTTCTGCATTTGAGCTTGGAGCTGTCCTTCACGGAGTCCCAGTCGCCTCAGATGACTCGAGAGGCTGACTGGGATTAACCCGTTCGCAGAAACGACTACAGGAATAATTTCGATCGGCAGTCCACCCCACATGTCGATCACCTCGTGAGCCAGGTCCAGATATTTTGTTCGCTTTTCTGTTTCGGCTTTCACGAGGTTCTCGTCATACGGAATGGTAATGTCGACCAAAAATATCCTTGACTGTGCCCGGTCCATCGGCACAATATCAGGCTTATTCGCAAGAATAGTCCAGTCTGTGATGATGGCCCAGTCCCAGTAGAGCCTGGCGCGGTCATTTTCGAGCACAGCTTCCGGCATGTACTTATAATCCAATACACGAGACCGTATTTCAGAGCGAGCTCCTGGTGTAGAATCCTGGCTACTAGATTCCGTGCAAGTACTCAGAGTTAGAAAGAGCCGAGCAACCGGAGATGACATGCCTAAGTGACTCACCGGGATGGCGTCGCTCGACGTCGCGCGACAAGCTCGACAGACGTCGACGGCACCATCCTTTAGGATGTATCTCCGATAGTTGTTGGTATTAATAACCTGATCCTGTATAGCACAGACAAAACTATCGGTTTCCCCAAAAATGTTACCAAAACTTAACCAGTGGAGGGAGGCAACTGTGTCTACGGAAGGCTCATGTAGAGCCTTGTAGAACCTCCCGTGGAGCTCCTTCTCCTTCCATACGGTCTCCCAGTCGGAAATACTCTGTACTACCGGGTCTTGCCATTACTTGTTGGCTAAGGATGGAGAGGTAAGTCCTTTATCACAAAAAAGGACGTCCCTATAGAGTGGATCATCCGCTTTCGTCAGAAAGTAGTTACGGAGGCTGCACACTTCACGATTATCATGGTAAGCGCGCTTATAAAGCCACGCTCACCATGTTTCCGCTTCAAGTACAGCCTCGACGATCTTGGATGATGCATCCTATGGGACGTCATAGTAGTGCGGACTTTTCTATCCAGGGCGTTAAGTTCAGTTCGAGTCCATCTAAGTATGCCAAAGGTATATATGAGAACAGGAATAACTCAACCGTTATATGCGTGTGTCTTATTCACACCGGACAAAAGGCTGTTAAGCACTTTGGTCAAGCGTGCATAAAACACATCTCAAACTGACTGTTTCATACCCGCCTTATCGATACCGATATTCTGTGATATACCCAGGTATCGGTATGTTTCAGCCTCGGAAAGGAACCTTATGTTGATGGGCATAGATAAGTATGTGCCCTCAGAGTTAGCAACTCTTCCCCTTTCAACATGCAGGACCGCACACTTATCCATCCTCAGCTCCATTCTAATAGAATTACTAAAGTCACAAGTGATGTTTAGCAATTCCATAAGATGGGAGCTACTGGAGGTAAATAATTTGAGATCATCCATATAGAAAAGGTGGGTAACTTTTGTACCTCCTTTCCGAAGCTGAAATCCCCTCCCGGAGTCCTCCAGTAAGGTACTGAGAGGATTCAGGGAGAGGCAAAACCAGATTGAACTCAAACAATCGCCCTGGAAGATACCCCTTCTTATCCTTATGTGGCTTTCCGCATCCGTCATCCGCTCGCCTAGATGGCAAAGGATTGTATTTTTTGCTGCATACAATGCCCGAGGAAGTATCTAACTGTACAAAATTATTTATTATTATTTGGGGTATTTATAGAGTATTCTCATCTGGTTGGGTTGAATAAATTTATTAAAGGAAATAATAAATAAACATAAATATATATTTAATATACTAACATAAATAAATAAAATCCCAACCAGATGGAAGCCCTCGGCAGGGGAGACCAAACGGCCGAGGGTTAAGGGAAAAGGGAAAAAATCCGGCGGATGATGCGGGCGGTATCGAGGAGCACCGCCTTCTGCATTTGAGCCCGGGGCGGTCCGTCATGGAGTGCAAGTCGCCTCGGATGACCCGAAAGGCTGACCGGGATTAACCCGTTCGCAGAGACGACTACAGGAATAATTTCGGTCGGCAGACCACCCCACATGTCGGTCACCTCGTGAGCCAGGTCCAGATGTTATGTTTTCTTATCTGCTTCGGCTTTCACGAGGTTCTCGTCATATAGAATGGTAATGTCGACCAAAAATATCCTTGACTGTGCCCGGTCCATCAACACAATATCAGGCTTATTCGAAAGAATAGTCCTATCTGTGATGATGGCCCGGTGCCAGTAGAGCATGGCGCGGTCATTTTCGAGCACGGCTTCCAGCAAGTACTTATAATAAGGCAGTTTCCGATCCACGAGATCGTATTTCAGAGTGAGCTCCTGGTGGAAAACCCTGGCTACTAAGTTGTGTCTATGCAAATACTCACAGTTAGAAAGCGCTGAACAACCGGAGGTGACATGCCTAATTTATTATTATTATTATTTCATTGTTTAAAAAGAAATAAATTATTGATAGTAAGTTTATAATATAAGGCTATGTTAGCGTGTAGCCGTTTGGCACAAGTATTTTAAATACTTAAAAGGAGGTCTCAACTACAACACTGTCACAATGTACTTATTACCCAATCAATATTATTATTATTAGATTATAGTATTAACATCTGATGTCTGCGTATTTGTTTTATGGTTCTGTTAAATCGTATATCGTACTTACAGCTTTCTCTACTTATATCAATTACAAATTTTTGCCAGTTCAGTATTTGATTGTGCTTCCTCATTTACATCCTGCACTAGATGCTATACTTAGACGCTTAGGTCTTATACGCGTGCCAGCATACTAAAAATTTCGGCTCATATTGCTTTTCCGTGCGGCTTACTATCCCACTTCTGAACTGTTGAATTGTAATTAACTTTTCAAAAGAAATAAAAAACTTTTGGCTTTCTATCACTATATGTTAATATTTTTGTAAAAATTAGCAATTTCCATCGAACTCCATACAACTCCAACAACCATAAGTTGGCCGTCACGTTTATCTCTCCTCTCTGCTCCACTGATCACTATCTACGCCCTCCACGTCACCCATAACAACACGGCGCACCACGCGTCGCCTTGCCAATATAATCTTTTTTTCTTTGGTACAATATTAAATTTTGTAATATTAATTATAAGCAAGTGCTCGACTATGATCCCGCCGAATGGTAAGTGGCAACGTACTCTTATGCGGTTAAACGAGCTTAGTAAAAACCTATTCAATCTTCTTTTGGAGACATCCACATTATATTCGTCATATTATATGCATTTTCATACGCATTAAAGACCAATCTAAACGCTTCGCCTGAATGCTAGGTTAACATCATTCGTCTTCTTTTCCGATGTTGGTATGGGGTCGGAGGAATTAAATAGTAGAATTCCTGCGCTCTATGAAATGTGTTATAATTATTGTGAGTAATAAAGCCATAATATAGTAGGAAATGCAATTATTATTTTTTAAATTAATTATGATTATTTCAGTTTAAATTAAATGTGATTAATTTTATTCAATGCTTTTTTGTATTATACCGGGTGTTACAAAACTACTCCTAAAGTCTAAAGGAGGTTAAATAGGGCCTTATAACGAGTCCATTCACAGTATTTAAGAACCGTAGTAACGCTGTATAAAATACCCCAAAAAAAAATATTTTCACTGTGTGCAGACCCTATTTCAGTAAAATTAAACCTACATTTCTACCAATTCGCGGAACGACAAAAATTTTAAAATACCTAACCTAACGAAACAAACTAAACGAACACTTACTTTTTCATAATAAACGTCAAATTTACAGAAACGGCTCAAAGTTTTACACAACCTCGCTCGTCGGGGTATGGCTTGTGTGGCATTTCGCACCATCGTTGGTGTTATTGATGCGAAAACCGATCTAACACGCTGTTCGATCTCGGCAACCGTTGGGCAATCGGAGAAATACACTCTGTCCTTCACATAACCCCACAAAAAGAAGTCCAAGGGTGTGAGGTCCGGAGAACGAACAGGCCATATCACCGGCCCCCGCGGCCGATCCATCCTCGCGGAAAGCGGACGTTAAGATGTTCTCGTACGTTGCGAGCAAAATGTGGCGGAGCTCCATCATGCTGAAACACCATGTTTCTTTGGTTCTCAAAGTAATCCCAGTCAGCCACAGGAAAGTCGTCAATCGCCTCTTCGAATTCCGTTTGTAAAAACGTTAGATAGTCGCTACCGTTCAGACGTGATGGCATAATGACGGGACCGATGATATGCCCGTCATAAAGGCCCGTCAAAAGGGATTCACGCGAACCCAAACGTGATCGTTATGCATATTTGAAAGTCCTGACCTCGTGAATGTTGCCTCGTCCGTCCAAAGAATATAGTTTACGTAATTAGGGTTTTCCTCTAACTGCCTGAGGTACCACTCGCAGAAGTTCCTCCTGGGTGCAAAATCGGAGGGTATCAGCACCTATGTACAGCGATAGTGATAAGGGTGACGATTGTCGTCACGAAGAATTCGCCAAACTGCAACATGGTTTATACCGAATCTTGTTCCGGCTCGCCTCGTACTTGTGGTCGGCTCTTCTTTAAAATGCTCTAACACTAATTCAGCCTGCCTGGCGTCGACTGTGCTTGGACGTCCACTTTCAGTAGACCGATTAAAAGAGCCGGTGGAATGTAGTCGTCTTGACATGTTCAGAAAACACTGGTACGAAGGCAGCCGTCGCTGTTCAGTGGGGGGTCTACCATCGATAAATCGTTGCCGATACAGTTCGCGAGCACGATTTAAATTGCCATCTTCATGGCCTACGCATAACATCATATCGTAATATCCCTAGTTAGAAAGCATCGTTATTTTGCAAAAAATGTTGGAAAAAAAACTCGAAACATTTGTAGGATATCGATTAGAAGATTTGAAATTGACAACATTTTTTTTCCAACTTGACATTTTTTGAAGCTAGTACTTGAGTATAATAACATCCTTGTATTGAGGTAGCAAATATTTATGAATGAAAAATAGACAATTATTAGGTAAAATAGGTACGTAGGACTTTCTGTTAAATAATCTGGTTCCCTGACATGACAGCTTACTAGGGTTGACAAAATTTTTGGCTTTGATAATTAATTATATTTTTTACAGGTTATTTTGTAACACGTTGTATAAGAGGGCAGTGAACATTTATATAATGACAGGCAAATCAACATTCGCAACACCCGAGAAATTGGAGTACGTTGCAGGCCCTTTAGTGTTTGCGTCAATATAAAACATCATTAAAATTCTCATTTAACTCAAGTTCAATAACTTTATTAAACAAAGATTGTATAAAAAGGTCTATTAAAATATTAAGGAAATTTGGATGATAATAACCCCTGGGAATGAGATGCTCACTACTAAGTTATTTATAATTTGTTTTGTGTTGTTAATTATTGTGTAACTTTAATGTTTTTAAACGGTTTTCTTAAAAAAAAAGTCGCTCTGGGTTTCTTGCTGCTTCTTCCCATGACAAAGGTATTTTCTAAACCAGTGGAAAATAAACAAAAGATTGACTTTTAATAAGTGTTATTTTTAATCTATATTAATAAAAAAAATATTTCTATTTTTTTTTTTTTTTTTAATAATAAGTTTCATTAATAGTTGTTACATTGTTTTACAAGACATTATTTACGATAACCATATCTTTAATATGCTTTAAAATGTACAACTTATATATAAACACATCATGCATATTTTACGCAGGTTACAATTAATATTTAGGTATATAAATAGAAACATAAAAATAAATATTAGTTCTCTCTAACATCATGTTACAAATTTTACAAAAGCTGAATTTCAGAGAATGGTGAAAAGTGTCTGTCGCGTCACTGACTTAATTAAATTAAATTGCATAGACTGTAGACAGGTGAATTACGACCCATAGTTGTTTTTTCGGACAAAACTGAATATAAATAGTTATATAAGATGCCGAAAAACATTTTTTTATAGAATAAGGTGAAAAACGAGCACACAGTCCACCTGATGGTGGTTACTGTGGCCCATAGACATTACGATTGAAAAAGCTAATGCGTTGTCAGCCTTGATGACTAAGATGGAATGCCTCGTATCCAGTAAAAAGCGTCTCCGATTCTCTACACTCACCATACGAAACACAGCAGCATTGGGCTACTACTTTACGCTTTCCTCTTGCGGCTACTGTCTTCTGCTTGTATTAAGCATTTTCAGCTTATTAAAAATGCTAAAAATTAATTAGCTGAGATCCGCTTAATAAAATAAAATAATTCGTCTTATCTAATTTAAAGAACACTTCCCGCCCTCCTTCAATAGCTTGCACTATCCTCGTCACCACTAAACACAGCAGCATTCTCCATACACCACTAAACTAGAACCGCTATAGCGGTCAGCCACCAGTGTGTTTGCACTGTCATTGTTTAGAGAACTCCACATTTTATGTATGATTGTTATTCCTAAGCTTAATAAACAGAATAAATCTGTCGTCGTATGTGGAGACTTTACTATAAATCTTTTTGAAACTTCTTCCATGAGTATTAAGTTTAGATCATTGCTCCAATCATAAAAACTTGTTAATTTATTCTTAAACCCATCACGCATTGCAGGGCCTAGTGCAACTTGTTGATGTTGTTAATATTTTTACTGATGTTGAGCCCTTACATAAATTAATTATTCGAAATTTAAGTTCTGATCATTGTGGACAGTTGGTCGCACTACAATGCACAAAGAACAGAAAGTTAAGAAAGTTGTGCTTGTTCCAATAAATGAACATCGCTTAGAGATATTTAGTAGTAGTATAGTATATAACTTAAATTGAAAATTTAATAACCACCGAAAAGAACCCTACCGCAGCTAATAAAACAGCTGATGACCTTAAAATCGCCTTATCAATTTTGATAAAACATGTCTAAGCACCACCACTAGAAAACCTGCTTTTAAATAAAGAAAATCGCACACAAATCGGTTCACCCGTTTAAGAGCTACGGTGCACACATACAGACACACACATACACATAGCGGTCAAACTTATAACACACCTCTTTTGCATCGGGGTTTAAAAAGCTGCCATTTCTTCCATATAAAAACAAGACTCACTATTTATATGGATCATAGTTTATGTCTTGAACTTAATAAAATATTTACTTTTAAAACACTCTCTGTAAACAGTCGCAAATCGTTTAATGAGTGGGCGAAAGTAGGAATCCATAGGAGTAAAGTAAAGTTATACCTTTACAATGAAATATCATATAATAATAGTGTTTCATTAAGAGAATATGAAAAAAAATGCCATAATATTTAAAAGATTAGAATAGAATAGAATATTTTTTTAATCAATATAGATCATATGTAATTCTTATTGAAAGACATTTTTTACTTTACCACTGGTTGGAAAAAAAACTTCTGTCCTGGGAAGAACCAGCAAGAAACCCAGCGGGACTTTATTTTTTTAAAGTAAATTTTACATTAATGGATGTACAAACTATTTAAGTACAAAATTTATTTTAGAAACTACTTGGAAGCGACCACCTCATTCCCAGGGGTTATTATCAACCATGTATTCATTTATACTATAGTAACCCTTTTTATAGAGTTTCAGCTTAACAAAACATTTAAACTTGGTAATAGAGAGAGTCACTTTCCGGGACCTTGTTGTAATAGCATATACATTGCCCCAAGAATGAATTACTGACTCTGTGGAGTCGAGAAACTGGCATCACTAGCTTATGTTTGTTCCTAGTGTTTACAGAATGTATATCACTTTTTTAACTAAAACTACTTTTGTTTTTGTGAACATGCATTAAATTTTCGTAAATATACTGAGAGGCCAAGGTTAATATATTTAATTTTTTAAATTTATCTCTAAGAGCCTCTCTCGTTTTTAGGTTGTAAATAGCTCTAATGGTCCTCTTCTGTAAAACAAAAATAGTTTCTGAATCAGCCGCATTTCCCCATAGCAAAATCCCACAAGACATTGTGCTATGGAAATAACTGAAATAAACTAATCTAGCTGTCTCGACACTAGTGAGACCTCTAATATTTTTACAGTATATGCTGCAGAACTTAGTCTGCTTGCTGGTTTGGATATATGGGAGCCCCATTGAAGCTTTGCGTCGGGAGTGATGCCAAAAACAGTGGATTTAACAGGGCTCATTTCTTCCCCATTTAAAAACACATTGGTACTCAGATTTTTAACATTCGTTGTTGTAAATTTAATACATTTAGTTTTATCTCCGTTTAAATGTAGATTATTAACGGTAAACAAATGCACTAATTTTGATATAGTATTATTCACTTCGTCACATTTAAATTATTGACGTTTAAGTTTAAAAATCAAGGAAGTATCATCAGCAAATAATACTATATCATGATTATCTCCTACAAGGGAAGGTAAGTCATTAATATACACTATAAATAGGAATGGGCCAAGAATTGAGCCCTGAGGGACACCCATTAGTACAGGTGATATTATAGATATTAATAATAACTTTCTGCATTCTATTACTTAAATATGAAATAATGAGTTTAAGTGCTGTGTTCTTGACACCATAGTACTGTAGCTTCCTGATTAATGTCTCATGGTGAACACAGTCGAAGGCCTTGCAAAGGTCACAAAATATACCCAAAGCATCCTCAGAATTCTCCCATGCACAAAAAATATGTTTAATAAGCTCAACTCCAGCGTTAGTTGTCGAGCGACCCCTTGTAAAACCGAAATTTATTTTTATGTAGCAATTTATTAATATTAAAGAAACTTAAGATCTGATCTAAAATTATTTTTTCAAAATTTTTACTAAATGTTGGTAGTACAGAAATTGGTCTAAAATTGGCGGGGTCTAATGTACTACCAGATTTAAATAAATGTATGACTTTACTATGTTTCATTAAATCAGGAAACACACCAGATTCGACGCTTGTATTAAATACAGTGGCTAGATAAGGTGCTGTTATATCTATTATAGATAAAATAGCTTTAACGGAAATCCCCCATAAGTCTGCCGTTTTCTTAACATCAATAGTTTTAAAATATTTAACGATATAATTTGGCAATACTCTATGGAATTTAAAAGTATTTGAACAAGCCTTTACATTTTGTTTAAGCAATGATTAAGCGACAGTAGGAGAATAATTTAATGATTTTGTTGTCAAAAAAGGAACAACAGTAAAATGTTTCTCAAAAGCCATAGCAACTTCTTGATCAGACCGAGTCAAATTATTGTTAATATTCAATTGAAAATCCGAGTTGCGCGGTTTGACCTTGCCCGTTTCGCCATTTATTATTCTCCGGGTCATTTTAATTTTGTTAGATGCAATTTTAATTTTGTTACTTAAATGTAAAGCCTTAGCTGTGGAGCACACTTTTTTAAATATTTTAGAATATGTTTTTACATAATCTCTAAATATAACACTACTATTATCTGATCTTTCATTATAAATCTCGTATAACTTTCGCCTACTTTTATAAATTTCTACTTTCGCCCATTTATTAAATGATTTGCGACTGTTAAAAGAGAAAGTTTTAGAAGTAAATATTCTACTAAATTCACAAGTTATAATTTTAAATAATGTACCATACAAATAATTAGCACTATTTTTAAATGAACGTGATGGAAGTCTTTTTATTATATTACTTCTAAACCTCTCAAAGCGATGTTCATTTATTTAAACAAACACAACTTTCTTATTTTTCTGTTTTTTGTGTATGTAAGACAATGATACCAACTGTCCACAGTGATCTGAACTTAAATTTTGAATAATTGATTTATGCAAGGGCTTAACATCTGTAAAATATATCTATGCAGGTCGCACTAGGCCCAGCAATACGTGTTGGTTCTAATAATAAATTATAAAGATTATACGATTTAAACATTGAGCTAAACTTAATACTAATGGAAGAAGTTTCAAGGAGATTGATGTTAAAGTCTCCACATATTACAACAGACTTGTTCTGTTTACTAAGTTGGAGCAAAACTTCTTCCAAAATCCTTTCAAAATAGTCATAAGTAGCACATGGGGGTCTGTAAACACTTACAACAATGAGGTGCTGAGCTCGACACAACATTTCTACAGTTCGCTCAAGAGAGGCTCACAATATCCTTACGTTCTTTATATAATAATGATTTATTTGCTAATATTAAGGAGCCACCACGTAAACTTTTTTCTCTATTGAAGGAACTGACCACCTGGTGATTTCTGAAATTAAATATGAAATTATAATTTTTTAGCCAATGTTCAGTAATACAAAGGATATGTTTGTTGTTACTATTTAAAAACAATTCAACTTCCAATTCTTTGCCCATCATGCCTTGTATATTTTGATGCACCAGGTGTAAACAATTTTTATTAATTATTTGTGGGCTGCATTGAAAATTAATTAAACTCTTATTATTGCTAGAGATTGCCTCTATTGTCGCATTTACTAATTTAAATTAGTTGGAACTGATTCCAAATTAAATGTCAAATGATTAACATGCTCAATAAAAGCAGTATTGGTAGCCAAAAACTTGGCTGAGTTAAAAAGTAAATAATAAGATAGCACATTTGCTACCAGTCTTAAATTATATTTGGATAGGTAATACCTATCTTCTGTCCAAAACTTTTTTATTAAATTATTTATGTCAATTAAATGAAATTTGTCATTATTATCATTACAATTATATGTCAAATTTAAATTATTGTTACATATTAAATTATTCATTTGTATATTTAGATAATGTCTTAGATTATTTTCCTGTGGCAATCCCTGTATGTAAGGCATTGTGAACAAGACAATTTTGTGTACATTTAAGTTATTAAGTTGTTCAATATATCTTAATAACTGTTTGTTGTTTACACTGCCTCTTCTACCAACAAAAAATATTATTGTACTGTGTGTTCTAAACTGGTAAGACGAAACTACAAAACTCCAATTTCAATTAAATTTTAAAAATAATTTAACGAAATCAGCTGAAGATGTTGCAACGGCTTTTGAACAATATTTTACCGAAATTTCAATCTTGACTACAAAGTTACTCAATTCCTCAATTCGAAAGATGACGCCAAGTAATTTTTCTAAGAAAATTTAAATGTCTGTAAAAAAGAATTTCCATTTCATAAAATATTATCAGGTGATATTGTAAAATATTTCAAAACTATTAATATTAAGAAAACAGCCGATCTATGGGGTTAAGGCGGGGGGGGGGGGGATTACTGCGTCTATAATAGATGCGTTTGCATCCCAATTTTCTAATTATTTTCAATGATAGTATCGAATCTGGTGTTTCCTGATTTAATGAAACATAGTAAAGTTATATCTTTATTTAAATCTTGTGGTATATTGAACCCCACTAACTTTCTGTACTGCCAACGCTCAATAAAATTTTCGGAAAAATTTGTCTAGATCAAATGCTAAGTTTCTTTTATGTAAATAAATTACTCCATAAAAATCACTTTGGTTTTACAAGGGGTCGCTCTGTACTAATTGACGGCCGTGTTGAGCTGATTAAACATATTTTCTGTGCATGGGAGAATTCAGAGGATGCTTTGGGTATATTTTGTGATCTTTGCAAGGCTTTCAACTGCGTTCACCATGAGACATTAATCAGGAAGCTACATCATTATGGTGTAAAAAACATAGCACTCAAACTTATTACATCATATCTAAATAATAGAACGCAAACAGTGGTTATTAATGGGAGCAGTTCTTCCGGGTCGGTAGTATCTATGGGTATACCTCAGGGCTCAATTCTTAGCCTCTTTCAGTTCTTACTTTATATTAATGACTTACCTTACTTGTTAGGAAATAACCATGATATAGTTTTATTTGCTGATGATACTTCGTTGAATTTCGAACTTTTTAAGTTAAACAGGTTTAATACTATTGTGATTTCAAATGGGGAGCAGCAGGGGCTTGTTGAATCCACATTTTTTCTTGGAATAACAGTTGACGCGAAGCTTCGATGGGCCCTTATATATCTAAACTAGCTAGCAAACTTAGTTCTGCGGAACATGCTATAAAAATATTACAGACCTTACATGTGTTGGAACAGCTGGATCAGTTTATTTTAGTTATTTCCATAGCATAATATCATATGGAATCTTGCTATGGGGTAATGCGACTGACATTGAAACTATCTTTCTTTTGCAGAAGAGAGCCATAAGAGCAATTTATAACCTAAGTCCGAAAGAATCCCTTAGAGAAAAATTTAAAGAAATAAATATGTATATTAACTTTTGCCTCTCAATATATTTACGAAAATTTAATGAATGTACACAAAAACAAAAATAGTTTTATTAAAAATAGTGATGTACATTCTGTAAATACTAGGAACAAGCACAAGTTAGTTATACCAGTTACTCGACTCCAAAGAGTCAGTAATTCCTTCATGGGGCAATGTATACGCTTTTACAATAAAGTTCCAGAAAATGTGCAGACCTTATCTATCAAAAGGTTTAAAATATTTGTTAAGCGAAAATTGTTTAGTAAGGGTTATTATACTACTAAATAGTACATGATTGATAATAACGCTGGGAATGAGGTGATCTCTACCATGCTGTTTTTTAATGTTTTCATAACAATAATTGTACAAAATATTATATTGTAAATTGTGTTTTTTTTTAAAAGTCCCCCTAGGTTTCTTGCGGGTTTTTCCCGGGACAGAAGTTTTTTCCGAACCGGTGGTAAAAGTAAAAAATGACTTTCAATAAGTATTACATGTAATCTATATTGAATAAAAATGATTCTATTCTGTTCTATTCTAAAAAAAATTTAGGGATCTGAATCTGCGGGCGAGGTGCTCTTCAAACTAGGTAAGACACATTGTTTTATATAGTAATGTTAAAAACGTATCAGTATTCTTATGAAATACAAAAAAGGGGCACATGTTTAACCGTGTATTATTTACAGGCTGATATCAATATTTATAATAATATTTTGATTTTCATTCAAACAAGACATACATATTATATAACCTTAGTCAGCGAAAACATTTCTTAGCATTTTTTTTTCATATTTTATATTATAATAAGGTGCGCGCTTATGCTAAGTTAAAATTAAATATTCCACAGAACAAATTAAAACATAAAAAGTTCATGAGCACCGATCCTTGGCAAGTGAAATACGAGGCGAGTCTCAATTAACGTCCCTTTCCCGCCGGATCTGAATAAATGAAACCCCCGAGCAACACAAGTGTCACACAATTACGTAATGTATGTAATTATATTATTAAAATATTAATTGCGGTGGTTTTCTTGTAGATATGTAATTAAATATATATTATGTTAACTTGTTTTTCTAATCCCGACAGGATCAATAAGATGTCAGTGGATTTGGGGTGGCCAATATTTTTAGACTAAACATTTTAATTTATTTACAATTATGTATACCACGCCCACAAAGGAACGTATATCATTGGTTTTATTTGAAATAAAACTAATTTTACGGATTTTAGCGCAATTAATTTTACTTTTTTTAATGCCCAACGTTTCGGGCACTTTGTAGCACCCACGGTCACGGGGGGGGGGACTGAGGTGTTTGACCCTGATAACATAGTTAACTAAGGCTACCTTCAACTTTTAATAATAATTTTTTCTACGCAGACCTTTTGTTTTTCTGCGTCATCGGTTTTGTTGTTGATATAATATTTTATGTTAACTTTGCCAAAGATCTCACGCCTATAATCCTAAAGAGTAGCGATCTTCACGTGTTCCACGTTTAGCCAAATTAAGTGGATTTATGTACATGTAAACTTTTGAAAAATATTGGTGGCTAGTCCATCGTTTACATAATCACACACACAATATTTCAATAGTCGCCATTTATAACGTGCTAGGTAAGTAACACTGCTAGCACAATATTTTTTGTTATAATTTTCACATAAACATCAGACCTATAAGTCCCAGGCCAACATAGGACTGTACTGATGGGACAGATAGGCCTAGTCGAATCATAGGCGTAGGCAAATAATATGACTAGCTGTCGACATATTATAACATGTAGACAAATAATGTTTATTTTGTGTTTAATTGTTAACTAGCAAGCAGGACTCCTCCTCTGCCTAGAAGTCTGACTTAGTTGGTATCGCTCTTACCTATTTTTGCTGCCAAACAGTAGTACGTGTACTGCTGTGTTCCATCTGACGAATAAATATATAAATAGTAGAGCCATGCTGTAATCCCAGCCGCCAAATTTCACGAACGCACTTGGCGGCAGAACTCCCGATACCATCCACACCATCTGGATGATTGGCGGTCCACCACTGTGCGATTTAGAAGATGTTTTCTTCCTCGCACAACTTCCTTGTGGAATAGTTTACCACCAGCGATTTTTCCGGACAGATATGACTTAGAGACCTTCAAGAAAAGAGCCTACTCCTTTTAAAAAGGCCGGCAACGCATCTGCAATTCCTCTGATTCACCTGGTGTTGCAGTTGTTCATGGGCGGCGGTAGTCACTTACCATCAGGTGAGCCGCATGCTCGTTTGCCCCCTCTTCTATAAAAAAAAAATATTGTGGTTGTAGAACGAATGGGTCGGTTCGACCGGGAAAAGACCACTAAATGCTGCTGTGTTTCGTATTGTGAGTGTAGAGAACCGGAGACCATTTTTAATAGATACGAAGCATTCAAATTGCAAATCCGGAAAATAAGTTTTATACATGAAATTAAAATTCATTTTAAAAAATTATTTATGTACCGTCACAATTATTTCAAAAGAGTCGCAAAAAGAATTCAGATATCAAAATATAGATATTAGTAGCTAACCCGTGCCCACTTTGCTGGGCGTCAAACATTTTACTTGTGATGAAATTATCTTATGTGGTTCTTAGTACTGAGTGTTTAGGATTTCTTTTCGGAATTGATTGACAAAAATATTGTTATTTCACATTAAAAATAATATCAATCACAATCAAATATAGCCTATGTCACTCAGGAATAATGTAGCTTTCTACTAGTGAAAGAATTTTTAAAATCGGTTCAGTAGTTCCAGGGATTACTTCCTACAAACAAACTCACAAACTTACAAACTTTACCTCTTTATAATATTATTAGTAAATTAGTAATTAGTATAGATATAGATATAGATATTTCTGTGACATTATCTTAATATAACTGATTTTTAAATAATATAAAAAATGATAAATAATAGGAAAACAATTTCCAATAATGCCTTATTGGGACAGATGGACATACCGAAATTATAATGGTTTCTTGGATGACAGTGGAATCCTAAGAACACTTTCAATTATTTACAAAATATATTTAGAAATAAACTCCTTTTGCTTTTTTTTAAACTTGAATACATTAAAAAGTATGCTTATTATGGCTCAGGCGGGGCCCGTTTGTTAAACGAGTGTAGGACCATTACGTAGATTATGAATAGCCCTGAGAGAAACGTTTGTCTTATGTACCGAGCTGTAGCTCCCTTTAGGAGCAGCAAATCGCTTAGTATTTGACTAACTTGGAATACGTTACCGTAATACAACAAGATAATAGTAAGAATAAAAAATAAATGGAAAACATATTGTTTTCTTTGATTATACCGGTAGTTTACGAAGATAACTAAACACATCTTTATATTTTTAAGTTGTACGTGCGAACGTGTATGAATTGTTGCTTCGCATAACACCTAGAAAAGAGCAGACGCCATGTAGTGGCGGCATAAGAGAATCCATTATCCCATAATACCATCCCGCGGATCTTATAAGAGGCGACACGGGGAAAGGAAACAGTAGATAGGCATCATTTTCCTGATGACAACTCGACAATATAAAAAAAAATGCGGTTTCCAACCCACCTGATGAGTGTGAGCAACAAAAGCAAAAACCCTCCTGTGGGGCAATTTAATTGCGAAATTCAGCAGTGGTTGAGAATGAATCGATTTTCTCATAACTTCTATTCCAATTACAGAAGTAATGAGAAAATTCATTCATTCATTCATTGCAGCCCATCACAAGTCCACTGGTGAACATAGGTCTCCTCTACGTACCACATAACACTATCACGAGCCACCAGCATCCATCGATTTCCTGCATGTCTTACGCGTTCGTCACTCCATCTAGTGGGGCCAACTTTACACTTCGTCTACTGGTACGAGGCTGCCATTCGGGAACCTCTCTACTCTAATATAAAGAGAACTAATGAACATAATATAAAGATCAAAATGTAATAATTTAAACACAATATAGTTACCCTTCTTAAGCCAAATAAATGTCGGACCTAATTTATATGGATTATTCTAGTTAAAATTAATAGTATCTATTAATGCCATTTATCAAAAGGCTTTGAATTCATTGCATCTGTTTTCACTCAACATTGTCAACACGTTCGCGCCTCCTTTTGCCTTATTCTCCTGTAATTTATTAGGCGCCTAAGCTCCATAATTAGGTTGATTAATGTACAAAATGAGATTGACTGATTTTTATCCATTTAATAATTTAGTTTTAGGTAAATATAAATTACTATTCAACAAACGAGAGAAATCTTATACATTTTTTTTATAGAAGAAGGGGGCAAATGAGCATGCGGCTCACCTTATGGTAAGTGACTACCGCCGCCCATGAACAACCGCAACACCAGGGGAATTACAGATGCGTTGCCGGCCTTTTAGAAAGGAGTAAGCTCTTTTCTTGAAGGTCCCTAAGTCGTATCGGTCCGGAAAAATCTCCGGTGGTAAACAATTCCACAGAGAAGTTGTACGAGGAAGAAAACTCCTAGTAAAACGCACAGTGGTGGACCACCAAGCATCCAGATGATGAGGATGGTATCGTCAATTGTGACGCGATGTGCGTTCGTGAAATTTGGCGGCTGGAACTAATCCGAACAATTCCTCAGAGCACTCCCCGTGGTAGATTCGATAGAAAATGCAAAGGGATGGATCATCCCTACACAGCGCCAGTGAATCGAGCTGATCAGAAAGAACTCGGTCGTCGACGATTCGAACCGCACTGCGCTGGATGCGGTCAAGTGGAAGGAGCTGCCACTGGGGTGCCCCGGCCCAGAGATGAGAACAGTATTCCATGTGAGACCGAATTTGCGCTTTGTAAAGTTGCAAGCGATGTGCCGGCATGAAATACTGTCTCGCTCTGCTGAGCACGTCAAGCTTTTTAGAGGCCAATTTGGACTTCCCTTCTAAGTGATCACGAAACTGCACGCTATTCGATATGTCGACGCCGAAGATTCCGTTGCTAGCTGAGGCAGCAAGGGGAGTGCTTTTAAACTGAGGAGATACGACATAGGGGTTCTTTTTAGCGGTAAACGCGCAAACTTGTGTCTTCTGGGGATTGAACTGGACTAAATTTAGTCGCCCCAAATCCGAAACTTTGTTCAGCAAAGACTCGACTTCAGACGCAAGCTTGCCTTGGTACTCGGCGACGTTTTCGCGAGAAATATTGGCACGGCCAGTATATAAGGCATCACCAGTGCTGTCGTCTGCATAGCAATGTATGTTACCAGTTTGCAACATATCATTGATATGCAGGAGAAACAGCGTTGGTGATAGCATGCAGCCTTGTGGAACACCAGCGTTGATAGGCTTGTAATCAGAGCATGCACCGTCAACTACGAACTTGATGCTCCGATCAGCAAGGAAACTGCAACATGGTGATCCATTTGCACAATTTCTCGGGAAGTCCATAGGAAGGGAGCTTCGAAAGAAGCGCTTTGTGCCAGACCCGATCGAAGGCCTTTGCAATATCTAAACTAACGGCCAATGCCTCCCCCTTGGACTCTACTGCCTCCACACATCTATGAGTCAGGTAGACCAAAAGATCACCAGCTGATCGACCACGACGAAAACCGTATTGGCGGTCACTAATCAGCTGGTGATCCTCAAGGTACCTCATGAGCTGGCAGTTTATAATAGACTCTATTATTTTGGAGAACAAGGAGGTGATGGTGATGGGCCTGTAGTTGGATGGATCTTAGCGGTCGCCTTTTTTAGGGATCGGATGGAACAAAGCTGTCTTCCATGAATTCGGGACTACGCCTTGGGAGTAGGAGTACCGGAAAAGACGCGTTAAAACCGGGGCCAACTCCGGAACACACGTCTTCAGCACAATGGAGGAACTCCATCAGGCCCACTCGACTTGCTGACGTCCAGGGAGAGGAGTGCCTTGCGAACCGAGCGCTGTGTAAGCCGCACGTCTGGCATGGAGCACTCACACCGCGGGATAGTCGGCGGTGTATTCCCCCCGTCATTCAGAGTCGAGTTAGACGCAAAGAGAGAGCCTAACAGATCGGCTTTCTCCTTTGCAGCATGGGCCAGTGAGTCGTCCTCTCTGTGCAGAGATGGTAGAGATAGCTGACATAAGTTCCCTTGGACAGACTTGGCGAGAGACCAGAATGCACGGGTTCCGGAAGGAAGGTGAACTAGCTTCTCGCCAATTCTGCCGATGTGCTCAACTTTGCCTTGGCAATGACTCTTTTGAAGGACCTGGAGGCGGAATTATACTTCTTTTTAAGAGCGCTGGTGTTTACATCCCGAGACGTTGATGCGTCAGCCCAGGCCCGGTAGCACTCCTGCTTATAGCGTGATGCTATTTTATAGGAGCGACCAAACCTAGGCTGGGATCTGCCTCCGATGGGTACTACAGTGGATGGAAGAAAAAATGCCATACCCTGAAGTACCACATCAGCGACAGAATCAGCAACAACGCTGGGATCGTCCGCCGAGAAGGAAATCCGCCCCAAGGGTAGGATGCAAAAAAAGACCGCATCCTGTCCCAATCGGCCGACCTATAGTGCTAAACACGGCGGCAGCCTGCAGAATACAACCGCGACTTTAGAGTGAATGGCACTACACTCCGGACAAGACAATAGTCCGACGAGCATCGACTGAAACCTGATATCCGTCCGGATGAGAGGTCAGCAGGAAGTCCAACAGGAAGGTGCATGATCCTCCACATCTGGAATCCACGTAGGCAAAGTAACCAGTTGTGTCAGACCATATGTCAAGGCAAAGTCATAAACAGATCTCCCAGCATGATCGGTTAAACGTGAGCCGAAACATTCGGCGTGGTGGGCGTTAAAAACGCCAAGGATCAGGATCTCTGCAGATGGGATCTGCTGTAGCAAGGAATCTGTAGCCATTTGGACGTGGTCGATGAGTCGGTCTGTTTAGAAATTGGGCCTCCGGCCACCTACACTCACCAAGCGAAACGCAGAGGTAAACCTCTACTTCACGCTGGTATTTTGTGAGGTCGTGGTACCACCCCGGTTTGAGCCGGCCCATCGGTGCGACAGTAAAAGCTACCGCGTGGCTCTACCACTGTGGATATAAACACAAATTTTACGAGACAGCAAAAAAACTCATATTTTAAATTTTTGAAATGATTCCCTGTGACTAGTATAAGATTAAATAAGTATTTTAAATTTTGAAATGTCAATCATAACATTACGATCTATACAATAATGTAATATCTTAGCGCATTAGCCAAATGAAACATTCGCTACTCTAATTTCTCTTAGAAAAAATAAATAATATTCTTTTGGTCCAAAGAAAGTTTACGTAAGTGTCATATTTGCAATTATGCAATAAATAATTGCGGGTGCGCAAGAATTATTGCATTTTAAATTTATGAATGGAATAGGAAACTGTATGGTATTTTAGTAAGATAAAATATTTTAATTATTTTAAATGAATTACAGGGGCAAGTTTAACTCTCTCATCGTCTATCTTTTTAAATGTGTAACATTATGCATTATTTTATTGAATCGTCAATGACGTGAAATGAAAAACTGTTCATAGTGTGAAAAGTTTATTCTTCTTTTAATTAACTTTTAAATAAACTTTAACATAAACTTTTTTGTATAAACAGGAGTTTTCTAGTTTTCTAATTTTTGTTCTATTTTAGAATGAAAAAGATCGCATTCAATATGGCTATGCCCTGATTCAAAAAACATGTGGCCAATAATTTTATTGTTAAAATTTTAAAGTTGAAATTTTTTGGTTGTCCACCGCAATTTTCAGACATCATCCTCACGTGTGTTATATCACATTAATTAATAATTTATTTATACACAGATGTTACGATTTTCTCGCTAGCATTCCGTCTCATCCCAGGTATAGCAATTGAAGTTTTGGTTTCCCAAGTTATACAATGTTAAATTGTATACTGCAAGCTTATGTACATAAAAATATGGGCCTGCGGCCTGTTTCTGTATGTAGATCAAAATTTAATGCCAAAATATTAGTGTCACTTTTTGCAGCTTGTTTGTCAAAATCTCAACGCAGATAAGCAGAATCCCTACGCTTAAGATGTTTTTCATAAACCTTTTTTTGAGAGTTTGTTAGTTCATTGCTACTTGATAATTCCGAATAAGCTACACACTTTTTACACTAATTCTTTTTCTGGACATGAAAATTTAATTTACAAGTCCTGAATACTTTTTTGTACTTTTCGCATCCCACTGGAGTTTTATCTTCTTTTTTTCTCTTTTTTCTTTTGTTTTATTTGTTACTGATAATAGTGTTACTATTTGTTTATATGTTGTAATGTATTTATCAGTAACAAATTACGAGAAAAATATTTTTACGAGAACGCATCGTCGTTTGCAAAGAGGTCGTACTGTTCTACTCTCCTCAAAGTCAAAGAAGAGTACCCATATAAAATATAGTTGGAGCAAGAGAGTAGTATACAGTAGTATATTCCTTGTGTCTGTTATTTTAAATTTAAATTTTAGCAAAATAAAACTGGCTAGAAATGTTTTACTTTTTAGTAATGATAACAAATAACAATAATCAGTAAATTTTATTCTTAAAAATTTTCTAATAGATGCAAGTATTGTCGGAGAAATTATGAGAAGATGATATTTAGCAGAGTTGGCTATGGTTCAATTAATATCTCAGAACTTTTGTGCTGTCACAGTAAATATGCGAAAGTGATAGAATTGTTAGTTCACCGTGGTCAAATCAATTCTTAGATTGTAAGTTAAGTCATAGCAATAATGCGGATGTGACACATAGTTTAATTTACATAGACCATCACATACTTTGTAGTGAAAATGATACCATAACCGATTCACGAATATAGCCCTTAGGTAAGTTGACTATGGTTAATTATATGCATCAGAACATTAAAAATAATTGGGATAAAACACCAATAGACCAATATTCGCATGGTAGAACATCTTATCTGCACTTTGTAAACATGGTGCATTCTATTAACAGTGATTCACGCATTTACTGTTATATCATAACCTATAATAGATACAGATTTGAAACTTTGCCACAGTATGTATTATTACATTAGGGGCGGTTTACGCCAACAAATAGTTTTAAGTGAAAATGACAGATTCGCAAGTTTGCCATTGACGTGACGATATGGTTTTTTGTTTACCGTGTTTTAGATATTATAGCATTATAGAATTTGGTGTTATAGCATTATAGAACATTATTTTACATCATTTAATTAAGATTTCTGAGATTATTTTTAACGAATCATCGCCACCATGCTTCCGAATATTAATCATAACTTTTCATGGAATGAAACGATTTTTTAAAATAAATCAGAACTTTATACGTGATACTCGTACGTTCATAAAAAAATAGACGACGGGCATACAGACTGAAAATTCTGAAAATGATAGAAATGTATTTAATTACTTATTTTAGTCCTCCTAAATAACTTTTGTTACAAAAATGTAAAATGTACAGACATCTGCAATTTAAATTTTTATTATATTTATAGATACAAATAATAATAATGGGTTTTTATTTATTTATGTATTATTTATGTTAGTATATTTAATATATATACATATTGATTTATGTATATTTATTTACTATATTTCTTTTATATATTTATTCAGCCCAACCAAATGAGAATACTTCATAAATATCCCAAATAATAATAATAATAATATTTTATAATAATAATAATAATATTTATTTGCATAAAATATGGTACATTTTTAGATCTTATAACATAGTGTGAACATGCATGTTTCACCGATTTATCGGTATGCAAATGTAACGTCGACATGCAATTGAATAATTAAAATTATAAAATTACAATAACATTTCATATCAAAATTTAATAAAACGGTATAATGTCAATAAATTTAGGGTGTAAAAAACAGAAAAAATTAAAAAATATACAGACATGGTCATGTCATAATGCATAATGTCAAACTAGTATAATGTCAACCTTACAAATTCTAATTCATTTGTCAATTTAAAATTTCAAACATCAACAACGATTCGCTTGAGGTGACCGTCACGGCAGAATTTGATAAATTCTTTTATGTCATAAAAACAGTTTTCAATCAGAATCCCAAAAATATTTTTTTTTAAAAGATTAAATGTCAAGTTTTGAATGTGTTTCGGAATTAAATAAAATAGTGGAACGCACATGCTATAACTATTTCTAACAAAACAAGTTGTGGCTGCCTGGGGCACAGATAATTTCCACGGATATCTTCTTGTACCACCACGATCATTAAGTTGTTTTGTGAAGAGGTGAGCAATTTTTTGGTCAATATTAAAATTTCATATATATATAGGGAAGGTAATGTAAGTATTTTTAACTTTTTAAAGAGATGTCTACATGATTCCATTTGACCGACACCGCATATAGATCGTATACATCTCTTCTGTAGTATAAAGACACGAGAAATGTGTGTCGAATTTCCCCACAGAATCAGTCCATACCTCAGTATAGAACCAACGTATCCATGGTATGCCATTAGAGCTGTCTTAAGGTTAGCTAATTTTGACAGACGATACAGAGCGAACACAAACCTGTTAACCCTTTAGCATACAGTTTCAACGTGATTCTGCCATGTGAGTTCGGAATCAATCACAATACCGAGAAAGGTCGCTGATGCGGTTATGGCAATGGGATCGTTACCATGGTGTACGGATAGTTGTTGGGGTTTACCATTTTTGTTGTAAAATTGTATATACTTTGTTATACTTGTATTAATTTTCAAATCATTATATTTTAGCCAATTTGTTATATTTCTTATTTCATTATTTATTTCATCATTATACTCAGTGTTAGGTTTTTTATGTATAGTTATAGAAATATCGTCAGCATAGAGTGTAACAGGATATTGCGTACACTTTGGAAGGTCATTAATGTAAAGGATAAAGAGTAATGGTCCCAATATACTGCCCTGTGGGACGCCTGATTTATTCGCCACACTCCGACACCCATCATCCAGCCTCAGTACTTCCACAAACTGAGTCCTTTCATTGAGATAGCTCCTTATCCAATCATAGGCCGGTCCTCGCACACCATAACGCTCAAGCTTATTCAGGAGATTCTTATGATTGACAAAGTCAAAGGCCTTACATATATCGAAAAGAATGGTGGATACGGGAACCCTGTTGGCCAGATGTTTATTTATTTAATAGAAAACTACGGCATGATTACAATAATAATATACAACCTTTACTTAGTCTTAAATTAAAGCTAATTATAGTTTTCTTACTTAAAAATCATAACTTTAGAGTACGTGTAAAATAAATAGCTACTAGTACGTACGTAATAATAAGTACTAGTACGAGTAAATATATTTAAATTAATATTTTTGTTCATACTCTAAAGTTATGATTATATATACATACAGTAAGGATTCCCCATAATGCAATAAATGAAATTACAAGTAATACTAGTCCATGAAAGTGTAGTAAAATTAAATGTTTAAATTAAAATCTGTAAATTAAAAAAGTGAAATTTTCAAACAAAATAAATATTTAAATAAATGCAGTAAAAGTAAACACTCTGTTTAGACTACGTGACCCTTGGAAGAATGGCAACGTGCACGCGGACAGCATGGTGGTTGGCGGCCGGCAGCGTTGTTGTCGGCACGGCCTTTGATTCGTTTGACAATGTGCGACGAAATAAAAACTTACTAAGCTGTTTATTTTTAGCGCCACTTTTTTATTTCGCGATAATGGAACTGAACGAAATAAATATTATTGCAAATTATTTGCAAAATTTAATGGAACCCTAAATCTAAAAATTATCAAAATATCCGCCTCGTTCTTGAATGCACAAGTTACATTGCCGTATAATGTTGTCTCGAAGCCTGCTCAACAAATTCCGTTCAGGATCCAGAGCCAGGGCTTTTAATTTGTCATAGGCGGCGACAATACGATTGCGCAGTTGAACTTCGGTTTCGGAGAATTTTGAGTACACTTAATTTTTTAAAAAGCCCCATAAAAAGAAGTCGAGAGGAGCGAGGTCGGGCGACCGAGCTGGCCACCTGCGGGGGCCATAGCGCCATGTCCATTGTTCGAGGAGCTCCATCTAACTGGAACCATACCCGCTGGTAAGCTGCCACAGACAATCCTTCTAAATATTCTGTTAGTGGGCCGTTAAGAATATTAAGAAACTTCTGTGTATTCAGAATTCCGCTAATGAAAACAGGGCCGATTATTTGATCTCCCTGAATGCCTGCCCAAACATTAATGGAAAATTGGTATTGATGAATTGATTCCCTAAATAAATGGGGATTCATATGGCTCCCGTGACGCACGGTTTGTCGGTTCCATATGCCGTTTCGAGTAAACGTAAACGTCCAAAACACATTTAATAGGAAACGTTGGTCTTGAGACATTTTTTCCAGTACCCAGTGGAAACTCTCTAATCGTCTTATCACGGGGCAACAGCGCCCGCACCTTAGCAAATTTATAAGGACGTAGTTTGTTCCTTTTCAATACTCGATGTAGATTTTCCCTGATTCTATGGACAGCTCCCAGGATTTTCCGGACGCTAGTAGGACAGACACGAGTTGCGCCGTATCTCTCACGATAAGTACGCAGAGTTAACGCTGAATTTTGGCGGCATTCGCCATACAATAAAACCATGTCTGTATAATCTGCCGCACTGTAAAAATGCTGTTGTCTTGGCATTTGGTTTAAAAAACACACGCGTACACACAAAAGTCACATAGTGTCAATATTACAGTGAAAAAATAATTAAAATATACTAAAAAACACTATTTACACACACACAAAGTCAATTAGCTAATAAGTGTCCATTTCACCGTAAAAAATTGTATAAATTATCGTTTAAATTCTTTAATTTATCTTACGAAAACTAAATCACTTGAAGAAATGGCTGCAAGTAGCGAAACGCACACACACTATCCCGGAAGATTCGCGGTGAATTGAAAGCGAAACTTCCAAATTCCAAAATAGCGAAAATAATAAAAGTAATAAATAAGGCGGGCACACGGTGCAATTATCGTTTTTCGATATTTTTTTGTACACTTACTTACCTACTACAATATATTTGAATACGAGTATTTTGATTTTTAGCAATTGACAAGTTATTGATAGTTAAAAAAAAGTTTATTTTTGTACATCTGAACTGACGAAACAATTGTTTTGTGACTTCCTAGGAAACGGGTAAGTTTTTAATTGGTTGTTTTTATGTGTTTTTTATCATGTCAAAATAATTCATTATCTCTAAATCTACAAGAACACACTTAAACAAAAAAACTTTAAAGTTTAGCTTTAACTACTAAGGTCGTAGTATTTTTAGAATTATCATAACAGCACGATATTTCTAAAAACACCATGCCCTAAGTATTTAAAGCTAAACATATTTTTTTTGTTTATCGATCATTACTCCCTTTGAAAGAATTTAATGGTCAATAACAGGTGTCCTACTCTACGACATAGGCGCGTGCGCACTTGCGCCGTCGCCTTTGAAGAACGCCGCGTGCCTCGTGCCGGCTGTTTATGGACACCGCCAAAAGACACCGCTGTCGACGTACATAGTTTGTTTGTTTCTCACGTCGTAATAGTTTGCACTGCGTGGTAACGTCGTTTTTTAATGTCCAAGGTTTCAAGTTCATTGAATCATTGACCTAGTGACCCAACTCTATAGAGAGTTCAAATTTGCTTAAAATTAAAACTATTACCGACCGACCTACCGATTACGTTCATCTAATCCTCAGGATACCAAATCTCATGACTCTGTAACCAATTTTGAATGACAGGTCGACACAAGTCGGCACGCAAGATATAAGCTCCTAGATATTTTGTAATTTTTTAGAGTGTAATAGTGGTTACTTTTAGTAAGTAACATTTTTTCAAAATGGTTACTTGTTATGTGAGTGACTGTGGTGTTAATAATAGAAATAATCCTGATAATTACACATTTCAATTTGGTAAATACATTTTTATACAAAATATTTTACATGTATGCTAGGAATTGACTCAACTATATCAAAATTAATGTCGATATTGATCTTGAATGTTTATATTGAATCGATAGACTTGCTCACACAACCAGAAAATAAATCCTCGGTTTGCGTTCTATAAATGGAATTTTATTTTGCCGTATGTCAAACAGATTCCCTCCGGATTCTATAATTAGAAAAAATGGTTAAGGTTAATTGGACGGGTTGGTTGAAATCCAAAGAAAAACTCATCAATTTGCAGCAAACATTCACTTGAGAAGTATAAAAGAAAAAGTAGAATAAAAACAATTTTATTAAAAGGAACCATTTCTACATTATTTGTACCAGTAAGTTTAATATTGTTATAATAATACTTAAAAAAAAATTACTTTAAAAACTTTAGATAAAAATAAAGACAGATTTTTATACATTATAAAACTGTAGTACATTAAAGATAAAAAATCTTGAGATTATCCTATTTAAGCCATTATGAACCCAACTAAGTATCTATTTATCAACCAAAAAAATGTATAACCTTACTTCACCAACCGCACAGCCTCACGGTCACACTAGTGCAATATTCATAGCATTACGCCAAGGGGTTGCGCGGAGCTTTGGATTATGTTCCCAAGTCACAATGATAAAAATTTTAGCGTAGTTAGATATAATATATTTAGTAATGCTCTTGAAGCGCCATTAGACGCCCGCGCATGAGAAGCGCGGTTCAATGTGCCAGAACGCTTAATGTCCGATTCATGCTTGATGGCCGACGACACTGTGCCGAGGGCTTAAATAGCGTGGTTCATCGCCTACAGCATTAGTCGTAGAGAAGAACTCGTAGTTAAGTAATAGCTGCGCGGATCAATAGATCTGCGAGATTAAGTTGCACTTGCTGCGGTCAGTCCATAAATGAGTGACGATTTCCTTAACATACCGAAATTGAGACAATAGAGAGTACATCTATATCCTCCGATACTTGGTGCACTTTACTCTGTTAAGATCATTATGTTTTTCAAATTTATGCAGCTAAAATGATAATAAGTTTATCATTACTTTATAATTTTCAGGGGCAGATGAAAGAATATAAAAATGAAGCATGACGAAGCCTCATAAATATATTAGCCTTTAAACAGAGCAATCTTATTTAACTGATTCCTACAAGTTTCCTTACTTAGATTAATAAGTTTACATTCATATTTAAGTCTATTATGGGGTTCCTTCTTTAATAAACAACACTTTATAATCAATGTAAAACTTATTTATTATATTCGACACGATACACGGATACAGACATTGCAAGAAAACTTAGTTACTAAAACATACGTAGAAAGTGCTGCCACCTAGTATGATATATTTCAAATTAAATTTTCATATTTAATACTCCCACTAAAATTTAACTCTATCTGTAAAGTATAAACTAACAAAAATTAAACAACATCATATAAAATTTGATCTCTCAGATATGCGAATGTTTGAGTGGGTAATGCTTTAGTTAAAATATCTGCTAGTTGACAATTGCTTGGAACATAATTAATTTTAACTAAACCCAATTCAACCTTTTCCCTTATAAAGTTATATTTAACATCTATATGTTTTGTCCTTTTATGATAAACAGGATTATTAATTAATCTGATTGCACTCTGATTATCTATATTTAATGTGATACAATCATAACTTTCACCTAAATCAGACAATAGTTGCTGCAACCACAATATCTCCTTAGCACATTCACTAGCAGCTACAAATTCAGCCTCTGTGGTGGAGAGAGCAATGGTCTTCTGTTTTTGACTGGACCATGTGATTGGTCCTCCATTCATCATAAACAAATATCCTGTAGTGGATTTACGTGTATCAATATCACTTGCAAAATCTGAATCTGAATATCCAACTAGATCATTGCTTTCCCCACTGTACGTTATACACAAATTTTTACTTTTTATTAAATATCTAATTACACGTTTAACAGCATTTAAATGTTATGGACTTGGATTGTTTACATATCTGCTTAACACATTTACAGCAAATGAAATGTCTGGCCTTGAGACACAACTCAAAAACAGTAAGCAACCTATAGCTTCTCTATAAGGAAAATCAATAACAATTTCGTCAACATTCTTTGAAATAATAACATTGACATCTGCTGGAGTGATGGCAGGATTTGCATCACTCATACAAAACTTCTCAATAATCTGACTTATATAATTTTCCTGATGAATGTATATACTGTTATT
Organism: Parnassius orleans; assembly: GCA_029286625.1. Taxonomy (NCBI): domain Eukaryota; kingdom Metazoa; phylum Arthropoda; class Insecta; order Lepidoptera; family Papilionidae; genus Parnassius; species Parnassius orleans. Next base: position 738,269 of record JAGSMP010000399.1, on the reverse strand, counting down.
CATACATTCTATTTGCATGCCCACAAAATTCTTGAACTCTATTTCTTTGATTTTAAAAGCTTGTTTTAAATATTCTATTATCTCTTTTATAAGCTGTTTATTTGAAGATATTACAAGAGCATCATCAACATAAATTATTAGGAATACTTTAGTTCTATAAAAAAATCCTATGTAAATACAATTATCAGCCTGAGATTGAACAAAACCATACTTAAGCAAAAACTCTGTAAATGTTTTGTTCCAGCATCTAGATGCCTGTTTTAAACCATACCGTGACTTATTTAACTTTAACACAAAATCACCTTTAATTGACAAACCCTCAGGTATATTTATAAAAATATCCTCTTCAAGATACCCATTTAAAAAGGCAGTCTTTACATCAAACTGTTGAATTATTAAGTTATACTTTGCAGCAACAGAAAGTATAATTCTTATAGAATCATAACGAGTTGTTGGAGAGAATATTTCTTGATAATCAATATCCTTAATCTGATTAAACCCTCGTGCACATAAACGAGCCTTATAGCGTGCAATCTGATTATTCTCATTCTTCTTTATGGTGAAAACCCACTTGGTAGTAAGGGTTCGTTGACCAGACCTTTTAACCGCAGTCCAGGTGTTGTTTTCTTTATGTGCTAACAATTCTTCTTTTATAGCTTTAGACCACTCAGCCTTTTGTGGACTATTCAGTGCCTCTGCATATGTTTGAGGCAATGACAGCTCTACCAGATTTGCTTCATAATTTCTATTGATCCGTGGTCTTAAATTCATTGTATGTATTGTTGAATCTTCCAATTCTCGAGATGGTTCATAGTCTGGGTCATCACCGGTACAACTCAGCATGCTATCTTCACTTTCTGTTGACGGACTGTCAACTAGAGTATCATCCACATTAGATTCTTGTACTTCACTCTCATTCACATTTGTAACTTCATCATCAACAATACATGAATATTTTCTTTGTATTCATATCATACATTCTGTAGTTGATGTTGTCATAGCCAACTAGTATCATTTTCTTGCTTTTCTTCTCCAACTTTGTTCTTAATTGATCTGGAACATGAACATAGCCTATACTACCAAACACTTTCATATGTCCTAATTGGGGTTTGATCCCGTTCCACAATTCAAAAGCTGTTGTATTTGGAGTCTGGGTGGAGGATGTTCTATTCAATATATATGTAGCACATTGTACAGCTTCTGCCCACAGCTCCAATGGGACATCTCGCGCATACAACATTGAACGTGCACTCTCAACTATGGTACGATTTTCCCTTTCTGCTCGACCATTTTGTTCTGGCGTATATGGTGCGGTACGTTCATGAACTATCCCCTCTCTCTCCAAATACTCTTTGAAGGCTTTATTTACATACTCTGTTCCATTGTCGGTATGTAATATTCTGACATTGTGCATGTATTTATTCTTCATCATAGCATTGTATGTTTTGAAGGCCTCCATGACATCACTTTTATATTTCATAAAATATACATGCCTGTAACTTGTTGCAGCGTCCTTGAAGAGTAAGAAATATCTCATACCTTGAATAGATGAGATACTCATAGGTCCACAAACGTCGCTATAAACTAGATCACTTGGCTGTAGTTCTCCTCGCTCAGATTTGTGAAATACAAACTTGCACTGCTTCCCATATGCACATGCTTCACATACAAAATTGTTTTGTCTATTGTCAATCATTTCCAGTCCATTCACAACTCATGTTTTTAATTTGTTTCATATTAATATGCCCTAACCTTTCATGCCACATTTTCATAACAGTTTTGGTATTTTGAACCAAGTTACATGTATCTGGAACCACTGTTTTATGTTGAACTCATATAAATTGTTTTCTTTAATGTTTGCACTCATCACCACTCTATTGTTTTTATAAATCAGGGCACTTGTGTCTTTCTTTACAATAGAATATAATTTTCGTATAATCACCCCTTCAGAGAATAAGTTTCTTCTTAAACTTGGAACATACAACACGTCATTCAGTTCACTGGTCTCCCACTGTTCATTAACATATCTCTATATCATCACTTTTCCAATGCCAGATACTTCCATAGATTGTTTATTTCCCAATGTCAATGATTTCTGATTACATTCAGATAATTCCACAAAGAAATCCTTTCTAAATTTCATATGGGCAGAGGCACCGCTATCTAGAATCCAAGTATTCCCTTCAGCATTACATGAATTATTTTCCACATAAAATGCTAACATATCTGCACCTTCTTGCCGAGGTTTTCTAGTCTTGGATTGTCTTGGAGCACGACATTCTCTGGCGAAATGCTCCCGCTTGCCACAATTATAGCATTCGAACCGATGTTTCTTAGCTATATTATTCTGATTTGTATTGCTCTCACTCGCTACTTGTTTATTTTGTTTTGGCTTTGTTTTCCACCCTTTATTGGCAACAAGAAGAGCAGTCTGCTGTTCCTCTTCACCTACTAAGCTCGCCTCTTCGTCCAATAAACGTGCAGTAAGATTAACAATAGTTTGTTGTTTAGAGTCCAATGACATCCATGCTTGTCGCAGTGCTCTGTACTTGGAAGGCAAAGTTCACAATATTTTAGTTATGATTGCCATGTCACTGATAGCTTCACCGCTTTCTTTCAGCTGTTTAGCTAAGGTTTCCACTTTTGAAATGTGGTGAGCTACACTGTCAGCCGGCGCCATCTTGTATTGATAAAATTTTTCGTGGATCAACATTTTGCACAGTTCACTTTTCTGTTCATAGATTGATTCTAATTTTGACATAATCTCTAAGGCAGTTTCGCAATTTTCTATTAATGTAATTTGTTTGAAGTCCATCGAAGATGTTATGATGAACATTGCCATGCCGTCACTTTTCAACCAATCTGTACAGTCTCCTTGTGGTTTCGGTTTCGAAATATCTATTCCTTTAGCTTTTAGAGCACATTTTATCTGGAATTTCCACTGACGGAAGTTATTTCCATCGAATTTTTCCAAATTCATTGGCCGCATGGAATCCATTTTGAGGTTATTTTATCAATGATTTCTCAAACACAATTGTAACTTTTTCTTTGCATATTTCTTCTGTACTTCTATGTCCAGAGTTTCCTGGGCCCATAACCTATTATGGGGTTCCTTCTTTAATAAACAACACTTTATAATCAATGTAAAACTTATTTATTATATTCGACACGATACACGGATACAGACATTGCAAGAAAACTTAGTTACTAAAACATACGTAGAAAGTGCTGCCACCTAGTATGATATATTTCAAATTAAATTTTCATATTTAATAAAGTCGAATGTTAAAATAAACTTCTATAATGTATTTAATTATTAAATGTTTGTAATTATCAAAAATAATACTTATACGAAAAATAAAGCAGCCATTATGCACTCCGTGTCCCCGTTTTTTATTTCCCCATCAAAACATTTTATAAAATATATAAAATATAAATAGGTATATACTTAGTTAAGTATCTACCTATTTATTAACAATATGTTAAAAAAGAAATTCTGGGGAATCTGTCCATGGCAGTAAATATTTTTCTCCAAAGATCATAACTCGAAAATACAACTTTCCGATCTGATTCTTGAGGAGTTTTTTTAAGGTTATCGGTAGAGTCACCTGGGATTTCTTACATTTGAATTAAAATACAACAAAAGGCAGGCAGGTTCAAAAATTATTTTAGAACTAACATGGTAAAAATTTTGTTAATTTTTGAAGTTATGAAATTTCGTGCACTTAACTATTTTTCCGCTCTTTTTACCGCTTCCCTAACAATCATTTTTCGATAGTCCTTGTAAGTAAAATGTACATTACTAGCTAATGCACACAATGACAAATCAAAATTAGTCACGCGTTTTCGGGCTATCAGGTCGTCTATAAGCCAGTATATTCTAAGTCTATGGTTTGCACTGCGTGGCAACGTCGCTTTTTAATGTTCAAGGATTCAAGTTCATTAACCTTGTGATCCAATTCTACAGAGAGTTCAAATTTCCTCAAAATTAAAACTCTACTTATGACCTAATTACTGGACTTATATTTTATTACTTATTATTTAATTTAAATATATATATATATTTAAATTAGCCTTTTTGGTTATTTTGCAATAACCGGCCAGATTTGCAGAAAAGGTTCAGAATAAGTAATAAAGGCAAATGCAAATGGTGAAGAAAAGTTCAATAAAAAAATCACAAACGTTCTGTCCTTTTTATCTTTTAAATTTAAAATGCATGGTATTGCATTATTTTAAATGACTGTCATTCAAAAATATCTAACGCCTACTATTTTATTACGCACGCACACATTCTTAAGGGTTAGCTAAGATCCGCGTAATAAAATAAAATAATGTGTCTTACCGAGTTTGAAAAGCAAAAATTTTTGAGACGCTTTTGTTTTTCGTGAAAAAAAAAAATAACTTTGAAAATAGAGACAGAGATCGGAACAAATGCTGTGTTCCACAGCGCTTTATTATGTCGGTGCTTCATATTTACCGAGTAGTGGCGGGCATTTTATAGGAAATTAAAATTTTAACAAATTTAAATAAATAAATAAATATTACTTTATTGCCACATTTGAAAAAAACTTATATATATTATAAGATAAGTACTTTGTCTTTATTAAATTTAGGCAAGCGGAGGTGACTCAGCTTTTGCTTACACGGGACTGAGAGTGAGATCCCATGAAGCACTGGTTGTCGGGCACCCCTTCCTCCCTGAGATGTTACAAAGGTGTCGTGAGAATCGCAAGCTATCACAATTTAATATTGAAATTTTACATAGTATGCGTTATTATATAATTATTGCATTAGTCTGTCTTTGTGTGTATGTGTAAGTGTGTGTAATTTATGGTAATAAATAAATAATACTATATGCATATATTATTTTATATTAGTCGTGCGGTAGGGGTTTATGAGAATTCATCATCCCGTTTCGTCCGGTGGGTGTCGTAAGAGGCAACTATGGGGAATGCCTAAAATCTAATGGCTTCCGATAGATAACGTAGCGTGTTAACAACAAAGTGGTTTTAAGTATATTATTTTCTTTTTACTTTCCTTTGTTAATTTTGTTTTAAATATTATATATATTGTCTATTTTTTATAGTAGAGGGGGGTGGGGGGGACGAGCTTGCGGCTCTCATGATGCTAAGTGTTGATCACCACCCATGAACAACTGCAACAATAGGGGAATTGCAGATGCGTTGCCAGCCTTTTAAAAAGGAGTAACCTCGTTTCTCGAATATCCCAAAGTCTGATCGGTCCGGAAAAATTGACAGTGGTAAATAATTCCACAAAGAAGTCGTGTGTGAAAGAAAACTTCTTATAAATTGCACATTAGTCAAAAGTAGTAATTTATTCAGTAAAACAATTTTTACAAGTGATATATTATTTAATTATTATGCAGTATTTGTTCATGTTATCCAACATAGTGGCATAAACATTTCATGTAATAAGTCAAACGTAAAATACCCAGACCAGCGATAGATAGCAAAGAAAAAAGTTCGAGACGTCTGGTACTGCGATCATCCGTCATGCAACGAGAGAAGCCCAAGTCTAGCAGTGTTCTTTCACGGGCCGATAAAGATATCATTATGTAATAATTCATTCATTCATTTGTTTATTATAGACTACAAAGTTTCACTGATGATTGCCCCATAATTAAGTCCACCATATGTACGATTTTTCTTTTGTAAATAAGTAAATAATTGGGCTTATTTGCCATAGCTGCTACGCTTAGCGGGCGGGTTGGTGACCGCATATTTTTATTTTCTAGTTGTTATTAAGAAGCCGTTGCCGCCCATCTCCTGGTTTGTTTCGCTCAATCGCCTCTTTCTACACTCACGGGACGATATGGGGTATGAATATAATAATGTAGCATCATTAAGCCTATTGCCTTTTGTAATTTTGTAATTTTTATGCGGAGTAATTCAAGAAATTAATGTAGGCTACATATACAAGTTACCGCACATGTATATAAATCATTATTTCATATGTATATTTAGCTTAAATTTCTGCACCTTTTTTCACAGGCGTGAAACATCTATCATGCAATCAATTAATAACAATATCATGTAGTGGCTGTGTAAGAATATCTACTTACCCATATTGTCCCGTGGGTGTCGTAAGGAGCGATAGATGGAAATGGAAACAAGTGATGAGCAGCAGCATAATCGTGATAAAACGCAAAATAATAATAAAACTGCGATTATCAACCCGCGGAGTTAGGAGCTATGAGGCAATCTATGCGGGAGGCCTGTGTTCAGCATTGGAATTTTATAGGCTCTAATGGATGAATGGCTGGATGGAATCAATTAATAAATCTCTATATTATGAGCACTCAGTGTGGTCGGTTTTATTTATTATGAGCATTTACCGTACATATTATTTATCATTAATTATAATTAATTGGGGAAACATCACGCTACAAATATACACTACAATTTAACCATCAAACATAATTTCCTATGTATGTACGCTTACACATTAGAAAATATAATCTTCCTTCTAACCAATTTAATATAATAAAAATAAATTATTATAACATGTCATTATTGCTAGAGTGAGTCGATCCGACACTCCGACATCGGACAAGCGGGCGTCCGACACGCAATTAGCAAATCTTTCCTTCGGGACGTGGCGCCTGCATAAATGAATATGTTCAGGGCACACGTAATGTGTACTGAGGTTTATGTAATGGATTCCACAAATTTCTGAATTTCGCAAAGATTTGACATTTAAAAATTGTGCGCCACCTACTGTAAGTAAATTGAACTGTAACTATAACCTTCGCGCAAGTGCTAGCAATAACTTAACAACATTTTACCGCAATCTGATGAACGGTATGGCAGCGCATAAAATACGAACGAACAAACATTTGCTTTTATAGATTAGAGTTTTTATACACACATTTATAACTTACGTATAAAAATGCCTTTAGTTTCAATTAAAGCTTACTATGCTATTCAAGATAGAATTATCGGAATGAAGATATCCGTAATTTATCCATAATAAACCAACATATCCCAACGGATCAGTTAGTTGAAGTGGCAATGGACCGGATACGTAGCTCGAAGAGCCGTCGAACTCGCAACGGTAAGCGAAGTGTAAAGCGGCCCCCCACTAGATGGAGTAATGACCTGATAAGACAAACAGGAAGTTGCTGGATGCAGATGGCACAGGAGTGCCGCAGACGTGTTTTGTGGCTTATTGGTTAGAACTTCACAGAGTGGTTCAGTGAATTTGTAAAGGGTTTTAAATATAATGATTATGGCGACAGCATTCGAAAAGTAGCGCAGAATATTTATTTATTTATTTATTTAAACTTTCATGCACAAAGTTGTACATATGGTGGACTTGATGCCATAGGGCATTCATTACCATTCAACCATTAGGCTGAACAGAGATAGACAAACAAGAGGCGGTGCAGCAGTAATCAAAATAGAAATGGCAATTTTTTTTTATATACATATACACACACATACATACACATATATACTTAAGTACACACAATATATAAATATATACATACACATATACATGCATACAGTACATATATACATAATACATATAAATATTGTCTATGTCAGAACTAATATGAAATATACATATGTATATGAAAATAAGAGCTGTATTAGTTCAAACTTGCGACGATTTTTTCACATACTTACGGACTTGATTTTTAAAAACAAACTTGTTGGGAGCTTTTTTAATGTCAAGACGTATGTCGTTCCAGAGTCTGATGACCGTGAGGGCGAAAGAGTGAGATCAGTAACCAGTACGGTGTAAAGGAGTGAGCAACTTAAGACTAGCCGCAGAACGGAGAGAACAATTATGAGAATCTCCCAGGTATTGAAATTTGGATTTCAGATACTCGGGAGCGCATGTATCGTGAATTGTGAAAAGGGTGCAGAGTATTCTAACATATCTGCGCTGACGGATAGGCAGCCGATTTAGCTGAATACGAAATGAAGATACATGGTCGTATTTACGAAGACTATAAATGTATCTGATGCAGTTGCTAAGCAGACGATCCAATGTATTATGATGATGTTGAGACAGGTCTGAGCAACACACATCGATGTAATCAATAATCGGTAGAATAAGTGATTGGACAAGTAAAATCTTATTATTCGAGGGAAGAAAGTTTTTTATCGATATAGAGATCGTAAAGTTCCAGTAGTTTTGCGACTCACCTCCTGTATATGTTTGTTCCATGTTAAGCAACCATCAACATACAGACCAAGGTTCTTTACATGGGGAGAGAATGGTATGACATTATTTTTAAACATAATTGATGGTAGGGTGGGAATATCTAGTTTCGATAATAATCTTGGGTTACCTAAGATTATCGTTTGGCATTTAGATTGGTTCAAGTTCATGCCATTCACAGTGGACCATTCGGAGATGTATTTTAAGTCATCATTTAATAATTAGATAGCATTAGAGATATTTGGGGGTTCCATTTGCACATATAACTGCAGATCATCGGCATACAGATGTTAAGAGCACTTGAGATTTAATGTGATGAGATTGATAAAAATTAAAAACAGAAAAGAGATTATACCACCTTGAGGGACGCCAGTAGACACATCACACCAGTCACATAGTATATGTCCAGTACGCACGGCCTGTTGGCGCCCTCGAAGATATAATGAGAACCATTCCTGAGCTGAAGACGAGATATTCAAATGAGAAAGAAGAACTAACAAGATATCATGATCAACAGAATTAAATGCGTTAGAAAAATCAATTAAGATGAGAACGGTCAGTTTAGATTTTTCCATCCCCTCTCGGATATCTTCCGTCACTTTGAGAAGAGCAGTAGTTGTAGAATGACCAGGGCGGAAACCCGACTGATAAAGAGAAAGAATATTCTTTGAGAGAACAAAAGAAGACATCTGCTTATGAGCAACAGCTTCCAGAACCTTAGAGAGAAAAGGCAGGATAGAAATTGGTATAAAATTGGATATAGCGCTGCAATCGGTGGATTTAGGAATGAGAATAATAAAGGCTTTACGCCAGAGAGTTGGAAAAGCACCATTCGTCAGCGAAAAGATAATGATATGAGTTATCACGGGTAAAACAGCATCCAACACGTGCGAAACCATTACCCTACTCACATCATCACAAACAATTGCTTTCGATTTATTAGAAGAAAGTGTTTTGCGTACCTCGTCTTCGTCTACAGGAGAAAAGGTGAAAGTTTCATGAGAATAAGGAGGCATGGAAGATATAATAATATATACATAATTCTAGAAATTATCAGAAACTATTTAACAAGACAGAAAATGACGATTAAAATCGTCAGGAGAAACGGTGATGCTATTATAGTCAAATTGCGATTTTCCATATCCAAGCGTATTGAGAAACTTCCATATATCAGCCGAAGATGAATTAAGTACTTGTTCGTGGATATATTGGCGTTTAGCAGCTCTCACCATCTGATTGCATCGATTTCTCGCAGCTTTATATGCTTGCCACTTTATATCGGTGCGATTCTTCATAAAAGCACGAAACATCCTGTCGCGTTTTGCCATAGCCATTCTTACCACAGTCGAGATCCATGGAACAGGGGGACGCTTAAGTCGAACGACACGCTTAGTGGCATGTTTATTATACATTCCTAGTATGTTGCTGGTAAAGAAGTCGACTTTTTTGTTAAAGAAGATGACCAGTTAATAGCATCCCCATCACACTTAAGCTTGTCTATGTGTAGTCTAGCAAGACTTCGAATAGCGATAGACACGGATAAAGACTTGGGAGACTTTAATTTGTATGACAGGAAATACAAGTCATGCTGTGAAAATCCAGAAGCAGGGAATTGTCTATAATTGACAACGTGTTCAACGCAGGAGACGGCTGTAAGGTCGATCCAGGTGTCAGCAGAGTGGAAGTTGTGATGTGTTTCATTTAGAGGCAAAATAGGAAATTATGCGACATCATGGTCGACCTCAGTTGGCAAGATTTGAGAGAAACCCCTAATAGGTAAGTGTTAAAGTCTCCCATGATAATGTGATGTATCGAGGCAGAACTGAAAGGCAACAAATTTTCTTCAAAATCGGAGAATTAGTCAACTTGAGGTGTACAGTAGAAAACTCCAAGAAACACTTTAACACTCTTGACATTAACTTCAACAAAAACGTATTCCATTGAACCGGAATATAGGGAAGAAAACGTTTTTAATATTTTATAAGGTATATCACTACGCAAATATATAGCGATACTTCTGCCCCTTTTACCACTGCGGTCGTTACGGAGTAAAAAACTAACCTGGAGGACTATAAGACGTGGACAAGAGTTCTGACTTAAGCCAGCTTTCCGATATGAGTATAGCATGAACTGCACTAGAAGAGAAAGTATTTAGAAGCTCCGTATGATGTTGAGGAATACTTTGTGCATTTAAATGGCAAATGTGGAAACAGTTTAACAATTTTTGAGATTCTTCATATATTAAGCGTACGTATTAGTACGTAGCGTAGCAGGCACATCCGAAGCATCAAATAGTGAAAGGAAAGAGGAGCTGTTGCAAGTAGAATAAAAAGATTCATCATCTGACATTAGACAGAAATATTTAAAATAATAATAATAATACTGATAATTAAATATATATAACTGAATATTAAAGAAATAATATATAAAAATAATATGTTTATCTCTGTTCGTAATATTAACAATAACACCAGAAAAAAAAGGAAACATATACAAAGTTACACTAAAATAGAACAAAACAAAACTTGCAAAGCATTTAAAAGTAAACCATTAAAGAAAGTAAGAAACGAAAGTATTAAGTAATTACACTAGAATATTACTTGTAGCTAAAATAAAGTTGTATCAAATATAGCTTACATATGCTATCAATAACAATACAGTGAAGTATGGCAAAAGGCCATGTAACCAAATCCAAAAACATAGCAAGCTGTAAGTGTCATCTGACACTGACATCCGTAAGTATCATGGTATCATGTCATAGTTTTGCAAAATATTACTTATTATGTAGGTAATTAAATGTTATATGTTACCATTCCAGTATCATTGCAATTACACCTACTTGTTATCAATAATAATAGGACAAATAACAAAACAAATAACAGCTTACAAATTAAATCAAGCATGAGAATAAAGCAAGGTAATGCAAGTTACTTGTTGAGAATTATGCGCTTGGGCCTCGCCGGCGACTTTGGTGCGCTATCACTATTAACATTCGATGCGACTTTCTTGGTCGTAGAATTAGATGGTCAGCAGGCTCAGATTGCGCAATGAGCTCATCGAGGTCCTTGGTGTCCGTCAGCCGATGGCGCTTACCACTAGGCAACTTGACGTAAATATTACCATCAAGTGACCAAACTTGGCTGATACCAAAGTGCTTACGTGCAGCAATTAATAAAATTTGACGCTGACGAGTAAGAAACTCGGAAAGCACAAATGAAGTACCTTTCAACTGTGTCTTCTTGGCCCAAATGGTTGAGTTAATGGACTGATCACTAACCGTATCGGGACTGGTCTTGCACGAGCTTCCGATATTGCAACCAGACGATGGCCAGCCACAATGGAGCTTGATGAAAATTTCTGCGGACAGTTACCACTTTATCTAAGATGTTTTCATCAGATGATTCCGGAACTCCATTTAACAGCAAATATTTTTTGACTAACCTCATTGATCTTCTGATGTAGCAGTGACATGATTTGCCAAACATACGTGGTAGAGCCATGCTGCAGCTATATTATTAGTATAGTTGTAGCACGAATGGGTCGGCTCGACCGGGGAAGAACCACGCTCTCACAGAATACCAGCGTAAAATAGCAGCTTAATGCTGCTGTGTTTCGTGTGGTGAGTGTAGAGAACCGGAGACCCTTTTTAATGGAAAAGAGGCATTCTATCTTAGTCCTCACGGCTGACAACGCATCTGCATTTTAATTCGCAAACAAAGATAGATGTAGATGTCTATGGGCCACAGCAACCACTTACCATCAGGTGGGCCGTGTGCTCGTTTTTCACCCTTATTCTATATTAAAAAAAAAAACATTATCCTTAAACGCTTGATAGTCACTTGAGAGAGATTTCAAGTCTGGCACGGGGTAACAGATTTTTTTATGAGTGCTTCAAATTCTGCCAAAATTGCTAACTCAGCAATAGAGTACATTGTCTTGAAAACTTAACTTTTGGTGTGTTGTGAAAAACAAAAGTGACCGGTGGTAGGGTGGTGTAATTTTATCACAGTTTAACCATTAAGGTGAGTTAAGCCTACAATGCATGTAATTAAATACACAAAAATAGTAAAAACTTTAAAATAGTAAACTGTAAATTACTTTAAAATATCAATAAATACTAATCTAATTATTTAAAGCAATGTGCACATTGTTTTACTCCTACCGCCAAAAAATGTACCCAAAAAATATAACATTAAAAACATTATAATATATATACAGGGTTATTTTGCAATAACCGGCCAAATTTGCAGAGAAGGTACAGAATAAGTAATATAGGCAAATAGTGAAGAAAAAAATCTGCTACCCAGAATGTTTGAGGTTTTTTTTTTCTTCCCTATCCCTATTTCTTCCTCATTATCTTTTAAATTCAAAATGCGTGGTAATGCATTATTTTAACTGATTTTACTGCGCACGCACATATTTGTAAGGATCGATCGGTAAGCAAAAACGTTGTTGCCCATAAATCACATTCAATTTGGGATAATTTCAAATAAAAGTAGAAGCCTTATTTACTCGTATTTTCAAAAACTGCAATAACGGTTTATCATTATTTATATATTAATTGAACTTAATCTAGATCAAACTAATTCTTTCCAGTTATTACTACAATACAAGTCCACTGCTAAACATAGGGCTCGCCCATAGATTGCTTCAAAGTTCGGTCCTAAGTCACCTGCATTCTTAGTCTACCTGCGTGTCTCATGGGGTCGTCTCTCCATCTAGAGGGTGCCAGCCAACACTGCGCTTTCCACTATGAGGCCGCTACTCGGGAACCTTTCTTTCTCAATTAGCAAACTGCAAAGTAAGTTTGTGCAACACTCGTTGGTGAGATTTATTGCAATATCAAAGTCATAGTTACCAGTCCGTCTAATCCGTTGGGCTATATCGGTGACTCAGGTTTTACTGCGCATATCCTTTCTAAGGTTATCACTCAGAGAAACCCCGAGCAATAGCCCTCTCCATAACTCACTGAGCGACCTTGAGCTTTCTCATACGGCTTGTAGTGGAGGACCACGGTTCAGATCCATATGTCATCAATGGCAACGCGTACTGGTTATATAATTTTGATTTCAAAACAAGATGTCTTACATGTCTTATATGTCTTTCAAGAAACTGGCAACTATGGCAAACATCCCCCATATACCTAGGTATAAAAACATAATCGTATTAACGTGAAAATCAACCAAATCAGCGCGGTGCTAAAATTGATAAAAGTTTCCGAGCATCGATGATAGTTATAGGAAAAGCAGAAGCCTTTTTGTACATAACATTGTGTTGGTATTTTATACGTACTTCAAACAATCGGTTTTTACTTCACAAAGCTTCTTTCATATTGTCCCACTTCGGTTACTCCCGTGTAGAGAGCGCATTGCTTCTACATTCATTAACAGATGGAAAACGTAAGATGAAAATGGGAAACGGGAAAAACATTTCATGACCTGACAACATCTTTAAAAAGTACATGACAAATGCATTAGTAGCTTTTTCAGTCGAAATTAATTTGTTAGTAGAATAAAGCGACATTTCTCTTTTTACATTTCTAGTAACCAAGTAAAAGAAAACCAAGTTTCCTTTTACTGGCCTTTATTTTTATAAGTACTGGGTTTGCCATGAATACACCAACCGTCAAGTCACACAGTAATAAACACACGAGAAGATAATTGGGTACAGGTTATAGCAAATTTAAATAAATTATAAATTATAATTTTTTAATCTTCGTTTAAATTTTATACGTTTAAGTTAACTTTTAATGAAAGTAAGAACTCCTGAAATATATGCATATCTCATAAACTTTTATTAAGCAAAAAATATTAAGGGTCTATTAAAGAGTACATGATTGATAATACGTAGGACACTCAATAAGTTTTGAGATATACAAAAAGTATTCTAGATAGTATTAATATTTATTTTATATCTTTTCAAAATATTCTCCATCATGCTCTATACAAATTTCCATTCGCCTAAACCAATCGCTTCTTCGTAGGCAGCCACGGATTCTTCGCCGCAAAAAAACTTGCCTTTTATTTTTTCTTTGACTCTTGGGAACAAAAAGAAATCACAAGGAGCTAAGTCAGGACTGTAGGGTGGGTGACTTAGAGTTTCAACACCTAATTCCTCAATAAATGCTTTTGTTCTAAATGTATTTGCATGATTCCCCGAAGCCCGGTCTTGGTCTTCTCTTCCGCACAGCTTGAAAAGCTTTGGGTAATGCAACTGTAGTATACCATTCAGAGTTTACTGACCTACAATTTTCCAGCATTGACGTAGACAAATGTCCGCTACGCGAAAAAACCTAGCCACCATTTTTTTGCTGACGTTGCGAGGTCTTTGCGGTTTTGTCGGTAACTGTCATTCTGAGACCCATACCGATGATTACCTTTTATTTTCCGGATTATATTGATAGATCCATCTCTTTCTGAAACACATTTATGGCATCAATCCACATGAGTCTGTTTTCGCTTTCGGAGAGCAAACGAGGATCCATCGACAACAAAGCTTGCTCACTCCAAGATGTTGATGTAGGAATGCTCCCCGAACTAATGCCTACAATTTTTTCGATGTCCGTATATGTGATTAGTGGGTCTTCTCGCACCAACATTTCAGTAGTCCATACATTTTCTGCCGTTACTGCTGTTTGCGGGGCCCCGGTTCTTTGGTCATATTTAAGATTAATTTTACCCCTTTTGAATTCAGCAAACCACCTAAAAATTATTGCGCGTGATGGTGCTGAGTCCCCTAATGCTGAATATAACCGTTGTAAACTTAATTGTTCGGTTAAACCAAATTTAAAATCATAATATATCATAGCGCGCAAATGTTCACGGTTAAGAGCCATCGTTTTAAATGAAAAGCGCGCAAAGCGTTGCAGGAAAATTAATAGAACTTTGTTTTTTTTTAATATTGAGCAATTGGCTTATGGAGTTCTATTTTTAAATAAATTTGCTTTTTAGAAACATATAACATGGGTGCGTTCCATTTTTAAATTTCGAGCATCTCAAAACTTATTGAGTGACCTAACTCCTAGGACCACCATAGTAGCCGTGTAGTGGCGCCGTAAGAAAACCCACTACCCCACACTATCCCGTGAGTGTTGGAAGAGGCTAAACGGAGAAATGAAACAGGAAATGGCAAGCAGCATCTTG
Organism: Parnassius orleans; assembly: GCA_029286625.1. NCBI lineage: Eukaryota > Metazoa > Arthropoda > Insecta > Lepidoptera > Papilionidae > Parnassius > Parnassius orleans. Next base: position 722,937 of record JAGSMP010000399.1, on the reverse strand, counting down.
CTGCTGCAAAAAAAAACTGCTGTTACCAACACTATGCCCAATATTCCCCTATGAGGCAAACTATGGAGAAGACCTATGGTCAATGGAACTTTGATGAGCTGCAGGTTGTATCAGGCTTTATGTTTCGGAGAGGCGACTATGGAAAATGCCAGAAATAGCTTATAGCTTCAGAAATATGGCCCAATTTTTTTTAAATTACTGGTTTAATCAATAAGCTTGTATCTTTAAGAGAGTATCCTACTCTACTGTATGAAGGACTGCCTATTTGGTCTAGTGGTCTATTAGGTTCGAATCCCGGATTGGGCCAAAATTATTTATTGGGTTTTTCTATCTAGAAATTCTCAATAGCAGCCTGGAGCCAGGAAGTTGGCGGTGTTTCACCCCGGTTTCTTGGAAAGCAAGTAAAACCGTTGGTCCTGCACCTGACGCACTTCTCTCCGGTTGTGTTGAGTTTCCGTTCCATCGTACTATGATAGTGAGCGAATAGAGAGTGCACCTGTGCTTGTGCATACACTTGAGCACTATAATCCTGTTCTGCGCAGATGGCTAGTCTCTGTTGTGTCCGCCGTGACTGAAATTCGGTCTGGAAGACACGATAGGACTAGGAGTAGGACAGTATGATAATTTAAGTTATTAGTTTTAGTTTTTGTCTTCATTATTCCCCAATCTGCCACATTTTCAAAAATAGAATCTGTCATTATGGTAATAAATATTGAATATATTAATGTTACCCATAATGAAAGATAAACTATAAATATAGTATTTTCCTATTAAAGAAAGTGTTTTTTTGTAAATGTAAATGTTATTCGTTTTGAGTTTAACGGGTCTAGGTTACGATATTGTAAATTCATGCTACATACATTATGTTGCAAATGTTAACATTTTGGCAGACTGCCTGTCGTGCGAACGAAAAATAATGCATAAAGTTAATCGGGAAAGCTTTGATTTTTCTCGTCTGAAAATGTATTAAAAATCATAACGGAACTTATCTAAATCTACATTACAGTATGCCCTGATTTAAAATTCTTTAACTGTTATAGCTATGTTTAAATTCCATTACTTTATAACACGAAAATATAACCAAGAAAGGGGAGATTTCTTATCACACGAAATATTGAATTGGCCTACAAATAACTGCTCCGGGTCAGCATGTTCAAGTGCAATTTAACAAGAAAACGCTTGTTAAAAAAAAATTGGTATCAACGAGTACATTTTTGTATATAGTTTTTAAAAGAATCAAAGCCACGACTTCAGAATTTGATATTGTTTTAATCTTTTCAGTTCTTTGAAGTCGGTTTTTACTTTTTATTGAAAGTTATTTTTTACCCTTCTGAGTGGACTAAGGAATTTCATAATCTCTATTTCGTTATAAACTTCATCTCTTAATTTGCCAACTTTATGGGTGAAATTTGGTAACTGTGCTAAAAAATATTTATAAAATGTAATAAATAAGTTATTACATTTTATAAATATTTTTTTTATAAAAAATAATCATCTAAATCAGTTAACAATTACCGAAGACATTGCGTAACATATGTATGTTACGCAATATCTTCGGCAAAGAAACATACAGTCTAATTTAAAGCCCCCTCCTTTTTTTGAAGTCGGCTAAAAATAAATTCAACAAGAGTCCACCTTGCTGGTCCGACTCCAAACTGCAAAAAAAGCGACGAGTACACTGTGCTAAATTACTTGTGGTTATTGTTTGCATCGTTTCAGCATATCGGCATAAAATCAAATTAATTGATCAAACTAACGTACCTGTAAGTGTCCTTCGATCAAAATTATATGAAGTTGACGCCTCCTCTATGTTTGTATACTATGTAGTCATGAATTGACGGACCGAATCACACGAATTTTATCCTTCCGGGGACAAAATAAGATTTTTACTGGTATCTATATATATAAAAATTAAAGTAATACCCGCATATTATTTAAAAAAATATATAAGCAACCCCTGTAGTAGGATAGAATTGGGGCTTCTGCGTCACTTGCTCTCGCTTCGCTCGAGTTACGTGCCGCTGAAGGCCCCAATTCTCTCCAGTAGAGATTCCACTTCATCGTTAAAATGCAATGTAGTACAAAAAAGAACAGTTACCTACTTCAATAATACTAATCGTTGCTGGTCTGAAACTATTGTTTTTTTTCTCTTCGAACACAAGGATAGTTTAAATTAAAATATGAAGTTTTTATTTACATATATTTTATTGAAAATCAAACAATCACTTTGTTTTCAAAACACCATTTCTTAATACATAAAACGTTTTTTAACGCACAGATTTTCTTATGAGTAAAATAGTTATACAGTAAAGTATGTTTACAATAAAGTTCAAAAAGAGTATTTAAATTGGGAGCTCCTAAGCAATTTATATCTATGATAGTTTTATTTTCATCACAAAGATCTTGTACCCATTTAATTTTTTCACAATCTTTTAAAAAAATATTTTTATCTTTCAAATATGTCTTGATAATTCTGTGAAACTCTCTATAATCAACAAAGCACTCACTCTATCGAAATCCTCTGTGCTTTTCAATCCAGCAAATTTGCTTTTTCTCTTCAAGAGATAGTGACGTGAACGGGTAAGGAGGTTTAATTAGGAATATTTTGGTGTATTATAGAGTGGCTATAGCAAATTCTTTTACTATAAATTCATTTTTGCTATTTTTGAATCCTTGAAGATCTACGATCATTGTATTGCTATTCATGATATTTTCTTTACGATATTACTCAGTGGTTTGTACTCGAATATACAATCGTTTAAAATCAAGCAATAAGCAGCTATTTACTTCAGTATTACTTCAGTACAGCTCAGTATTTCTCGGTCTGTTTCGATTTCAACTCTCACGTCGATTGAACATTTTAAAGTTTCGTGCTGTCTTAAACAATCAATTACAAATAATGGCACTACGTCTCTGAATTCCTTTAAATCCATTAACGGCTCTGACCGGCGTCCGTGATACGGCTGTTATAATCTCGCATACTGTTCGTATAATAAAGAAAACTTATCTTCTGAAAAACTGACATTCAGTCCGTCATAAGGATAATATCATGAATTTAAAAAGACTTTTACATCACGTACGTGAAAATGGTCAAACTCTGCCATTGATAATTCCGCGTTATGTTTGCGGTTGGTTTGTAAGGCGATGACAACAAATCGTGGTTAATACGATACAAGAGTAAAGTAACAGGCTATATAAGACCCTCTGCTCGGCAGAGGATTCCTCTTATTTCTGAGAGGGTTTTAGATCAAGGAAATGTCCGCCGCGCGTTTTTTTCTTATTCCTCAGACATGCAGGTTTCCACACGATGTTTTCCTTCACCGTCGAGCACGTGCTAAATCAGCACTTAAAATGGCAATTAAAATTTCTTTGGTGCTGCCGGGGATCAAACCCGGGTGAAATTTACAGCGAGTGCTTAGACCCAGAGCTACTAATGCGACACAAATAAATACGATTCAACAAATATAATAAAAACTCTTACATACTTAAAACTTAAGCACTTGATAACCCGTGATGCCTACCGAAAGAAGCTACAGCACCACACCATGCAATGTAATTGAAGATGCTTAACCGCGACATAACTCTCAGTGGTGCGCAAGCATAATAGGCAGTATATCACTTATATACTTCTCACCTCTGCAGTCTATTAATCACTTTTCTAGGTAATACAGATCGTAGTCGCTAGACGGTGTTGACATCGGCTAAAATCTCTGCGATCGCCGTTTTTCAAGGTCATTCAGATTTCTTAAAGCCTCAAGTTCATCATCCAGATTGAAGCGTGAGTTTGTCTCTGTCTTTAGGATTGATTTTAGTTTATTGTAAAAGCCCGCAAGCTTACTGAATTTATCCTCAAACAAACAATATGTATTTTGCACATTTTTTTTATAGAATTATAAGAGTAAACTGTGTGCTGGTTTATCAATTTTATAGAATTGATAAACGAGCACACAGTTTACTCCTGATGGTAAGTGGCCCATAGACATCTATTTCTATCCTCGATTGACAATCAAAATGCAGATAAGTTTTCACCCCTGAGTACTAAGATGGAATGCCTTGTTTCCAGTATAAAGGATCTCCGGTTCTCTACACTCACCATACGAAATACAGCAGCACTGAGCTGCTATTTTACGCTGATATTCTGTGAAAGCGTGGTCCTTCCTCGGTCGAGCCGATCTATTCATGCTACAACAATAGTAAAGCTGCAGCAAAGCTCTACCACGTAAAGATATGTATTAATGTCTTCATTCCTTCTTTATATTCGACTATATAGTTGGTGTATACACACGAACATCAAGTTAATATCCTCCTCACTCGATATTCACTACACCATCCAATTACCTTAACTAACAATGTCAGGCACAGCGTTGCCAACACCCATTTGTCAAATTCCCCGAAAATCCATGTCTAATTCCCCAATTAAAGGACAAAACTTCAAAAGATTCCCCACAAATTCCCCTCCAACTTTGAATTCCCCGCAATTTGGTGAATTCCCCACATGTTGCCAACGCTGCTCAGGCATTGCTTGGCATACATGTAATCATGTACCTAAACGTTGATTTCCTGCACGGAATTTATATCTCTTGTATGAACGCGTATGTATAATTTTGTGTACATACATAAACTCACACGTCTGTTACCTTGAAGTGTATACAGAAATTACGGACTTTCATTTGGCATAATCCCGACACACTTTGTTATTGTCGGTAAAGATGGGAGGCTTTTTAAAACCTGTTTATTTAGGTACAACTTATTACTAACAAGAGTAACTATAAAGTGTATCTTAAAAAGCTTAAAATATCTTTTTATAATTATTTTAAACGTTATTTTAAACATTGAACGTTTTTGTTCCTTTCCGGGCATAGTTGTGGGGGACAATCGCAAGTAAGGGTTGAAAGGTTATTTTGATAGTTATAATTTATTAAAAAGTAAAGACAATGGGTATTTGTCCAATAAGTCATAATTCATTGGATAACACTTAAAATGGTTGATACGCGAGATGGATTAATGAAACCATTGTCTTAAAATAATGTGGGTAATTAAAGTAATAACAATAATAATGTAGAACTAAGAAATGGTTTATAGAGTAGATGACTTTTACAACTTCTCTCGCTTCTTTTACATCCACATATCTACGTATACATGCTCGTTCGTATAATATTAACGGTATTATTAATTTAGCCCGTCTGCAATACATCGGCAATTTGGTCGGCAACCATTCTATCTAGGGTGTCCCGTGCCGACTTTACCACTTACTTCTGCGTCATAGGAACACCGGGAACAAATACAAGCTAGTGACAGCAGTTTCTCGACTCTGCAGAGTCAGTAATTTATACGCTATTACAACAAAGTCCCAGAAAATATACAAGGTTACTTTAAAACCAAGTGTAAATATTTTATTAAACAAAACCTGTAAAAAAAGGGTCATAGTATAAATAATTACATAGCCCATTTTATACTTACCATTGAATAACAGCCTCTGGTAATAAGGTGGTCGCTTCCAGTTTTTTAAAAAGTTTAGTAAGTACTTAGTACAATTTGTATTTTTACTGTATAATTTTACTTTGAAAAAAGTCCCTTTGGGTTCCTTGCAAATTCTTCCCAAGACTGAGGTTTTTTTTTTCGAACAAAACAGTGCTAAAAGTGAGAAGACTTTCAACAAGAATTCCTTGTAATCTACGAGTATATCGTATAAAAAATTCTTCAATTCTATTCTATTCATACATTAATTTGTTTTTTCACTCTTTCGTCTTTTTTTCTTTCTTCGTGTACAAAACAACAAAGCATTCCTTTCTTTATCCTAGTCACAACATCGTCTTGCAAGCCACACTTTTCTTATCACACAATTCTTCACCGTATCATTCAGAGACTGCATTCCTACAGATTTTTTTGATTATTTTGTGTATTCTTACTATTTTTTTTATTATTATTATTGTTTTTTGCATTTGATTGAGAATAATTTATATTTCAGTTTTTATCACTATTACTTACTATTATAGCACAGGCTAAGCGATCGCTGTAAATTTTGTTTTAAGTGCTAATTTACCACGTGCTCTGTGGTGAAGGAAAACATCGTGAGGAAACATCGCATATATATATATATATATATATATATATATATATATATATACATATAGGGCAGAGAAATTATAATTGACTATAATCATTGATAATGATGGTATTGAATCATGTCGATATTTTACAGTTTGATTATCACGGTCATATTTGTAAACTGCACTGCACTGCAAAAATCATATAAATTGTGATTCTACAGTGACCGCACTGTACAAATAACTTCCCGGCTGCAGATTACAAGCTATTGTGAGAGCGCTCGTATTATCCGGTTTAATGAAATTGGTTACATAATTCAGGTATAGTACAAAAGGTGCAATAAATTGCTTATCCATATAAACCAAATAATAAATTATTGTATATGGAATTTAGGATCTACATCAGCGTATTGACCAAATTTATTGCAAACCGTTTACATTGCATTTGCAAAGAAAAACAAATCCAACCTGAAGCTAACGAACCATTTGATAATATCACGTCACAAGCAATTCTAATTTGAGGCGATATACCTTGATGCAATTTATAGTTCTGCAGAAATACAAAATTACCTGTCGTCAATTATGTAACCATCATCAACAAGTCCACTGCTGAACATAGATCTCCCCCAAGAAATGCTATAAAACAAGGCGCTGAGCCATTTGCATGCCACTTCTTGCATGTCTTACCAGGTCGTCACTCCATCTAGTGGTGAGGCTGCCCTATACTTTGTCTAATGGTACGTGGCCGCAACTCAAGAACCTTTCTTTCCCTTTGCTTGTCGGTTCGTCGAGCTATTTTGTCGCTCAATTGCCACTTCAGCTTACTGATCCGCTAGTCCGCTATGTCGGTTACTCTGGTTCTACTGCGGATACCTTCATTTCAAATTCTATCACGCAGATAAACTCTGAGATTAACCGCCTCCATAGCTCGCAGAGCGAACTTGAGCTTCCTTATACGATCAGCGTTGAGAGAACACGTCTCAGATCCATACGTCATCACTGGCATGATGCACTGAGTGTACACTATTGTTTTCAAGTTTTGAGGAATAGGTGACTAGCAGATGTGTCGCGATCGCCCGCAAGCTGCCCAGTCAAGTCGGATCTGTCGAATGAGTAGGACTCGGTTGTAGTTGGACTTTCCTAATCCGAACAATTTGTCCTTAGGTAAAAATATACTCGTCATTGACTTTGAACGTAGTGTTCCCAACAATTATCGAACAGGTTCGACAAAGACGTTACACATAAGCATAGTCTTTTCAATGTTCATTATAAGATCTGTGTGTTGAGATTTTGTCATTATGACTTTATCACCGGCAATCGAAAGTAGGTGGTAATTTGCCATTTATTTATTTGATAGTTTATGTACACATACGATATTATAGGAAAATGGCAGAGAGAATATATTTACACAGGCAATGCTTATTCCATGTTCAAATTTCTTCCAGCAGACCTATTGAAGGACGGTTGAAAGAAATAGAGCCAGACTCAGTTTAGTAGTCATTGATGCTGATGTTTTATTTTTTCTAGTCCTTTAGCTTGAGAACGTCTTCCAATGAAGCGGTGAAGAATATCGGAGATATAATATTACACCGAATAGTTACTAAGCACTGACTTATAATATTTAAAATATTATGTTTTTTTTTGGCACAGTGTCTTAGCTTGAGTTGCTCCGCTGAGGATCGCGGTCTCTAATTCCATACGGAACCAGAATAGAATAGATAAGGAATTATTATTTTATTAGTTAGATTTGTCTCATTTTACTCATACTTGCATGAAACACAATACTTGTACTATTCCTACAAATACGTTAATTTACGAAAACAGCGAGTATACTTTATCGACAGTTTGTGCGCTGTCAAATTTCTGGAAACGAATGTAAAGCTTTTACTTTGGCGTACAGCCAAACCGCAGCGTTCAATATGCTTAAAGGGGTTACGGATGCTTTCTCCCGCGTTATCTAGCAACACGCTAAACCTTGACTGTTGCGATGCTAACAGAGTCGTTGAGTGCGACTTGAATTTGAATACGATTTTTTATATAATAAAGATTGATTTCTTATATTTACGCGAACACTACACATTGAATAAAACTACTTTTACGGATTATATCGCGTTTACTTAACTTATTTTATATTAATTCTGCGTAGATTGGACCAAAATTAATAATTAAAAAAGCTGAAGGTACTCCGGATTAACTCTGACATCGGGACGTCAATCACCTCAGTCCCCCGTGACCATGGGTGCTGTAAAGCACCCGAAACGTCGGGAATTAATATATAAATAAGTTAAGTAAACGTGATATAATCCGTAAAAGTAGTTTTATTCATAATAAAGATTGTTAATATTTTATTAAGAACGTAGTTACATTTTTGAGGAACTCGAATTTACATATTCGAATTACAAGCTGACTTACGCATGCTCACTTTGAAATAGTTTTCCGCTATATTTTATATATTATACCTAACTAAACTTGATACTTGCTCAGACCAACAAAGGAAGAAAGACGGAGCGCTGCGTTCATTTTAAATGAAGCTGAAACCATGCTCAACTTGTTGACACGCACTCTCGCATATTTTTTTTCCTTTTTTGTTTATCAGCCCGTAAAAGTTTATTGATGGATGCACCTAAAACCATGTTAATGGTTGCAAATGATTTTAAATGCATTCATATATGTGAGTGCGTGTTCTTGCAATAATGTAAGCATGGTTTTTGGCTTGGTTTTTGCATCCCTTGAAATGTACGCAGCGTTCCGTTTTTCTTTCTTTGTTGGTATGAGGATACTTGAAGTATTATTAATTTTACAAGTATTAAGTAAAGTTAGTTAGCGGAATTTTGCAATCGCTTTTGGTATATGGCAGGATAATAAGATTTATATTATTTGTAAATTGAGAGTGGGGTTCAGCATTATTAAAAAATAATTTTGTATAGGACGACACGAGCTCGAGTGGGCTTGCGGCTGTTTTACCGTACATGTACCGATTGTATGTGCATGTGTGAGTGAGGAATCTATTTTTTTTTTAAATTAGAAGTAAGTCATGTAAATGTTTGCTTTTACGTTATTTCATCGGCATGTTTTTATTCGTATGTGAGCTATGATATCTTAGATTCATACATCTCGCGTATCAACTAGCTCTGGAGGTAAGCAGTTATTGTAGAATTTTACTAAGAGTCCCTCCCAGACTAACACCCAGAAATGAATATTTGCGGTATATTTGTAAACTAGTCATGTATGTTAACATTTAAAGCCTATTTTTTATAGGTGGCACATTGCTTAAATCGCAACCACACAGTAATTGCTTAGCTAGGAGAGCACAGTTGGTATTTTCAAGCCGCTTGCAAAGTCTGGCAAACCATGAAGCTGTCAAATTCTTCTAGTTTTCAAGAGCGAATTTGCACTCTGTAAAACATTGTTCCTTTCAATAAAGTTTTTCTGTTCTGGGAACTTCACCAACTGTAATATAAGTTCAAATATTTATAAGTATAGGTTCGTGGTCTGACAAAGACCTTTTACCTGTTGTACCCACAAAATTTGTTGAATGACATATGATCTGGCGGCTCAATTCCTTTGTTTTCTGATCGGGAACTTGTGACAGAATATTAATTTTTCAACGCACAGTACAGAACTTCTCTACTGTGCTGGTCACCAATTGTCGCAGCGTTAGAGGAAGCATCGTAGCTTGTACCGTATGAAAGTTTACTCAATATGCGTCTGCAATTACGGCTATCATTGGTATTCCTTGAGACGACATATTTCCGATAAGTTTTACATGCTACACCTCTCCTATCCTAGCGTCAATCATACGGTGCTCCGCCGTTTGTTCCCACCATTGGCAAACTTAATTACGCGGTGTTTCATACAACCGCACAGGTACGGTGGGATGTCTTCATAGGCAAGAACAATATGAATCTGGATATATCCAGCACCAGAAGATATAATTCCTGCTATAAATTCCTGATTTATGCCAATTTTAATAGACCACTTTATCATTTTATCACTTTATAGTTTATAATTTTAATGAAGACCAGCTCTTTTTTAGGGTTCCGTATCCAAAGGGTAACCAACGGGACCCTATTACTAAGCCTCCGCTGTCTCGCTGTATCTCATGATCCGTAATAGGTAGACAGTTGAAATTTTCACAGAATGTGTATTTCTGTTGCCTCTATAACAGCAAATAAATGAAAAATTAAAGGAGGCTCCCCTACTAGAAAAGTGTTTTACGGTGGTAAGGAACCTTCATGCGCGTGTCCGACTCGCACTTGTCCGGCTTTTTATTCTTTATTAATACTGCTGTTTAAGAAATTTTCAATCATTCTCCTATCTTTTGGCTTACATTATTTAACTGCACATTTTAGCTCCTGTAGTTAAAAAAGACAACATACTATTATCTCATCAGTACTTCAGGTTTTCTTACTTCGCCTGAAGTTAAATCATAAACTAGTAAGCACACAAACCTTGTTATTTATGTATAATCATGCATAACTAGCTAGCGAGTATAAGATAAATTTACCAAACTTTTAAATAAATGATATTAATTTTTTCTTTTTCTTTTATTTACTAAAAATAGCATGGTTTTATTTCCGATTACGTTTGAATCATATGTCACTCCGTAGTAGCTCAGATGGTTAGTGCTCGCTGTAAATTTCACAGTACGCGAGCAACCCGGGTTCGATCCCCGCCGGCACAAATGAAATTGTTAATTGCAATTTTAAGTGCTGATTTACTACGTGCTCGGCGGTGAAGGAAAACATCGTGAGGAAACCTGCATGTCTGAAAAATAAGAAAAAAAATATTTCGAAGACTTGCGAAGTTCGCCAACACGCATTGGGGCAGCGCGGCGGACATTTCCTTGCCCTAAAACCTCTCAGAAATGAGGGGAAGCCTGTGCCCAGCAGTGGGACGTATAAAAGCTGTAGCTTTAACTTTTTTTTAAGCCAGTACTTCACTACTATCATGGTGATTGGTGATGCAGCCGAAGATTAAAGCGCACTGACTTAGCTAAACAAAAGCCTATTCAATCTTGCCTTGAAAACGTCTACATTATAATCGGGTGGAAAAACAGGTGCTGGCAAAATATCCAACTCCTTTGCTGTACGCATTATGAACGATGAAACAAATCGTTTATTTCGAATGCGTGGTATATCGGCAACAAAAGGGTAGAGACTAGCCGAGCGTCTGGTAAATTCATCTGGTCAGTCATGTTATTCCTCCTACACGCTCTCCGAAACATTTTAACAGAATCAAATTTAAGTTCACTTCAACTCTTTAATTAGTTTTAGAATATATCTGTTTTAAGGTATTATTAACAGCATACGTCCAAACCGGTTGAACGCAGTTTTCTTTATTTATTTATTTAAATGTGTTATAGATAACACGCTGACCCGCCACTATACCGACGAGCTGCCTGACATCTACCTTGGGGAGATTGAGTTGGCCCTCAGCCAACTTAAAAATGGAAATGCCCCTGGAGAAGATGGAGTTACAACGGAGATTTTAAAGGCTGGGAGTCAACCCTTGCTAAAATATCTCTACCGAGTTTTTCACTGCGTCTTACGAGATGGGAACACTTCAAATGCGTGGAGCAGAAGCATTATAGTCTTGTTTCACAAGAAAGTAGACAAGACTATGCTGAAAAACTATCGACCCATCTCGCTTCTGAGCCACGTCTATAAGTCAGATGGCTAGTCTCCGTTGAGGCCTGGCCGCCGTGACCGAAATTCGGTCTGTATAACATTATTATTAATATTTACAATGAATAAAAACACATTTTTGATGAAAAAGTGAAATAAATATAACATAGATAATATAAGGACCTCCTATAAAGATTTAATTTTTCAATTGAACTTAATTTAACCACATTGGTAATGGCGTGTTTCTTTAGCAAAAGAAAACAGTTTATTGGCACGTCTATGAAATACCGGTTGGATCGAAAGTGAGCGAGAGGTTGCATCACTCTAGCGGAGTGTCATATCGATGGTGGCGTGGTAGAATAATTATGTGACGTTGTAGAATATGGTGACGTGGTAGGGTATATCGAGAAGCCCCCAATCGTTTGTGTAGTATAAAGTTCACTGTAGGCGCCGCGCCTTGCTGGACAGATTCCGCCTCATTCATTCTACGTAGTAGTAGTGCTAAGATAAAATCGTGGTTCTATCCGTTGTGATGGATTTTCAGGTGCAGGCAAGGAGGATGGTGTTGCTGAGAGGCTGCTCTGTGTTACACTGAGATGTTAAGTGTTGCTGTTGGTTTACATACTTTGGTGTTATCATAAAATTACGTCCCTCACGTTACACTGGTGTGTGATTGTGGCGGCGACGTGTTACGGTGTGGTCAAACTGTAATTGCTTTATACTGAATGTATATTGCGTTACGCTGTCTTATAATAATTAATTACCTAAGCAAGAGAGCAAGTTGAACATCCGCTTTCACACTTTTACTATTTTTAACAATAAACCTTTCTTGATGTATTTATTACCAACATCAGAAGTGGGATCTCCTCTTTTGTAGTTCCGACAAATTTTTAAGCAAATGCAGAATAGTTACATACATCTATGGATCTGAGACGTAGTCCATTACTACTGGACGTATGAGGAAGCTCAAGGTCGCTCAGTGAGCTATAGAAAGAGCTATGCTCGCAGTTTCTCTTCGTGATAGGCATAAATGATTAGTAAGCAGCAGATTAGTAGCTGAGTGGCAATGGGCCGGCCATATAGCTCGAAGAACCGAAAACCGATGAGGAAAAAGGTTTTCGAGTGGCAGCCCCGTGCCTATAAGCGAAGTGTAGGGCGGCAGTAACTAGATGGAGTAACTACCTGGTAAGTGGATGGATGATGGTGCCTCAGGACCGTGCTTAGTGGCATTCCTTGGGGGAAGGTTAAGTTTTGCAGTGGACTTGTGAATGGCAGTTATAATAATAACTAAATAAAACAGACTAGTTGTTATATGTATGCATAATATACATGTATATAAATGTACTTTTACATAATCTCTCTATATAAAACCTTTGTTCGTCTCGATAAAACTCAAAAAAGACTGGAACGATTTTAATGAAATTTTGTATGTGTTTGAGTGGGTCCCTGAATGGTTTAGATTCAAAATGTGCCCCGTTAAGTGGAGCTGTTATCGAATACAGAAATCACCCATGCGAAGCAGGGACTAGTATTATATATTTAATTTATTAAATTGGTTTTTATCTGGCTGCTTTGGTAAATTGATGTAAAATGATTTGTATATAAATTTAGAATAATGATGTTACTAAAATGAAGCTTAATTTGCTGTTTACCTAACACTCCTCAATAGCGATTTGTCATGCAGATAAAGCTTCCGTAAAAAGACTGTGAAAAATCGCTTATATCTCGGATGAAAAATGAAAACCTTACGTGTAAACTGGATATCATGGACTATATTGTGCTGGAAAAATAAATTACTATTCTATATATAAAACTTGTTACAATGGTTTAATCTTTCATCATAGCGAAACGCTAGGCGGTAAGAATTCTTTCCTGTTTTGTTACTGTCTAGTATTTTTTTATAAAACAAACTTAAAGTCCACATGATGATAAGTGGCTTTTGCAGTTCATGGACACAAGCAGCCAACTTTAAATAAAGAGAGCTATAGGTACGTTGTCACCTCTGAGAACTAAGATGGAATGCCTCACAGCCTGTCATTATACTGACTCTCTGTACACTTCAGACCGCAACACAGCGATACAAGTACTGCTACTTAGCGGGAGAAATAGGTAAGAGGGTGATACTTGCTCAGACGGACTCCTAGGACTCAATTTTTTTTAATTGGTCGGAGTGTGCCCGAGTGTGACTATCATTCTATCTCTCTAGTCTACATTTGCAACATTGAAATAAATCTTATGGTATGATTTTTACGAGGTTGCTTTCATTTAGAATTTGGAAAAACGTTGTGTTGTAATATACAAGTACATATGTTTTACTGCTCATATATTTGTGAATACTAAATATAAAATAAACTTCCCCGCCATCTTGGAATATTGATTTGAAAAAATAACGTGTCGGAACGTGCCCGTTTACCGATATATCATCATCATTATCGATTGACATAAGGCAAAGTAATACTGCATAAAATCCTGGGGTGGTTCTGAAAGGACAAAAATAATAAAACTGGAACGAGCACAGAGAACTATACTAAAATTATCCGCCTCATTTCCCATTCTTCACCCTACTGTAGACTTATACAAGCGTTGGAAAGTCCTATCTGTCAGGCAGCTCTTTGTTTTATTCTACAATGTATCATTAAAAAACACTCACTCTTACAGTATAATTCACAAGTGATAAAAGATAAGCGCAGAAATGATCTAGTCTGTTATTACAACACGCATTGCACCAAATATTCACATATTTTTTTTATTTTTCTTGGTAATTACCTATATAATAAAACAAACGCTAGAATTGGTATATATCCACTTAATATAAATACTTGCAAATTAAAAGTAACCCAATGGTTGTTAAGCGACTATAAGACCACTGAAAACCTTATTATTTCATATTCATAGTTTTAATACTGGATAGATCATACATACATACACACTCACATACTCACACTCTCTCTCGCGCGCGCGCACACACACACACACACACACACACACACACACACACACACACACACACACACACACACACACACACACACACACACACAAAAAGTAACTAATAATACAATATTATGTCTCTCAATTGTTAAATACAAATAGCATGTTAAGTTATGTTGATAGTATCTTGAGGGGGAGACCCTGGCGATCCGTAACACAGGCTTCCGCCTAGTACAGACACCAGACTCTCAGCCCATAGTGTACATTGTTTACAATCTACCTTGTTAACTTGTATTGTGACAGTAAATAAATATATTATTATTATCAATATTACAGCCTATCAAAAGTCCACTGCTGAAAATAGGCCTATTTGCTTCAATGAAGGAGGTCCTTTTTCACACATTTGAAAATTACGGGTTAACAAAGAAGAATCAGATAAAATAGGAAAAAACTGACTATTTATGTTTCCGGTAGATAATGTGCAATCCGTCAAAATAATCATTATTATGTTATTTCACAGAGTAAACATGTCTAATGTGATCATGCTAAGCTATGTTATGTCTCATTATTATTCAAGGCACGAGGTTTTCAGTAAATTATCAATTTTTTTGTTTGTGATTTTTCAATTTAAACATGAATTTTAATATACAATTTTACAATCAAGATTTTCTGCAGGGATTGAACACCGTTTCTAAATATCGTTTACGGTTCCTTATTAACCGTTACCGTTACAGCATATCAAAAGTCCACTGCTGAACATAGGCCTCCCCCATAATTTGCCTAATAGGGGAGGATATTTGCCATATGCCATGCAACGATTCTTATAATATCATGTGTTAGTTTCACGTCGAGATTGGAATTTTTACATATTACGAGATGTTAGATTTTATCTCACTACATCTATAATTATGGAATATCCGTGATCATTAATTATCCCAAGATAGCATCGAGAGATACAGTATCAGACACAAGGCGACAGTCATAATATAAACAGACTTGATAACTAATAATTTGTATTTTTGCACAATTTTTGGCTCCGAATGGAATACGAACTTGGGTGAAAAGTGACTTAGTAGTCGATTATCCCGATCCCTTAACCACAGGCCTAGCCCATTAACACTTTGTTTTAAGCTGAGAAATGCTCGAAAACCAAACTTTTCTCATTTAAACAAAACTCAAACAAAATTCAGCGCTTCTAATAGATCACATCACTTGCAGACATAATATGCGAAGTAATTTGTATTTACAAAGTGGCTTCATACAAATGTCGCGAGAGGTTAATAAACACTAGGCTCTGCGTTTATAAACTAAAGTGTAAATTGAAATATATGATACTGAATATGATGACATTGTGACGACGCATTATTATTATTAATAATAAATAATAATTAAACTCAATATAAACACATTTAAAAATATCATAGATATAATATTTTGAACAATTAAAATACGTTAATAAGCATAAGTCATAAAGTTACCTGTAGTACAGACCAAATATTGTCTTTAAAAACCTTTAAATTTATTAAAACTCTGCTTAGAATATTCAAGTGTATTAAATAATAGAAATACAAGTCGATTACATTACAATAGTAAAGATAAATAACATTTGTAATTTCATTCAAGATAATGAGGTGATCTTGTATTACTGGAAAGTGTTCATGAAATGATTGCTTATAAAGGATTTGCCTGTGACGCTTACCAAGGTCGTAATATACAGGGTATTTTTGAAACGCTCCCAAAACGAAGACAGATGATAGTACTAAGGATACCTATGATGATGGGTCACAAAAAATTCGATCCCGAGGAAAAATCATCTTTTCACAACGTTTTATTAACTTTATTCACGCTCCATCATGTTGTTACAGTTATTTGAAACGATATTTCACAAAAAATCATGAAAATACTGAAACATAAAACCAGCAGTGGAATTACTGAATTACAATCAGCTGACTAGGAGTCAATGTACGCGCGAACGCGGAATTCGCGCGACCCGCAACTAGCGATGGTACCACAATACCTAATAATTTACAGCACTTGTCTAAATACCTAACTTATCTACTTAACCTACTATTTTGCCACTGTGCTTGTCTCCACGTAGCCACTTTAATTCGAATTCACAGGTTAAATAAGCCAAATAACTGGTTCGATGCCCCGCTAATGAAAAAATACTTAAATAAAATGTTAACAAGTTTAGTCATGCTTTTTTATCCATTGTGTAGGTATGTTTATTATTCTGATGTATTCAGTTATGTACCTATTGAGATCAGTTCAGTACTAAGTTATTAAAAAAAAATAGGTTAAATAAACCAAATAACTGGTTCGATTCCCCGCTAATGAAAAAAATACTTAAATAAAATGTTAACAAGGTTAGAGTCATGCTTTTTTATCCATTGTGTAGGTATGTTTATTATTCTGATGTATTCAGTTATGTACCTATTCAGATCAGTTCATTCAATTATTTAAAAAAAAATTGGTATGAAACAGCTTACCGATCCTCCGTGGCATTATGAGATTCTCCAAGGCACATTAATATGTTGCCGTATTCACGAGTACCTACGCGTTAGGCATTATTAAAACAAAACAAAAACACAAAACGTAACAACAAGAACAATATCATTAATTAATAAATAACAAGTAATAACGACAATAATTTAATAAACAAAACAATTGAACTATCGCTCGTGATAGTCAACATGGAACTGTCTCAAAACTAAAATTATTAATCAATCCCGCCAAATGAAATTGTAACGTCCTTGAAGCATGTGTAAATTCCACAGCGCGAGGCGACACGAAGCAGCGTGTGTGTGTGAAAGGAAGGGTAGAGTGAGTAGTATACCTAATGCATTGTTTCGTACCGATCTTTCGTAGTTCAGCGCCCGCGAGGATATTGACCCTATTGTCAGCTGATTTTCTTTTTTAAGTTTCACTGCTGGTTTTATGTTTCAGTATTTTCATGATTTTTTGTGAAATATCGTTTCAAATAACTGTAATAACATGATTGAGCGTGAATAAAGTTAATAAAACGTTGTGAAAAGATGATTTTTTTTCCTCGGGATCGAATTTTTTTGTGACCCATCATCATAGGTATCCTTAGTACTATCATCTGTCTTCGTTTTCGGGAGCGTTTCAAAAATACCCTGTATATGGGGTGGTCGGGTGACTGACTGCTATAGTACTGCTGCACAATGTATAGGACTATATTAGGGACTTGTGATAGTACATGATACAAAAGCATATATGTAGAAGGTATCTATGATGCATAAGCATTATGATAGCAGAGTTATGACTTGAAGTCCCATATGTATAAGACATATAATAGTAAGGTTTATGAAATAAAGCAAATATGTGGAAAGTCTCAAATATGTTAAAACATTATATTGAAAGAAATAGGACTTGAAAAGGATTATTATAGTGACATGTAGATTGCTTCACAGCGTTCGAGACTGAGGTAAACTTGGATTCGCTAACTGATGTGTCCTAGTTAGTGCCGGTGGTAAGCGGGTTTGTTGTAGTAATACGACTTGTCTGTGGACATCGCTCATCCCTACCGTTTGTGGACGGCGTCCACTGACCTCTATATATACAAGTACGCTGGACTGGCTGGGCCATACAAAATGCTTATGTCAATATGAAGCGCCCTCATTGTCCGTACCGGGAACTAAAATTGACATAATATGCCATAGTCTGTTGTATTATTTAAATCGTATCTCTGTATTTTGAATTTTTAAACTAAAAAATGAAAGTATTTTATGTGGTTTGATTATGTTTGATTTTAGTTCCATAATAAGAATTATTTTTAGTAATAATGAGAGTGTGCGTAATATGTAAAACTCGTTACCAAAAGGATAGTTACGAAACATTTCACAAGTGAGTGAATTTGCAGCTAATATTAAGTAAATTAAAACTATTTGATAATATAGGTACTTAAAAATTTGTTAATAATCTTAATATCGCAATTACCAACATGTTTGGCTTTATATTACTGAGTTTTGATAAACAATACAATTCAATAGGGTTGTCGAGTTCCTTGTCTAATACTTATCGATGTCCTTTTCTACGCATATCTGTTCACAACCAAAGTTGCCGACAATAGATAATTATCAAATGTTTATTAATTAACAGGTTTCCAACCGAACCTAGACTAAAATTATGGCTAAAAAGCACAAAAATTGTGAATTGGAGTCCGAAACAAAATGATTATCTTTGTTCTACACACTACGCAAACGGCTGTTTTATTGGACATGAGAAACGCACCACTTTGAAAAAGTGCAGTATACTCACAATATTTTCTGGTAATGCCAGTACCTGTAAGTATAAAAGTATTAGATTATTATTTCGAATGTTTTTATTTCTTCTCCTTATTTTCCTCAGACTCAAGGCCATAGCCAAGTGTAGAAAGGTCGCCTGATGATGACTTTGTGTTTACAAGACGTAAGTTTGTTAAAGCTGTATTAATTATTATGACCAATTTATTGTATCAAGGAATAAATTTATATTGAACTGCAAAGTTATTAATGTCCTTAGTGAGTTTGCGTGACTTTAGTGAGAAATAACTCCTCCTGAACGGGTTTCCGTCGGTGGGGTTAGTAGACGTGGCTTGGTAGCCCATCGTAAACGTAGGGCGACTCACATGGCTGGCCCGAAGTGAAGGGCTGGCCCAAGAAGGCTACTCTGAGTGGGCTTGTCGAGCCCTTGGATGTGTGTTAGTGAGCTGCGGCTGGAGGAGAGTCCTCTCTCTATATTGCTGCAGCTGAGGGAGTGGCAAGGGAAGAGGATTGTTGGTATGATTGTTGGTATGCCACTCGACTATCCTCCGCGAATTTGGCGGATTGTACCACTTGTGCCTGAGTGCTCGTTTTTCTTGGCTCCATGGCTCCACATATCCGGCTCGGGAATTCTGGGAGGAAGTCCTCAACTAGGAGGGTCCTCGCTGGTGGGGCCGCAATGTGCTTGAAAGCGTTTCCGTGGCCCTGTCAATGTGTGGTGAAGGTGGAATATCATGGGGTTTTAGTAGGTGCAAGACATAATCCGTTCTTGCCCCACAATGCAGGTATGCGTAGGCATTTTCTCATTGGAAACCTGGAACAAAATCCGTTCTGTAGTTACGAATAAAAACGTAGATAGAACAACGCAGCGTCGATCTTGGTTTTATATGAGTTATAAAGCTTGGCATTATATTAATATGATACATAAATAGAATGGACGTTACGGCCCAAGCAGCATGCAAGCTGTATAAGAGCTGTATTGAAATTCGTTTTATACTAGAGGCTGTATTTTCTGGCTGTATAAAAGCTGTATAAGCGCTTATACTTTTCATTTAAGTAAAAATTGGCACAAATTATGCAGCTTTATGCATTAGAAGCGCTGTACAGTAGCTGTACAAGTATAAAAGAGGCTGTATAACTTCTGTATTACAGCTGTTATTTTGTGCAAGGAAACTATTACACTACAAATATTGTCTTATAAGTAACTTATAAAGACAATTGTTCTAAATTAGTTTTTGAACGGAATTACGAATGAATATAAAACAAAAAGAACGTTTATGGAATGATGGCGACAATGTCTTAACATATATTTAACATATTAATATTATATTCGGATTGGAGTTGAATTTGACGGTGATAATTGGTAATTGAAAGTGCAAAATTAGATTTACGGTAAACTTGTAAATGTTGAAAAATAGCCGCGCCAGCAAAATAACAAAATAATATAAGGACAAAATACTAAATACGGTAACTAAATACCGGTTATATAGGTTAGAATTTAAAAAAAATATTAAATTAACGGATATGAAGGCACATTGGGGCACAGTGATCTTTAGTCAAACTGAAAGTAATAGTATAGGCTTAGACTAATGTTCCCAACATTATATTTTAAATTATGTTTTTGTTGGGTCTTAAAATGGCGACAATTTGCTAAACAGCCTAAACGATATTTTGAGGGTCCTATAGTCTTAGTAGCTGTACTACGTTATATCATGCAGCCATTGGTTTTTAATCAGTTCTATAATAGGATATTTTATTACTTACGCTGTATAGCAGTTTTTTCAATATAACATATAACTCTCTTTAGAGATACGTATAAAAGATGTAAAAGCTTGTCTAGGGAACAGTGTTGGATAAATTTAATTCAGATTTAATATGATCTTTTAACTGCACCAAATCTTTTTCTTTTTTTCTACATATTGATAACAAATTAATTTTGTTCTCTGGCATAATATAAACACGCAATGCATGCAAAATGGCGATATTCTGTCACTTATATAGATTAAAGTTGTACTATGGCTGTTATGTATTTTTTAGTTTTATATCACTCTCATAGACAGAAGTCATAAAACTACTGTATTTACAAAAGTGTACAATGACGCTATAAGAATAAGTTTAAGAAGAGAGTTTGCATACACCATTGTCCAGAAATAAGAATTTTGTGATACTTTAATAACACCTATAGCTGTTTAAGCAAGAGACAGCATGCAAGAAAACAGCTTCTATACAACTTTAATGATAAAATCAGATTGAAGTGTTACAAAATACTTAAAGTTGTATACTAGAGTTTTCATATTCTGATTAAGAACCCTAAGCTTACTAAGATCGCATAATACAGACTTTACAGTTTGAGCTGTATAATAACTGATAAACCACTCTTATAAGAATACAACCTCTTTTCAACACTCTTAACGGCTTTTAAAAGAACTCTAAGTTCTACGTGGGCTGGTGTATTGATGTTCATAACGCTTGTGTGCTGCTTGGGGGTTAGGCCTGAGTATAGAATTTTTATCGATATATTTTTTCACACTGTCTTATCTCTATTATTAGTTCCGTGGACGTTCACTTCTGCTGTCAGCGCAAAAATGGCGAAAATGCTATCGCCTCATTATGTCACGGTGTATAGCCAGTCCATATATATATAGAGGTCAGTGACGGCGTCTTAGCGCATAGCGTTGTGATACGTCAGCTATCTTTCGGATTAGGGTGAGTGTGTTCTCTACACTCACCATACAAAACACAGCAGTATTTAGCTGCTATTTTACGCTGGTATTAATTATATGGTTTTATAAGTATTCTATTAAGAGGATAAAGACTATTGTAAGTATATTGTATTTAAGTTGCAAAATGTCCTGACCAATAGTAACGAGCATATTCAAAGTTGTGTGTGATCTCGATCTAGTATAGTATAGTGCTTCTTTTATTCTTTCTTCCTTCCCAGCCGCTCTTATTCTCTTGATTGAAACTACTTCATATTTTACTTTTTAGAACTGCAAATTCTATAAGATTTGGTAATAAATTCTGATTATATAAATGAATGTATTTGTTGCAGGCAACTAGCTGGTGCCGTTCAACTAGCGGCCTGAATGATATTCAGCTGATGGGACTAATACAACTGTTGGCGACGCGCTTAAAAATAGTTTATCATTTTTCGTTTCATAAAAGTAAATCATTATGTGTTTTGAAGTTATGGCTATTAAATTGTATAATACATTCCGAATATGGACATAATCTATGTTAAAAGTAAATAGATTCAATATAATGTCGAACGAAAATTCGGGGTTCGATAAAAGTTTGTTTTAGATTAATTTAGAGTCATGTGTTACATAGTAATCAGCTAAGCAATACGAATAAAAGTCTTATATTAAATTAGATACTTATTTTAGATGAAAATATATTTTGGCTCTTGTAATAAGATTCACTATGGCTGATAAAATGTTTCATAATGAACAGAGATAGTTGTAATTTAGACAAGGAAAGCATTAGCCTCCTACCGATATGATAAAGGTCGTGTAGGAATTGGTTGTTCATGTTGTATGGGATTTTTTTTAAATATAGAATAGGGTGACAAACGAGCACACAGTCCACCTGATGGTAAGTGGTTGCTGTGACCCATAGACATCTACATCTATCCTGATTACGAATAAAATGCAGATGCGTTGTCGCCCGTGAGGACTAAGATGGAATGCCTCGTTTCCAGTAAAGGGTCTCCGGTTCTCTACACTCACCATACGAAACACAACAGTAATAAGCTGCTATTTTACGCTGGTATTCTGCGAGGCGTGGTCCTTCCCGGTCAAGCCGACCCATTCGTGCTACAACTATACTACTAATATAGCTGCAGCATGGCTCTACCACGTACAAAACATGAACAACATGAACAACCAATTACAAATAATGTAAAATAAAAATAAAAAATAAACTTTAATTATTTGTGAAAACTTCAGTAATGTGAGTGGAAATAAGTAATAAATGTTTCAGGATTACTGTGTGTGTTAAAAGTGTCTAAAATTGTGCTTAAAATTGTGAAATAATGATAGATTTATATAAGAAAATTAAAGTCGAACTAAAGTGTAAAATACCTTTAAATTGTGAATTAAACTATTGTATTAGTTAAGATAGTTATGCTTGTTAATAAAGATTATTATTTTAACCATGTGTGTTAGATAATTACGATTTCTAAGTTTGAAAATGTTCTGTAAAATAGGTGTCTTTTGTTGAATATCTTAATGTGTTTTTAGTGTTAATGATGTAATGTATATCATAATAATAAGACTTTGTGTGTGATTCTTATAAATAAAATTGTGTAACCACATGTTTTATAGAAATAAAGATATGGGGTGAAATACAAGGGTGCAATGGTGAAAATCAATGCTAAGATATGTCGAAATGGCGCGCGGTGCGCGTTTCTCTTTCGCGTATAGCTCGCGACTAGGATAGTAAACTGGTATTTTGGAAATTCGTTCGAGACAGTTCGGGACCAGCTACCAGTTTACAGTTCAAAGCAAGAAAGAAGGCATAGGAAAGTGATAGGAAAGTAGTAAGAGTTTCAACGTTGCACTCTTATGGGGAAATTTCGAAGATAAATTACTGTTTTATTTCCTAAAGCACCTTCCACCAATTACGATATACAGTCCTCTTAAGAGACGTCAAGACAGGGACCACTCTAAGAGGACCCGTAATCTTAGTCGTCTAACCTTTCTTCTCAGAAAGGGCAACAGACGCTCTTGTGTGACACTCCTTCACGGGGGTCACGTCCACCTCGTTGTTCCCGAACTCAACGTGGTGTGATTTATATTTCAAGGGATAGAACGTCAATGAATGACTAATCCCTGTCTGTTGGACCCTTTCAGTTGGTCCTTCGCTGCCGGATTGACGACGTTGTGCCCTTTCAACAACATTAGGCATATCTTGTAATATCAGCGATAGGAGGTTAAGGAGCGGCGGGGTGGTCGTCTCGTTGAATGAAATTAATAGGATTACCATGCCATGTATGTGCCGTGTGCCTGATTTAACGCTAAGTGCTTAATAAAAAAAAAATAAAGAGTTTGGTGTAACTGTTCATATCTCTTACATTACGTTGTAATTTAAGTGTGAAGGTATGTATCGTATTATATCGATAGATATTAATAACAGTTTTGACCGCTGTCCTGTACTGATTGAGTTAGTGAATAAATGAACGTTTATGGTTTCGGTGTGTTTTAATAAACCCTTCTCGTATTCCTTAAAGGGCAAGGATATTAGATAATATACTTAAATGTATGTGGCTATAGAGTAGCCCGAGGGCCACCCCAGCCGCACCTTAACCTACTATCGCTGATATTACGGGACAGGTGTAATGTTGTATTAGACGCATCGGCTAAACATTTAGGCTGCTAGTTGAACGGCGCCGTTTATTATTATTATTATTTTACCTTACACTGAGCCTAATACAGGTAACTACCACCATACAGCAGCGTAAAATAATTCACTATTCCATATAAGAGGTGACATAAGAAAAAGAGATAAGAAGTGAGAAGTAGCATCATCCTGCTAACAAATCATCATCATAAAAACTACGGCTGCCACCGCCAAACTATGAGAGCGACCTATGTTCATCAGTGGACATTTCATAGGCTGCAATGAATGATGAATGAATTAATTATATTTTTTTTTAATATTACGTAAATAACAGCTGCGACAAATATGAGCACTTTAATATTTTGTATTACTCGCGGCTTTAACTAAGTCAATGTTAAATGCTGTTTCCCACGGGGAATTAAACTGACAGCAAAAGGATATAGATTGTAATCCCTTAATAATAAAATGCTTAAAATACACTGTTGAGTACATTTAGACGGCTAGGAAAAAGTAATCAGGAGATTTCCTTTGAGATTTCACTGGAAATTACAAAAGCTATTGCTGTATTAATAAGTAAAAAGCTTCCACACAAAATGCGCGCTAAAACGTAGAGTTGCGGAAAATAGCCCGCCGAAGTCTAATCTAATAAAAGTGTTAGGAATCAAGTACCATAACAATATAAATAGAGATTTTTAAAGTTACAAGTGAGGATTGCAACATTATTCTAGTTGTCATAAGCGTGACTGCTGATCATGGGGTCGTGGGTTCGAATGTTAGGTCGGGTCACAATTGGGTTTACTCTAAAGAAATTCTCAGTAGCAGCCTGGAATCAGTAAGTTAGCGGTATTTCACAAAAATAGTGCACCTGTACTTGTGCATACATTTGGCCAATATTATCCTGTTCTACACAGATGGATAGTCTCCGTCGAGATAGGCCGCCGTGACCGAAAATCGGTCTGGAGAAGGACATTACATTACTACATTTACGTAGACAATATACGATGTTTTGGATGACTTAGATGTTTTTTTAAGAGACGAGGGGGGGGGGGATGTGAATGGGGCTCACCTGATGATATGTATCTACCACTGTCCATATACAACTGCAACACCAGCGGAGTTGCATGTGCATTGCAGGCCAAGATGTGAGAAGAAGAAACCTTCTAGTAAATCGTACAGTAGTGGACCGCTGGACAGATGGTATGGATGGTTATGCGAATTTTAACGTGACGTGCGATGGTGAAATCTAGTGGCTGGAATTAATCTGAACAATTCCTCTGAGCACTCCTCGCAAGTGCTGTCGTATGCATAGCAATAAACGTTTCCAGTTTGCAACACATAATTGATATGTAGAAGAAAGGGTAGACGATAGTCAGAACATGCACAGTCGAACTTATTGTTCCGATCTGTGAGAAAACTGGTGACCTATTGCATAATTCTACGGGAAGCTCATAAGAGAGAAGCTTCAAAAGAAGTTCTATATGCCAAATCCACTCGAAAGCTTTCGCTATTTCCTAGCATACTTACTGCCAAACCCTTGGATTCCACTACCTCCATCCATCGATGTCTCATATAAATCACTGGCTAAGAGACCCCGACGAAAACCGCACTGACGGTCACTAATCAGCTGGTACTTCTCAAGGTACAGCATAAGCTGTGCACGAAAGTTGTCTCCCAAAACTTCGAGACAAGAAGAAGCCTGAAGAGTAGAAGTACTAAAAATGACGCGTAATAACCGGTGCCACTTCTAACCAAACATCTTCAGCACATCAGGCCCACTAAACTTGTGGTTGTTCAGGGAGAGGAGTGCTTTTCATACTGAGCACTGACTGAACCACACATCGAACGTAGAACAAATGTCAGCAGTGTGTTCCCCTGTCATACAGAATCGAGTTGGATGCAACAATGGAGTCTAAAAGGTCGGCTTTCTCCTTTGCGGTGTGAGTAGGTCGTCCTCCCTGTGTAGAGATAGAAGTGATGGTAGAGAGAAATTCCCTTGGATGTACGGATTTTTTCCCAGAATGTACGGATTCCCAAAGGAAGGCAAACTATTTTTTCGCCAATTCTGCCAATTATACTTCTTTTTAAGGGCAATGGTTTTTACATCCCGGGACGTGGATGTGTTAGGCCAGGCCTGAAAACACTTTTGCCTATTGAGCATAACAGTTTTACTGGATCGACCAAAATATGTCTGGGATCTGCTTCCGATGGGTACCATAGATGATGAAATAAAAAGATCTAATCCCTGAAGTACCACATCAGTGTCGGAATCAGAACAATGCTAGAATCATTCGGCGAGAAGCAAACTTACCCCATGGGTAGGATGCAAAAAAGACCGCATCCCATCCTAATCGTTTCATTTATCCTATATCTCTTTGATGAGGTTACAGTTTACCAAAAATGATGAATGAAAAAATATAGTGCGCAAAATAACCAAACTCACATAAATATGTTTTACAATTAAAGCGTTTATATGTTATAGTTTCATGTTACAATTTTTCTATTAAATGTCTTAGAACAACTTTATTATTTTAACATTTGTATCACTGTTTCTTTTTAACGATCGATAGAC
Source organism: Parnassius orleans (assembly GCA_029286625.1). NCBI lineage: Eukaryota > Metazoa > Arthropoda > Insecta > Lepidoptera > Papilionidae > Parnassius > Parnassius orleans. The sequence continues at coordinate 696,158 of JAGSMP010000399.1, read as the reverse complement.
AAGACACAGATGCATTATGATGCACTTTACAATGATATCCCGTGACACTATAGTTATTCCCCGGACATGGCGATCCATTTGCGAACCATAAGAAATCTGCAGCAAGACATTGGCAAGTGAAAAATTAATGTAGTTTCATTGAACTCTGGCTTTTCCAATATTTTACTCTTCTTGTGAAGCGTGTTGTGACTGCATTAAATAGGTTTTACATTTAAAATTAATTTTATATAGTATTTTTGTGAACATCTATTATTGTAGTCATATTTGGCTGTGCTTAAATAAATAACCTCCTGGATACATAAACTAGTAGCGCTGTTAAGAACATGTCATATGCATGATAAATAAAATAGGAAAATGAATAGTTTTAACGTGGCACGAATGAGTCGACTCGATCGGGGAAGGACCACGCTCTTACAGAATACCAGCGTAAAATAGCAGCTTAATGCTGCTGTGTTTCGTATGGTGAGTGTAGAGAACCGGATACCCTTTTTACTGAAAAGGAGGCTTTCTATCTAAGTCAGTAAGCGTTTTGATTCTTAATAGAGGAAAAATGTAGATGTTTATGGCTACAGTATCCACTTACTATCAGGTGTACTGTGTGCTCGTTTGTGACCATTAATCTAAGAGTATAAAAAATGTGCGTGTAATTGTGGACACACGTATGGTGTTAAACTTCTTTACGGCATATCATTCTTCTTCAATTTTATATTTCACATAAGTAGATTAAATAATAGTATACTCATGCAGCCCGGCGGTGAAACGTTTCAAGAAAACGTAACGTTTTTGATTGTTAATTACCATACTTAATTTTCCACTACGTCAATAAAGAAGTTTCACTTTAAATATATAAACATATAAAATATATAAACATATAATAGTACATGAAAAATGCCGACGTCTTTGAAATCAACCGATATTTAAATTTTATATGGAAGTTTGCGACGCTGCCGGTGTCGGTACAGACGATAGGAAATTAACGGCGATGGATTTCATTTCATTTCCTACCGCTAAGGAATCTTCCTACGATTCGACTGTAAATAAATTATTATACGATTTGCGAATGGTGTGGTTTACGGTTATAAATAAATGTTATACTTGTAAATAGTGAAACATTAAATTTAAAAAATAAAATGATATATTAAATACATTCTACTCCAGCGCTACTTAAAACTGCAACCTTTGTAAAATTTGAATATTATATTTTGATTGGGGAGCTCATTCAATTGTCTTAGTATAGTCTTAATATATGATGTGTTCTAGATTGGCACACATTGGCTGGATGCGTAAAGCTGAAGATCTTACTAAGTGACTGATTGACAGATTTCGATTACATATATAATTTTTCAGCATACCGTATCTTCTCGTTTTTGTTTTTATCCATGTAATGAGGGATAATAATCTTACGCTCACCAGATGTCGCTAGTTGGGGATAAGGTGAACTTATTTGTTGCACAGATGATCACATAGTGTCATCATTATTGAAAAGTTACGATTTAATTATTAGTTTTTCGGTTTCTAGTGTTTTTATATACACCAAACAATGCCTCAATGCTGTATCCTTTAATTTTTATACATTTTTGGCTTTTATTCTTTTACTTGTAGGAATATCCGTAGTTTGTTTATCCATTTCTATTCTAAATAATATAAAATGTTACTAATATTTCAGAAAGAAACATTAATCTCCAAACTTTTCTAACAAATTAAATTCCTCCGCTAAGAAATCTGTCAAATATTTCACCTCATTCCTGAGTGGCGCCGTTCTGGTGGCAGAAAATGTCGTGTATGCGCTCATTGAGCGACGTTCCATTTTATTTATAATACATATTATGCAGTTAAATGTTAATTAATGTCATCCTAGTATTAAACTTGTCTTCATTAAATTATGTCTTATAGAAATAAACGGATAGTATGATCTATGTTTCTTTCTTTACTATCGATTATAAGCACCGACTTATTTTTACCTTTAAAATAAACACTTCCGAGAAGTTAGAAATCACCTCCGTCGAAATGGCAGCCATGATGGACACTACGGCAGATTTACCTGCAAGCTCCCTTACGACACCCACGGGACGAATAATGGATTATCTGACACTGCCAGCACACGGTCCTTTTTATTTTATTACTTAACGACAGCTGAATTAATTTTCTTTGCAAATTTTAACAGTATAAAATAATATTGCTTCTCATTTTGGAACACTACAAGTTAGTAAGTAAACATTCTATACAAAAGCAACTGTAACAATACGAAAAATGCCTCAATATCAAAAAAATCCATTCACAAATGTATGAGTTTAAATTTCATACTCAAAATATTAATTGCAATGTAAAGTTGTGCTTTAAAATATTTCGTATTTATTACATTTCAGAAGAATAATAGAGTCAGTCAACTTTGTACAACGCAAACTAAATTTTCGAGTATTCGCAAATTTCGAGCTTTTGTTTTGTAACATAATCTTTGTTGTGTTTCAGTTGAGCTAAGTTACAAAATTAATTCTATTCGATTTAAACTGTCTTATATACATAAAATTCACTCCACTTCAAAATCAAGTACAGGTTTTTTTTTTGTTTTAATACTTGGTGGAGCTACTCTGGAGTTATATTGTGGTTGTAGCACGAATGGGTCGGCTCGACCGGGGAAGGACCACGTTCTCACAGGATACCAGCGTAAAATATCAGCTTAATATATTTCGTATGTTGAGTGTTAGAACCGGAGACCCTTTTTACTGGAAACCAAGGCATTCCATATTAGTTGTCAGGGATGACAACGCATCTACATTTTATTCTTAATCGAGGGTAGATGTAGATGTCTATGGGCCACAGCATCCACTTCCATCGTTATCAGGTGGGCTGTGTGCTCGTTTATCACCCTTATTCTATAAAAATAGAGTTAAATACATTTTTTTAGACTCTAGATATAAAACTTCAACAATCGAAAAGGCTTGTGATTGAACACTTTGTGTTCCTTAGGCCGCTTTAGGTTTGATCGCTACAACAGCGGTGCAAAATACGCAGAGCATACAAAGCGATCAAATATTTCACAGAAGAGAATGTTATTTTATATACCTTACACAAAGTGTAGGAACAAAAGGCGGACTTAATGCTAAAAGCTTTTGCTACCAGTCAACCTTAGGCAGTGATATAACGTCGAAGTGGTTACAGAAAAAAAGCACAATAGAAATATAAAAATGTTGTATCATTGCCCGTATTAACTGGCAAAGAATAATTTCTACTTTATGTGGGCATCTTAACCCTAATCGTTTCAATAAATAATTAATAAATAAAGCCATATTGTATGTTTAATTCACGCTTATATGTTAAATCGTTTTAACGTGTTATGATAAATTATAATATATTAACGATTGGGATGCTATTTTGGTTAAACAAAGCTGAAAAAATTAAAGTAATAATATGTACTACGTACTAGACTTGGTCGTTTGCAACACTCGTTAGATAGAGCCCATGGTCCATAAAAAGGTACTCTTTGTATGTAGTACCTATACATTACTTTAATGGCTAAAACGCGATTGGCCAGTAGCCTGTTCGCGCAGTCTGATGTTAAACCAAATAATATATTACTCTATGACGAGAGTGTCAAACGCCTTCACAACGTGTCATATCGTGTTTAAAACCTAGATAATTGTTTTCTGGAGACTCAAAAGCGACACGAAGCATAAGTGGCCAAAACTCAAGTTGCCTGTAAATATCCTCAAGGAGTCCGTATGATATTGCCATGAGAAATTCCATCACCCTATTTTGTCCTGTGGGAGTCGTAAGGGGCGAGTGTGGGATTGTTTTACGCATTATTACACCGGACAGTATAGAAGTTTCTAATACATTCTTACCGTTAGAGCCTATTAAAATCCACTGCTGAACATAGCTCTCCCCAATAGATTGCCTCATAGAGGGAATAGTTGCCACACTTAGCAAGCGTGTTAACTACGGCAAATATCGCCCCTATAACACATTTGGGGTTGAAACCGCAGTTTTTAATTTTTAGTTCTTATTAGAAAGACGCTGCTGCCCATCTCCTGGTTTGTTACCCTCTGTCGCCTCTTGCGATATTAAATGGACGATATGGGACGGTGAATATTCTAACAAGATGAAAATCACTCATAAGACCACGTTCATTCCATGAAAACATTAAATAATGTTGCCGCGGCATAACCGAAATCCGGCTGCCGACAAACTTGCTCACAGTTTGGCAAAATTTAAAATGTAAATAATATAACACTCTTTCTAGGAATAAATAAAAAAAAGGAAAAGATAGATAGGCTTTCGATAGAGTTTTTAAATAGAGTTTTTGGAAAGAGTTGCGTGTGTGTGTGTGTGTGTGTGTAACTTTTGAATGGCTTGACCGATTATAACAAACTTGGTGGCGTTCGAAAGAACTTGAACCAACTTAGATTTTTTATATCATTTGAACCGATTCGGACCGGTAGATTTTGAGAAATCTCAAAAATAAAATTTTCAAAAATATGTTTTTTTTAAATAACTTTTTAACAGATGTAACGATCAATTCCAAAATCTAATCAGCTCTTATACTCAAAAACCGCCGTCGATTGCTGCAAACAGCATCAAAATCGATTAATGCGTTGAATAGATATTGTTAAAAATTTCGAAGAAAGTATTTTTTCAAATAACTTTGAAATTTCTTCTCGGATCGTTTTTCATGTAATAAATTACGTTTTTGAGAAGAGCTCAAAAACGTCATAATGAGTGAAATTTGGAGCGCTTTACATTTGAAATTAGCGGGAAGTTTCAGGGATAGCTTGCAGGGTCAATCGTATTTTTTTTTATAGATTAGGGTGACAAACGAGCACACAGTCCACCTGATGGTAAGTGAATGCTGTGGCCCATAGGCAAATTTGTTCTCGATTAAGAATCAAAATGCAGATACGTTGTCTTCCCTGAGGACTAAGATGGAAAGACGCGTGTCCAGTAAAAAGGGTCTCCGGTGCTCTAAACTCACCATACGAGGCACAGCAGCGTTAAGTTGCTATTTCACGCTGGTGTTCTGTGAGAGCTTGGTCCTTCGCCGTTCAAGTCGACCATTCGTGCTACAACCATAATATAGCTGCAGCGTGGCTCTACCACCTGTAACTAAAATACGGCGGTATTACCATTACATTTACGTCATAAGTAAAATAATCAAACCAGCGTCAAAGGTATTCTGACATTACGATCGTTAATTCGAATACCGAGCATGACCAATAAGTCAAAAACCCTTGCAATAGCTGGAGAGGCACAGTTCCATTAGTGGAATGTAAAGGCTCATATATAAAAAAACAATTTCTTTGGTACCGGCGGGGATCGAACCCAGGTTAATCGCATACTGTGATACTTAAAGCGAGCGCCTAGCCCCTAATCTACCACGGCTCGGTTTTTAATTGCAATTTTAAGTCTTGATTTACATGTACGGCGGTGAAGGAAAAAATCTTTAGGAAACCTGCATGTCTGAGTTTGCCAACACGCATTGGGGCAGCGCGGCGGACATTTCCTTGCCCTAAAACCCTCTTAGATATGAGAGTAGGCCGTGCCCGGCAGTGGAACGTATATAGGCTGTAACTTAAACTTTTTAACTCTATATATAACAAAATAAGATCCTCAAGTGAGACAAGCTTTATCCTACTTCTTTTATATTTCTATGTTTACGTTACCGTTACAGCCTATCCAAAGTACACCGCTGAACATAGGTCTCGATTGGATAGGATGGGCCTAAAATTGGAAACCGCAGTTTCTCATTTTTTTAAGTTGTCGTTAACGCCTCTTACGACATCCACGGGGCGATATGCGATGATAATATATTTACACCGCCACTACAAGATACTACTTTTGTATAACTTAAGTTGTAAGCAAACAAATAGTAAAATTTATAATTTATTGTTATCTAGTTTGATATGAAACAGGAAGTAATTTATTTTGGCACCGACTTTTGTTTCCTGTTGAGGCGTGCTTTATGACCCGTAAAATAAAATAAATTGATTTCTTATAACATTTCTTGTATACAAATCATCAACCGTGATAAGAGGTTTTCAATTCGACTCTCGATGACGGGGGTAACACACCACCGACCATCCCGCGGTGTGAGTGCTCCATGCTGGAAGTGCGATTCACACAGCACTCGGTTCGCAAAACACTCCTCTCTCTGGACATCCACAAGTCGAGTGGGCCTGACGGAATCCCCAATTGCGCTGATGACGTGTGCTCCAGAGTCGGCACCGGTTGTAACGCGTCTTTTCCGGTACTCCTACTCCCAAGGCGTAGTCCCAAAATCATGGAAGACGGCTTTCGTTCACCCGATCCCTAAAAAAGGCGACCGCTCAGACCCATCTAACTACAGGTCTATCGCCATCACCTCCTTGTTCTCCAAAATAATCTAATCCATTATAAACTGCCAGCTTATGCGGTACCTTCAGGATCACCTGCTGATTAGTGACCGCCAATACGATTTTCGTCAGGGTCGATCATCTAATGAGCTTCTGGTTTACCTGACTCATAGATGGGTGGAGGCAGTAGAGTCCAAGGGGGAGGCATTGGCAGTTAGTTTGGACATTGCGAAGGTCTTCGATAGGGTTTGGTACAAAGCGCTTCTTTCGAAGCTCCCTTCCTATGGGCTTCCCTAGAAATTGTGCAATTGGATCATCAGCTTTCTTGCAGATCGGAGCATCAAGGTCGTTGTAGACGGTGCATGCTCCGACTATAAGCCTATTAATGCCGATGTTCCACAAGGCTGCGTGATATCACCAACGCTGTTTCTTCTACATATCAATGATATGTTGCAAACCGGTAACATTCATTGCTATGCGGATGAAAGCACTGGTCTGGAAAAACGTCACCGAGTACCGGACCAAACTTGTGTCTGAAGTCAAGTCTTTGCTGAACAAAGTCTCGGATTGGAGGCGACTAAATCTTGTCTAGTTTAATCCTCAAAAGACACAAGTTTGCGCGTTTACCGCTAAAAAGAACCCCTTTGTCGTATCTCCTCAGTTTCAAGGCGCTCCCCTTGTTGCCCCAGCCAGTATCGGAATCCTTAGCGTCGACATATCAAGTGACGTGCAGTTTCGTGGTCACTTGGAAGAGAAGGCCAAATTGGCCTTTAAAAAGCTTGGCGTGCTCAGCAAAGCGGGACAGTATTTCATGCCGGCACAAGGTCTGCAACTTTTTAAGGCGCAGGTTCAGCTTCACATATACTGTTCCCATCTCTGGGCTGGGGCTCCCCAGTGCCAGCTCTTTCCACTTGACCGCATGCAGCGCAGAGCGGCTCGAATCGTCGACGACCGACTCTTTTACGATCGGCGATTCACTGGCGCTGCGAAGAGATGTTGCATCCCTTTGCATTTTCTTTACCACGGGGAGTGCTCTGAGGAATTGTTCGGATTAATCCCAGCCGCCAAATTTCACTAACGCACATCGCGGCAAAACTCCCGATACCATCCATACCATCTATATGCTTGGCGGTCCACCACTGTAGGTTTTATTTGGAGTTTTCTTCCGATCTCTCTGTGGAATAGTTTACCACCGGCGATTTTTCCGGACCGTTACGACTTAGAGATTTTGCAGAAAAGAGCTTACTCCTTTCTAAAAGCCCGGCAACGCACCTGCTCATTTACAACTGCAACTCATACTCATGGTGTTGCAGTTGTACATGGGCGGCGGTAGTCACTTACCATCAGGTGAGCCGTATGCTCGTTTGCCCCCTCTCCTATAAAAAAGAGGACTGAATATTTTGTAGACATTTTTCTTTGTTTGATGTTGTATATTAGTTGAAAGCTATTTTTGAGAAAATTAAATGCGTTGTTGAAATAAATATAATTAAAACTATTGGTAAATCCGACTGTAAATGCCTTAAGCGCATGAAAAAAATTACGTATAGCATGATTATACGTACTTTTTTAAAGCAGTTTAATTACACACAAGTTTTCACTAAAAACTTTATAATTATTACTATACTTCCAATTTTCCGATAATTTTATGTCAAATTTCAATTTAAAAAAAGTTTGGAAAATCCAAAAGTGCACGACTCATTATGCTCATATGATCATGAAAAAATGAAAAAAATGTAAACTGTAGTTCTATACGTCAAAGAGTTCCAGTAGCAGTCACCGAAGTACACCTTCAAGTCACTCCATCAAGTCCGGAGGTAAGTAAACCTGCACTAAAACTGCATTTTTAAACTTATGTAAAAATAGCAATTAATCAATATAAAAAAATTATAAGTTCAACAATCATTTATCTTTCTGAAAATGTGCTTTTTATATCAATTATTTGTTCAATATGATTGTTAGATACGATTTCATGCGACAAAACGATGAAATCTTGGTTTTTAACTTTTGAACTTTGCGGTTAAGGCATGCAATAATAGCCTTCGAAATACCTTTTTATTTATCATAATGGTTTTAGCGCAAGGAGATAATATTGACAGTTGCATACATCGGTTAATTTCCTGTTTCGTTTGAATATTCTTATATTATGTTAATAATTTTTTTAACAAATTTTACTACGCAAGTAAAACGTGTAATAAATTTCTCCTATCTCATGAGGACGTATCCAATCATAAAATCCACATCGACAAACTGACCTCAGCATTCCATATCCTTCAAACCTGGTATTTTATCAGATCACCTTGTAAAATGTAGGCTTTAAATATTTGTTAAGCATCAAGTTCTGACGAGTTTATGGATAAAAAATATGAGACTATTGAAAATTATGTAATTTTTTTTAAAGAATAAGACATGACTCTATTACGTACAAATATGTCACCAATTGCTGATTAAGGCGTTAAGTCACTACCGTCACCAACAGTTTCGTTGAATATTGATCACGTACGCGCCATTGAAGCGCACCTCATCGGCGAGCGGACGTGTGTTAGCTAGCGGAAAGCGACCGATTTTCAGACATCCATGACAATTATTTTGTATTACTGAAATGAACTTTTGTACGTGGTAGAGCCATGCTGCAGCTATATTATGGTTGTAGCACGAATGGAACTACCTTAGAAGGACCACGCTCTCACAGAATACCAGCGTAAAATATCAGCTTAATGTTGCTGTATTTTGTATGGTAAGTGTAAAGAACCGGAGACCCTTTCTACTGGTAACGTGGCATTTTATCTTAGTCCTCAAGGGTGACAACACTTCTGCATTTTGATTCTTAATCGAGGATAAATGTACATGTCAATGAGCCATAACATCTACTTACCATCAAGTGGACTTTGTAATCGTTTGTCACGTTTTTTCTATAAAAAAAAATCGTAGCAATTTTTGTAGAGTGGCGAGCGTACAGCGGGGTTCGGCGTTCGGCTCCATGCCAAAATATGCTATATCTCGTCAAGAGGTAATTGCTAAAAAGTGACTACGGAAAAGGCCAAAAAAAATCTCCCGTAATTCCTCTGAATTTGGGGAATGATTTCATTTAATATGTTAGAAATAAAGTTATATTCCATGATATTTAACATATTAAACATCTCATTAAAATAAAATCAATAAAATCGAACCCTGATAAATAAATAAATTCTAATTGTAGGTAACGAAATATTTTCCATGTTATAAAATTAGGTTAATGAGCATTTATTGACCCGATACACCACAACCTCTTACCTCCTGCTGTCGATATTTATGCTTTTAATTCACTCAAACTAATACATTAACATCTCTTATGTCCTTCTAAAAATCAATAGCACTGAACTTTTTTTATAAAATAAGGTTGAAATATGAGCATACAGTCTACCTGATGGTAAGTGGATACTGTGGGCCTTTAACAATAAAAATGCAGATGTGTCGTCACCCCTGGGGACTAAGATGGAATGCCTCGTATGTAGTTAAAAAGGTATTCGTTCACCTTACAAAAAACAGCAACATTAATATTCTATTTTACGCTGGTATTACGTGAGAGCGTGGTTCTTCCCCGTCAAGCCCAACCACTCGTGCAACAACTATAATATAGCTGAAGCATGGCTCTACCGCGTATACTGACTGGCCCGATGAATTTTTACATAAATGGAGTTGTTAGATTCTTCGAAGTTATATCTTAGTTGTAGAAGTGACATAGGGTCTAATTCATTTACATTATTTTTTTAACGCAGTCGAAATTTTTTAAATCACTGTTTACAATATTAAAAACTATAATAAAAAAAATCTAAAACTAGTAATTTAATTATCAAACAGTCCTACTCCACGCGGTATCGCGCCAAGAACACTGGCTGCGTTTCCCCGCTGAATGGCTATACTTAGCCTTTGAGCGAAAAAAGAGCCAGCCTCTTATCACCAGCAGCAACGACCATTCGCGGATGGAGTTCCTTTAAGAACTTCACCGCACATGGACCCCACGGACCGATAGTCTCTACAGCAAATGGCACAAATATATAGTCATCTCTCAGAGACTCATATTTGCGCCACTTACTCAGTTCAGCTGCCTCTGATGCCGCCCCGGCTCTAAACGAGGTACCCCTGAGATGAGAGGCCGCCAAAGTGTCTACGCAAGTAACATCTCACGCTAGGGCTTTATCTCTCTCCCAAGGGACCAATGTCATGCCGTCGGGTCTCCTGCCATCGTCTCTAAATATTCCACAAGGCTCTAAAACCGAGGGAACATTTATAGAGACAAGAGCCCTTCGGATGACATCATTCAAAGAACCGTGCCGTAAAAACCTACCAGCACTTTTCTTACAAGAAAGTCCGTGGAGCCCAAACTTGTCGACGCTGCTACCACAGGGGCACTGATGGGGTTGACAAATCGCCGCTCCTAGTCGGATTCCTACAGCGATGCGCAAGCGTGTAACGAGTGATTAGATTCCTTAGTCGAAATAGCTAGAAGGCGTGCCTTATCTTGGTCACTATGGAAATTATGAAACAAATCTTTCTGCACCCTCTCTACCAACGGAATATCCCACTGTTTTTGTTGGTTAACTTATTAACTTATTACTGTTTTAACCATTGAGCTTTTTATATATATATTAGTATTGCTTGTAGTCGAATGTGAGTATGTTTATTAAAGTAGCCAATTGCATCTTGTTTTTTCTGATATTTAATAGGAATTTTATATGCAAATTTTAATAAGAGCAAAAAGAGCGAATTAATGACAAAAAACGAGAGAATTAATGACAAAAAATCAGTTGATATAACATGAAATTCCCACTGTACGATTTACCAGAATTTTTTTGACAGCGTAAGCACTACACATTGAATAAAACTATTTTTACGGATTTTATCGCGTTTTATTTACTTATTTTAATACCCGAAGTTTCGGGTGCTATACAGCACCCATGGTCACGGGGGGTTCTGAGGTTTTTTTTTTTTAATTTATTTGCTTATCTTTACAAAAACATTACATAATAATATAACTTCGCCAAACTGTAAAGACAGTTTGTTGGCGAATAAATGCACTCTTGTATCCTATTACACATAATGTAGCAAAAAAATTGAAATTCTAAATATAAACACTATTATTTCTATATTCTATAACATCTCATTTACATAACATTGCAACCAAATAGAAATTCTAAATATAACCCGTATATATTTTTCAAATATTACAAACGAATATCAGTTTTTACAAATTGTCAAATACGCTTCATGTATGTCCAAAAAATAATTCTTAAGTTTTTTTTTATTTGTAAATTTACGATCAGGTCTACCCTGCCTTAGTCAGTCTATTTCATTAAGAAGCTTTGGTATTAAATATTTTGTACATCTTTTACCATAGTAGTTTTTAACACTAGGCTCAATTAATTTCCCTTCTCTAACTTTCCTGGTTCTATATTTATTATCCACTTTTTCTTTATAATTATTTTTAATAATGTTTTCCAAAACTAATAACATGTTAACTTTGTGTTCTACCGGTAAAATTTTACAAATAGATAAAAACTTATTATAATCTTTCTTACAATTTTCTTTAACTTTTTCATTTACAAGATATTTTAGAAATCTTGTCTGTAAATTTTTAATGTCCTTTATATAAGAAGCAAAAGTGCGACCATATACTCCAAGCCCATAAGTTATGAGGCAATCCACCAAAGCATAGTATAGAAGGTACATAGATTTTTGTTCAAAATGTAGTTTAAATAATAAAATTTACCTAATATCGCCGACAGCCTTGTACATACATCTGTTATTTGAGGTTTCCAATGTCCAAAGTTTGACGTCCCGATGTCGTAGTTAGCCCGGCTTCCTTCAGTTTTTGAATATTAATTTTTGGTCCAATCTACGCAGAATGAGCTTATAGTATCTTGAAGTCTAGCAGTGGTATACTTGGGTTTGGATTTAATTATATTAATTATAGGATCCCAAGCCATTTGCTTTCGATACGTTCGTCGAGCAAGTATTGCAAGACAACAAGCTTCGGGTCCCGCGCCTACGTCACACTGACCGATTGAAGCCGGCCACAGTCGAGCGTGTGCCTGCTGTACTACCCTTTGTCAGAGGAGTCACAGACAAGGTTGGCTACATCTTGAAGCGAGCTTCAATTAAAACATACTTCAAATCGATTCCTACCAAGGATGATTCGCGAGGCTATTGAAATTAAAAAAACACCCTAATTTCAATAGAGAAGATGGATGGGTGCTGCCATCTGCTTGGGATCCTATAATTAATAAAATTAAATTCAAACCCAAGTATACCACTGCAAGACTTTTTAAAATACTGTATGCTCATTCCGCGTAGATCGGGCCAAAAATTAATATTCAAAAACTGAAGGAAGCCGGGCTAACTATGTCATCGGGACGTCAAACACCTCAGTCCCCCCCCGTGACCATGGGTGCTGTAAAGCACCCGAAACGTCGAGAATTAAAATAAGTAAATTAAACGCGATGAAATCCGTAAAAATAGTTTTATTCGACATCGTAAAGTTTGAGTTTGAACTAGAAATTATCTCTAAATACCGGCCTTACTATCGACTTTATATTTGGTCACTAATTGGAATTGATTTTAACAAAAAATATAATTCATTGCGCTACTATATACTAACTACATAACTAAGAGTCGAATCAATTCAATTTGGAGAGGTTATCATCATCATATGATTTTCTTCTCGAAATGCGTAAAACAAAAATGTACTTCCCCCCACACACACAAGCACGCACTTACAAACGCAAGTACGCACACACACGCACACGTTTACTTAAAATGCACATAATAAAAAAAGCTTCCAAAAATAATGAGAATAAATATAAATGAAAACAACGGTGCGGGCATTCACTAGTTACAAAATACAAACCAGTTTTGATATATTTATGTGGTAGTATGTATACTACGAATGTTGCGATAAAACTCAAATGAGACCTTGATGCAAATTTTAACTGTGATGAAAAAGGGCGGCTCGGTGCGGTTGACACATTGCTCAATAAAAAGGCACTTATTTAAAATACTTGGCTTATCTCCAGCGTTAAGTTAATGCGGGATTGAATTTGAAAATAGGTAACATTTGTAACATCTAAATCGTACACACGGAATATTAAGTATATATTAAATGAATATTTTATTCTGAAATATCTTTTTCTTATTAATTTCTTAATAGTCGACGGGCCACAGCATCCATTTACCATAAGGTGGACTGTGTGCTCGTTTATCACTACACACATTTGTGTACACTTCCATATAAAAATATTTATTAAGTTTTTTTTTATTCCTATCAATCAATTGTAATTCTATATGGGACCACATGGGAAGCACTAGCTTTCAAATAAAAAAAGAATCGTCAAAATCGGTTCACCTTGAAAAAAATTCTGATGTAACACACATTAAAAAAAATACAGTCGAATTGAGTACCTCCTCCTTTCTTTGAAGTCGATTAAAAATAGTAACTTGTTCTTTCTTGAGTAATCACACCTTGTGCGACATGCCAGCGGCGATAAATAAATTATGTAGATACTGCGGTCTCTCGGGTATTATGTATTCTGTAGCCAAGATCCTAGTTATTAACTGCAATTTTCCGTTGTACCATGTGTAAAATAAGAAGAAAACTTCAAATAACTATAATAAGTTGACAATTGCTTGACAATTACTACAGAGATACGATAAAAATATTCTATTATATAAATCAATTATTTTATTTATTAAAACATATAAATGAAATAAATTTTACGGATTTTGTTGCGTTTAACTTTTTGATTTTCGTCTTTTCAGGCGATTTACAGCATCCATGTCACGGGAGGTACTTAGGTGTTTGACTTCCCGATTTGTCATAGTTAACAAAGATTACTTTCAACTTTTAAATATTTTTTATCCTTGGTTTGATCTACGCATAACGAGACTTAAAGAGTTGTTTGTACGAGTGAAAATTAAACGCTATAAAATCCGTAAAATTACTTTCATTCAATTATACATTTATTTAGATAACATAATATACAATATTTTATTATATACAGTATTAAAAACTATAATAAAAAAATACTAAAACTAGTAATTTAATTATCAATCAATCCTACTCCACGCGGTATCGTGCCAAGAACGCTGGCTGCGTTTCCTCGCTGAATATCTATACTTAGTGTTTGAGCGAGAAAAGACCCAGTCCTTTTATCACCCGCAGCAACGACCAGCCGCGGATGGAGTTCCTTTAAGAACTTCACCGCACGTGGACCCCACTGACCGATAGTCTCTACAGCAAATGGCACAAATATGTAGTCATTTCTCAAAGACTCATATTTACGCTACTTACTCAGTTCAGCTGCCTCTGATGCCGCCCCGGCTCTAAACGAGGTACCCCTGACTACTATATTGGTCCCTTGGTACCCCAAGGAACCAATGTCACACCGTCGGGTCTCCTGCCATCGTCTCTAAATATTCCACAAGGCTCTAAAACCGAGGGAATATTTATAGAGACAAGAGCCCTTCGGATGACATCGTTCAAAGAACCGTGCCGTGAAAACCTACACTGGTAGGTTTTCACGGCTACTTTTCTTAAAAGAAAGTCCGTGGAGCCCAAACATGTCGATGCTGCTACCACAGGGGCACTGATGGGGTTGACAAATCGCCGCTCCTAGTCGGATTCCTACAGCGATGCGCAAGCTTTCCCCATCAAGTAATCTGCCGAGATTACTTGATGGCAAAGCGTGTAACCAGTAACTAGATTCCTTAGTCGAAACAGCTAGAAGGCGTGCCTTATCTTGGTCACTATGGAAATTATGAAACAAATCTTTCTGCACCCTCTGTACTAACGGAATATCCCACTGTTTTTGTTGGTTTACTTCCAGTTGAACATTTCCGCCGGGACAGAGCGTTTGCCATGTATGCCCTGCCTCCGTAGCAAAGCACAGGTCTACTTTATTATTTAAAATTACGTTACATAAATTACTGACACTATACACGGAAGCAAGGAAAGCAGGCAATGCAACGCTAGAAAGATTTCTCACACCAATACCACCAAATTTTATAGGTAAAGTAGCTTGAGTCCAGGCTGTTGTATTTAAAGTTAAATTTAGAATTTTTTCTATAGCTATTTTAAGATTATTATCAATATCTTTTAAAATATCCGAACATTTCCAGACTGGACTCGAGCGGAGTAAGTAAGTAAATCCAGGTACAAGGAGACAATATTTTAAAATAGTAAGCGCAATGTGAGGGCTTAATTTATACAATTTATCAACGTAGTTTAACAACTGATCAAATTTTGTTTTTAAAACTGGTTTAACACTATCGAAAAACAATGGGGCACCTAGCAGATATAGTGATTCCGTACTGACAGTTTTTATTCCTGGAGAAATATGATTGAAATTTTGAATTAAAGTGTCTCTGTGAGAAGTAGATAAATTGTTGGAAAAAAATATTTCACATTTATTGCTATTTGGTTCAAGACCAATATTTTTAAATTTTGAAAACTATGAGTAAGATCACTGAGGACGTCATCTGCTCTACCTCCCAGTGTACCATCGTCCAGGTACCAGAAATTCAGTTTGGATTTCAAATTTGAAATAATGGGTTGAATTCCCAAACTGAAAAGTACTGGACCTAGTGGGTCACCCTGCTGAACACCGACTGCAGAATCGATAAAATGGTTTTCTTAAAACAAGTGAGTATTTTCACTGTAACATTGCCAAACGTAGTGATAAATTTCGGGGGTATTGTTAGCCACTTATTTCAGCAGGGTTACCCTATCGATAGAGTTAAAAGCATTCCTTAGGTCAACCTTCACAAGAACAACTGCTTCAGAGTTTGTTAAAAATGTACGCACTGAATGTACCGCCACCTCACAGTCACCTCTAGTGCCAAAGCCTAGTTGAGTAGGCTGAAATTTTGTCTTAAGGTTAGAGATTATGTGCCTGCAAGCTAATTTTGAAGTTAAGCGTCAAAATGTGGAACCAACGGACAGATACCGTTATCCTTTTTTTTTTTGAAGGCACATAATCTTGCCCCATATAAGAATGGAATGAAATTTGGATTAATATTACCAGAAAGCATAAAGTTACATAATTTTGTAATGTCATTAAGAAGCGCTTACAAGATCTTTAAGATGTTGAGGCGTAATTCCGTCAATGCTGCCAGCAGAGCCATTCGAAAATGACATAATTGCTTCTAAAGTGTCTTTTTCAGAAATTTGTAAAGGTTGCATAGAAGTCTTGGGAGGCAACGGTAAACCCTGAGAAGGATTGACCGAAGGATGCTTTTGACGAAGGCTTTCAAGAGTTTCGACATTACGAGGAGCCAGGATGTCATCTGAGAATAAAATACGGGATGCATTTTTTAAGTCGCCATCCATTACTTTCGACTCAACTACTTTTTTTAAATCAAATTTATGACGTGGTCGAGATAAATGAGTATCAATTGGGTAATCAAAATTTTGAAAAGATGTCTCTTTTAGTTGAGACGTAATTGATTTATTTATTGTTTTATCAAAATGAAAATGGAAATACGCGAAAGTAAATAATTTTTGCCAACTCTTTTCACTATTAGTGAAACAATTTTGAATAGTGCATGACAATGCTTTAGCAAGCTGCATCCTCGCACCTCTAGGAATTCTTTTAACCACTGGTACATTACGATGATAATTGTAAATTTGCTCCGAAAAAGGGAAAAATTGGTGTCATTAGAGGAATTACTAATAGAGTTATGAATTTCTACGGTAGGTTGTGAAGCCGAAATACTTTTACTATGGCATCGTTTGATATGTATAATTAATCCCCTTTTACCTTTAAACAGTTTACCGTCGGTACAATTTTGACACTGTAGGAAATCCGGCTTTGAATGTAGCGGAGCGGAGATATTCATTAAAAAATCTAAACAGATCTCTACAGCACTCAAAAGTCTTTATATTACATAGCTTCATATTGACTTGAAATGTGCTGTACCCCGCATCTTTCCCTGAAACACAATCATTTACGTCCTAAATAAAAGCACTTTACTCTATAAATGAAATATTATCACATTTATTCCCTGGATTTATTCCATATTGATAAAAATTGTATGTAGTCGCTATGCTTTGACAGTTGACAACGACGCTGCAGAAATATTTTCCTTTATAAATGAGTATGATGTCTGAAATCAAAAAATAGTTATTATAATAACTGTCTTATATATTTACTTATCTTTTTGTGGAAATTTGTAAGCCAGAATTGGCCTCTAAATAACAAAATAAAATAAGTTAAATATACGTAGCTTTTGAAAGTTGAAAAATTTTGACAATTTTTCATTCAATTTGTAGTTTTCGCGTAAATACAAGAAATCATTATATTAAGACATACTCATAACATATGTATCTGATTTAACTAAATCGTTTAATAGGAACTAAGTTTTATTTATTTACTGGATATAGTAAACTTTTAGGGAGTTTATTTACGTCTGAAGTTTTGTTTCAGCGCGAATAACTCGCTCATGCTGAACAGACGGCTGTAAATTGCTTCGTGAAAATTTATCCAATTTGAAATTTAAATCAAAGGCGTATTAAACCCACCGTGAGTTTCGACCTTCACGGCGGCTTAAATGGCAATTGAAACGGAAGTATACCTTTACACATTAAAATAATATCTTTAATTTTTTTAAACTGACGTGATAAACGACTTCATAGTTCACCTGATGGTAGTGGCTACTGCAGTCTATGGACGCCTGCAGTCAACTCCAAACGAAGGAGGTTACAGATGCGTTGTCACCTCTGAGGAGTAAAATGGAATTCCTCACAAACTGTAATTATACTAGCTCTCTATACCCTTCAGAAAACATCAGTTCAAGCACTACTATTTCGTAACAGAAATAAGTAAGAAGCTGGTATCTATCCAAACAGAGTCCCAGCTTAGAAAGGAGCCCTACCAATTAGATTTTGTAATTTTCGTAATTTTAAAATTTACAGACCAATCATAATAAGTATCACAATGAGTTTTATATTTTATAAAGCACAATATTTTAAATTCAAAGAAGCATTTTTTGGAGAATAAGGTTGACAAACCAGCACACAGTTCACCTGATGGTAACTGAATGCTGTGGCCCATAAACGTCTATATCATGGTCATCCCTGAGGAATAAGATGGATTGCCTCGTCTCCAGTTCAAAGGGTCACCGGTTCTCTACATACACCATACAAAACACAGCAGTATATAGATACTATTTCACGCCGATGTTTTGTGAAAGGGTGGTCCTTCCCCGGTGGAGCCGACTTGTCAATGCTACAATGCTTATAATTATAGCTGCAGCGTGGCTCTACCAAATAAAAGAAATATGAAAGAAGAGTTTAATTACGTCGCTCATACCTGACCTAAAATCGTCAGTTACTGTAAATATCGATCCGCTAAGCTAAGCGCTGATACGAGTATAGCAGCATGCTAACCGTACCAATTCAAACCTAGAATCGTTTTTGGAGGTTTGGCACTAGAAATTACACTTATGATAACGATAACGTTACTTCGATCAGTTTTATTAACAAAATTAGGAATAGGCTAAGAGCAGTACATTAGTACTGTAAATATCTAACAACTGACGATAGGATTCCTCATAATCTTTTTCTTCTTCACCTTAAGCGGCAGCAGCATTTTTGCGCCCATGCTGAACATAGGCTTCTCCAAGATAACGCATTCGTGGAGAAGCTGGCAAGTATTAATTTTTTTTTAATTTTTTAATAACGTTATACTGAGAGTTTCTCCTGTATCGTGAAGGCAGTTAACAAATGTAAGTTGCTAAAGGTCAAACATCCAGACCCAGGACAATTATTAGTAGGCCGTACAATAATTTGTTCCGTACGGGATTTGAAGCCGAACCTTAGCGCTGCAAATCAAGCTAATCCCGTAATCATAATGAGTGGGCGTGTTTTTTTACCTACTCCACAAGATGTTCCCCTGTATCGAGAGGGCGCTTTACATTTATAAATGAAATATGGATTGATTATCTTACGCTACCACCATACGCTTATTTCCCTTACATTATCATTCATTACTCATTGATAGATAAGATTAATTGAGCTGCATAGGTGGAGAATTCAATTTTTGCATTTCACATTTTCTCACACATTTTCTCGCAATATTTCTTTCCTCACACAGCACATAGTAAATCAGAGCTTAAATGACAATAAATAATTACAGTGGTGTCTGTGTCTGAACCGGCGATAAAACTGAAGTTGGAGAGTGTTCCCAAGCTATAATGCTTAGGAACACTTTGCATACAAAGCCTAAGCTTAGTAATAAATCTATATATTTATTAATGACAACACATTGTCACGTAGTGTAATATAACAGCCTTTATTTGACGATTGTTGGTCTCAGGCCCCTCTCATTTCTAAAAGGGTTATGAAGCAATTACTCGGCCGTGTTACTCCTGTGTAAAATGGCGGTCTTCACATGTTCTCGTAATATTTTCTTTCTTAGATTATGCAGGTTTGCTCACGATGTTTTCCTTCACCGCCGAGCACGTGGTAACTCAGCACATAAAATTGCATTTAACTATTTCATTGGTGTCGGTGGGGATCAACTGTGTAATTTACAGCGAGTGCTTAGCCCTTGTGCTACCTACCACGCCTCTGGCTATGACATGGGATAGTGGATATTCTTACATTACCACTGTCAATTAATGCCAGCAGGGATCAAACCAGGTTGGCTTGCGTGCTGTCAAATTTACACCGAGTGCATATTCTCTGAGTTACTATGGTATTCATCATTCGCAATGACATCATTGACATCGCCACGTGAGCATCGTGAAATCGAATAATAAGCAATTACCATAGCGAATACGGCAAACGAAAAATACCCAGAACAAGGGAGAAATCGAGAGCAGCGTCTGAGATGCGGGGCGTCAGATACTTCGATCGAAAATCCGTCTGCAAATGCGAGATTATTGCAAAGCCTTCCAATTTCGAAGAGGCTTACATCGAGCTGTAAGCGTTTTACGGACTGATAACGATGTTGCCGAATTCTACAATTCGTAACAACCTTTTGTTAGAATTAAATTTATAAATGAAGCACGCAAGTGATAGTCTAATTCACCACAAGTAGCGTGTGAGCGTTGGTGGACTGCGACGGGAAGGGTGACCTCTCCTCCTACCGCCGCAGTGGAGGTAGAGTTTCAGGGAAAGAGGAGTGTTGGTATGGCGATGCGCCTCTCGCTCCACCCTCCGGGATACTGACGGGGCCGCACCGTTGATGCGGTAGTGTGTAGGTGAGGTGGTATTAACAATGTGTGGGTTTTCATTTCGAAATTTTCAAACAGATATACCGCCGACTTTTATAGAGTAAGTGCATCCATCATCCCATTGTTAACCTGTGACTGTTGCAAGAAGCGACTACGGCAAAAGCCAAAAAGATCGCTACCTATATGTTATAGGTGACGGTATAACCATCTCGTTTGTGTTGAACGTAAAATATTCAGCCTGGTAATAAGAAGCAGCATCAGAGGAACTCACGTCCGGTACTTTGTCGTCAATCAGTCCGCCAGCATGACGATCAAGGCATACATTCACTACAACGGGAGAAGCTCATGTCCAGTTGTGAACTTTTTTGGTAATGTGGGAGTAGGAGGTTAGCATCTTTATATATACAACATGTAAGAAAAATCCTGTTGTTACCGTTAAGTACGTTATCAGAATCGGTAATCAAGCGTATAGACATAATTTTACTTCAGAAAACTCGATCATAAGAAAATTTAATTAAATTTAAATATTTTTTAACTAAATGTTAGTTGATTTTACAATTATCAATGTTTACATCGCCTTTTTACTTTAGTTGTTCTTCAGTGAATTTATTGAAAAAAAAAATATCTTTTGATTTCGTCGCAAGAAATTAAAATTTTGTTTGTTTTACATCTACTACCGTCTCAAAATGAGGTTCCTCTATAGGGAGAAGAAACAGTGAAAGAAACTCTGCAATTACAAATGTACATACTACTTAGGTTACTTGGTAGAGCCACGCCGCAGCTATATTTTAGCTGCAGCATGAAAAAGTCCCAGAACACTAGCGTAAAATAGCAGAATAATGCTGTGTTTTGTATAGTGAGAGTAGAGAACTGAAGACCTTTTTTACTGGAAACGAGGCATCATTCCATCTTAGTCGTCAGGGGTGACAACGCATCTACATTTTGATTCCTAATTGTGGATATATGTAGATGTCTATGGACTAAAATTCCACTTACCATCAGGTTGACTGTGTGCTCGCTTGTCACCCTTAATCTGTAAAAAAACGTTTTTGTAATTTGAACAGTCAATGATACTATAAATGTAGTCGATTAAAGTTATATGAAATAGACCCATTGGTAAGGCATGTTATTTAAAATAAAAAGTTGACAGCTGATTCCCTCGATAGGTGAACTATCCGCCGCATGCAGAGACCTTTCGAGCAAGACAAATTCATGTCTACGACACATGGACTCTCCAATAATTTTATTTCACGTAAACCTGGTTGCCAGATCGCACACCGTTGCATTTCATATTTTGAAGTTGATAAAAAAATCTTTTTGGTTGATGCCTCGTTGGTCTAGTGGCAGTAAACACTATTATATTATTTTAAAACAAATTTAAAGTTTTATTAAAAAAAACTGTACAAAAAGGTTGTTATAATATCAAGGAATACATGCATGAAAATAACCCTGGGAATAGGGTGATCGCCACCATGCTGGTTCTATGAAAATTCATTTAAAATTGTATAAACAAAATTGTTAAGTTTAATATGTTTAAAAAATCCCGCTGGGTTTCTTGCTGGTTCTTCCCAGGACAGAGGTATTTTTCGACCAGTGGTAAATAAAAATGACTTTCAATAAGTATTATTATGTGATCAATATTGAATAAAAATTCATTCATTCATTCATTCATTCATTCATTGCTGATGGTGAGTTCCCGGTTTCGAATCCCAGGTCCGGACAAAAATAAGTTATTGGGTTTTTGATACCACCATTTTTCTTGGTATTACTATTGACCCGAAGCTTCAATGGGACCCCATATATCTAAATTAGCAGGCAGACTTAGTTCTGCAGCATATGCTGTAAGAAAGATTAGAAGTCTCAGCAACGATAAGTCAGCTAGATAAGTTTATTTTAGTTACTTTCATGCGTGTTTGAATTTTGCTAAGGGGTAATGCGACTGACATTGAAGCCATATTTGGTTTGCAAAAGAGAGCCGTACGGGCAATTTACAACTTAAATTGTAAAGAGAGCCTCAGAGAAAAATTTAAAAAATAAACATAATAACTTTGGCATCGCAAATTATTTATGAAAATGTAATGAACGAACATAAGCTTGTAATACCAGTTACTAGACTCCACAGTATAAGTAATTCATTTATGGGGCAATGTATACGCTCTTACAACAAAATCTTAGAAAATGTACAAAATTTGTCAATAAACAAGTTTAAACGTTTTATAAAAGAAAAATTGTACAAAAAGGGTTATTATATAATCAAATAATACACAAATGAAAATAACCCCTGGGAATGGGGTGATCACCACCATGCTGGTTCTATGAGGTTCTATTAAAATTCATTTAAAAATTGTACAAACAAAATTATTGTAAAGTGAAATATATTTTTAAAAGTCTCCTGGGTTTCTTGCTGGTTCTTCCCAGGACAGAGGTATTTTCCGAACCAGTGGTAAATAAAAAACTTAGGGACCTTCAAGAAAAGAGCTTACTCCTTTCTAAAAGGCCGGCAACGCACCTGCAATTCCCCTGGCTTTGCGGTTGTTCATGGGCGGCGGTAGTCACCTACTATCAGATGAGCCGTATGCCCGTTTGTACCCTATACCATAAAAAAAAATCTATATCGAATAAAAATTATATTACTCTTTATTCTTTCTGTCAAGAAATTCTCAGTATCAGAGTCTCAGGAAGTTGCCCGTGTTTCACCTCCGTGCCTCGGAAAGCACGTAAATCCGTTGGTCCTGCACCTGATCTCTCCGGTCGTGTCGAATTACCGTCCCATCAGACTATTAGAGTGAGAAAATAGAGAGTGCACCTATGCTTGCGCATACATTTGGGCACTATAATCATGTCACATCCGCCTTAACCGAAATTCGGTTTGAAGGACACTATTTATTATGATTTTAAGTTGATGTATTTTATTAGTTAAGTGTGCTGGTACATTACTTTCCGTATCTTTACTTTTCCGCACATGCCTATCATGCAAGTGTGAACAAGGAACTATTGGGCGCGCGTCCGATCGTCTTATTATCGTTGCGGCTACCTAAAGAAAAAGAAAGATGGCGATAATTGCATAGAACGCACACGACTATCCTCGTGTAATGTTGTCTTAAAATTATTGAATTGTATTGTTTGGTCCACATGACTATATTGAGAAAGAATCAGAATTGATGTAAATAAATTTAGTGTGATTATAGCTCATCGCGTACACAAAAGCAGTTGTCACCAGATACAAGGCATGCCTCTCTATTGAAGGTACTGTGCTTATCCTATCTATGCATATCCTTCTCTTGAGCTGTTTTATTTTTTTCCTAATCCGCAGCAGCTCATTTGCCTTCGTTTCAGCCAACGCATTAAATTTATTTTAAGTATAAAATAATGCAGTCCACTAATCTTTCGCCCACATATAGCTCCCCCGCACCGCATCGCTCCATCAAAACCTACAAGGATATATTATATTCAACACAACAAACATATAAATTTATTGCTATTTTATTACTTATTATTAATTTAAAAATTATAGAATTTCATCATTACTATAAGTTGTAAAAATGAAGCACAAAGTCTGATTTTAAATGTAACTATTAATTTAAATTCTCTCATTTCTACTTGAGAGTGTGGTACGGGCGCAGGTATGGCTTTAAAATATTGGCGAGCGAGTGCTATGCGACTTTTAAGGACAGCTATCGCAAGCTTCTTGTTTAAAAGTTCCTTGACTGCAGTGGCGTTTATACTTGTATTTCCTATGGAAATTAAACTGCCGTTATGTCATTCATATAATTGTGCAAATTTTTCAACATTTATAATTTATCAGATAAATAGTGAGTGGACAGATTCACAAAACTATATGGATGAAATAACTGTTTTAAAATAACATTGAGAAAGTAGTGAATTGTCACTTATTAATAATTCAAATATATTAAATTTATTTACAAATTTAATTGAATAACTAGTTGGCTAGTTTCTGTTGACCCTGGCCGCCGTGACCGAAATTCGGTTATGAGGACATAATTACATGTTCTAAAAAATGTTGAATACAATTGATCGGAAGGAAGGAACGATTTCTGAGCTCAATGAAGTATGTATTTCGTTTATGCTATAATAAAATTGCAATTCCCAGTCCAACTAATATATACGAGAATTCAAGTTAGATTAATTGTCACATGTTAAATGTATTCATATACGATCAAAATTATATTATGCTACATATTTCAATATGAACAGGACGTTTCATACAGTATGAAAATTATTACTAACCGTTTCCTTTCAAATTGAACAAACAGAAGGCAGCGGTTCAAACTAATTTCAACTGTCGCTGAATGTTAATTGAAATCCTGGCAGTAGTAGGTAACTGTAAAATGAGAGATTGTTAATTTGGAGCGGGTTTCTGACTTTTTGCTTGATTGGAATCAGATTTCGTGTTTCTCCCTTCTTTTACCAGTATCACTAACATATTGTGTTAGAAAATTAACTGCTGTTATCAAGCTAATAGTGATCATCATCATCGTCATCAAACAGCTCTTCATAATTCCACTGCTGCACATAGACCTCCCCCAAGGAAAACCACAAAGCACGGTCCTGTGCCACCTGCACCCATTGACTTCCTGCATGTCTTACCAGATAGTCACTCCATCTAGTGGGGGTTGCTCTACACTTCATCTGCCGGTACAAGACTGCCACTCGAGAACCTTTCTTCAACATTGGTTGTCGGTTCTTCGAGCAATTTGGTCAACCCATTGCCACTTCAGCTTACTAATCCGTTAGACTATGTCGGTTACTCTGGTTCTACTTAATACTACTCATTATTAAGTCTGTCACGCAGAGAAAACCCGAGCATAGTCCTCTCCATATCTCCTGATTACCCATCCTCCGTTTTACCCTTTAAATTTATTCTAAATTTACATAATATGTATGTTCTCAAAAGTATAATTGTTTAGCAACATCTTCTGTTCGGTACATTAGCACGATGACAAAAGCGAGTGGCGAACACATTTTGTCGTTTCCACGCAATACGAGATTTTGGTATCAAGCCCTCATTTTCTGAAAAGAAAAATTGTTCCATTTAGTTCTTAGAAATATGCTACTGCGAAGTTATTACAAAGAAACAAGTAGCATGTATTGAGTTTTTTTTACACACATAATTACAACGCAGTGCTAATTTGTATTTTAGCCGACTTCAAAAAAGGATGAGGTTATTAATTCGACTGTACTGTGAGTACTGTTTTGTTTGAACGTAGTATCGCGATATCTTCGCCAATCAAGAAAATATTTTGGTGATTCCTTTTTATGGTTATACTTCAGGGCCTGTCCCATATAAATTTGGAGGCAAATTCCGTCCCTAAGGGTGGCAAAATGGAGACTGAAGTTTTTAATGAAACTATTTCCTCGACATTGAGATTGTGATATTCCTTGTTCCACTCAAAAGGGTAAAAATAACTTTTCTCATAAAGTAAAAGCAGACTTCAAAGAACTAAAAGAAAAGAATAATTTCACAATTTGAAGTCGGGGCTTTAATTCTTCTATACACTATGTGTCAACACTGACTTCAATGTGAAATTACTTTATTTTTTTAGGGTTTCGTAGTTACAAAACAATGAACCATTATAGTTTCGCCATGTCCGTCCGTCCGTCCGTCCGCGGTTTTGATTAGAGACCCTAGATGCTATAAATCTGTTATTTGGCATAGTTATAGATATTCATCACGCTTAGAGAACTGTGAAATAAAATCTTAAAAAACAATTTTATTTTGGGTAATTCCCATATAAGTAACCGTCTATTCCATCATGTGGGGTATCGTTGGATAGGTCTTTTAAAAACACTGGGGGTGTGGTACAACATCTTTTCGATTCAGGGGTCCGTTTGCGAAATATTTAGCTTTAAAGAGGTATTTTTCATTAGAGTCATGTGTCCCCACTACCAACTAAACCGCTGTTTTTGGAAATGAAAAAATATACACAATAGTAGTATATATAATGTAGTTAAAAGAAAAACTATCACAGTTAAGTAGAATTAAGAAGTTAACGAGCAATAGTTGACCAACTTATAAAATGCACTTGGATTAGTAAAAATTTCGTTACATCTCCATCGAAAATGACCTAAGATTAGCTGCATTAATAATATTATAATGTTATTGTAAACTGTTAAAAAAAAACATTTTATGAAGAAAACGACTTATATGCATTACTATTATTAGCTTTACTTTTTCATTTACGGGATGGATATTATTATCAAAATCGAAAAGTTTTTTTTAAATCTTTTTTTAATACCACGCCCTATAAGGCTGATTAGAAAATAAGCCTTCAGTTACGATTTTCCTATTTGGACCTATTTTTAGCCGTTATAGCGGTCAAACCGCGAACGCACTTATTATGCTCATTATCAAGGAAGCCCACGTATTGTGACGAGCAACTACGGAACCCTACCTCTTCATTGTGCGTGGCCCGACACGCACTTGGCCAGTTTTTTTGTTCCTTGCAGTCACTTGCAGTCTCTGCAGATGCCAAATGGCATCACATCAACACTTATTTTCAAATCTATTGCTGCAACAAATCTCCCAAAATGTTCTCTGAGCAGGCAGGTACATAGAACGGAAGGATCATCGTTTCGCATATTTTGTGCGTTGAGAATTAAAAATATATTTCAAATACATGTGAAGTGCACCAACGCACTGCCGACTGCAGACTTATTGCTTCACAATTCACAAATGAGAAGAAGCCTATTGAACAACACTGATACGTATATAGTCAATTTCAGGAGCGTTAAAGGGTTTTAAAAACTAAAATACAATTGGATTACTCTGTCTTACAGATTTGGAGGTAGCTTTAAAAATAAATATTTATTATTATAATTGTAAGGGTCAGTTCAAGCGCAGACATTTGACACGGCCAATAAATACTAGGAACTTGTTTACAAATGCTGATGTATTAGTTTTATTGCTTAGTCTAAATAATACAATATTATATATTTTAATATTTTAGTATAAAACAGAGGGACCGGGTGTGTTCATAACTATATAGGCTCTAACTTTACCAATATATTAGTAATATGATATAATAATATATGTAAATATGTTTAACTATGCAGTCTGTGAATGTGTGTATTGAGTATGAGTAGAAAGAGTACAAAGACATACATTCAGATTTTAATTATTTTGGAGTTGTTTAGGAAAATGTTGCTGCCCATGTCCTGTTTTATTTCCCTCTGTTGCCTCTTACACCTAGGGAAAGTTTTGTGTAAGTGGATTCTCTTACAACTCCATTTCATGGAGAACGGCACATTTTGTTATGTGAAAACGTGTCCTCAATTTTGTAAATATAAGTTCTCCAAAGATCCTACTCGTGAGTTTCTTTTCTTTTAATCGGAATTTTAAGAGTTTAATTTTTTCCGTTTTCGCTCGTAAAAGGGGGATAGATTATGCTGTAATTGTTGTTCATTGGGAAATAAAATGGTTAATAATTTATCTTAAGCATACTATGAGCCGGCGTCACTTGAAATGTTGCGTACATTTCAAGTGACGCCGGAACCATGCCTCAACCTTTGACATGAACTCACGCACACGTCTTTCTTCTTTCTTCAAATAACAACGTCTGTACACGATAATCTATGGTCTGTAAAGTTCACTGATGGACACACACACAACCATGTTCTTGGTTGAAAATGATTTTGGATGCACATGTGTGCGTTAGTACATATTCCTACAAAAAGTTTAGCATGGTTTTGGCGTCAGTTGAAATATATGGACTCAGTCTATATTTATTTGTTAGTTTTGAGACTATTAGGTGCAGTTAACCCCAGAATGTAGAAAATACATAGCTTTCATAACTTTTTATTAAAAAATCATGTCAACGAGTTATATGGGTTTTAAAAAAAATCGTAATATAGATTATATGATCTGTTTTTTTCTAATTTAGATATTCATAATAAAAGCTCGTTGAAATTTAAACCCACTCGGAAAAATAAATTTAAAACTAACCACTAGTGTATGTGATTATTTGCAGAAGAAAATATAAATTTTTGAGCATATTGTCTTATTAGAGGGTATAAAACCAGAACTAAGAATAAAAAATATGTTGCTCTAAGTTGCCTAACATCTGTACGAGCTGTACCATAACAGAAATAGAAAAATAAACTTTTTTATTCAATATAGATTATCAATAATATTTATTGAAAGTTACTCTTATGTTTAATTTACCACAATTTCGGAAAATACTTCTGTCTTGGAAAGAACCAGCCACAAATCCAGCATTTAATAAAAAGAAAAAAAGGGAACAGTTCACAATCATTAACATTAACACAATAATTAATAACACAAAAGTTACAGCTTATATACGTCCCACTGCTGGGCACAGGCCTACTCTCATTTTTGAGAGTGTTTCAGTACGCCGAGTTCGATCCGCGCCGGCACTAATGAAATTGTTAATTGCAATTTTAAGTGCTGATTTACCACGTGCTCAGCGTTGAAGAAACACATCGTGAGGTAGGTAACCTGCATGTTTGAGAAATAAGAAAAAAATATTTCGAAGACATGTGAAGTTTGCCAACACGACCCTCTCAGAAATAACACAATACAAATTAGAAATAGCATGGTAGCGATCACCTCATTCCCAGGGTATCCCTAAATTCCTTCATAACATAATAACCCTTAATAATATTTAATATTCAATTGAAAATACTCATTTGAGGTTGGCTGTCTAACTGTATTGTGATCGTGTCTTGAAATTCACAAAGACAGATAATGGCCCGGAACGTCTACAATACTGTCTGATAATGAGAACGGTAATCAATCGTTAAGAGACGGGAATTTAGTCCATACAAATGTATTCCTTTGTTTTCTCCTTGGATAGTGACACTAGGGCAAATATATTTTACGATAAAATCTATAATATCTATCACTGGCATGTTTTATTCTCATAAATTTGAAACTAGGAACTTTCTAAAATTATTGATATTGCCCAGTCATATTGATACTACTGGAAATCTAGCAAATAAATATAACAAAATAAAAAATAAATAAAAACATACAGGCATAGACTCAATCCTTCTTATATTGTTCTTGAAAAAACAAAACTTGGACCGGTTTTGAAGGATGAAACAGGTAAATCTGATTACTTGATTGGTGAAAGTATCCGCAGATATATCTCTCGGTTGTCCAGCTCTGTCGTTTGTACACGGCAACTGCAATAAATCTGTTAAAACCTATTCTTAAAATATCGTTCCGCCTGCATTTCCTTTCAAGCAGCAATTTTGGCAAAGTTTGGAACTTGTATCCGGCAAGGAACTGTTGTAATTTAATGACTAGGAAGATTTAAACAGTAAAGTGTTAAGTAAAACTAATAATGATAACAATGTCCTCCAGAGCGAGTTTCGGTCACGGCGGCCAGTCTCAAGGAGATTAGCCAGAATTATAGTCCCCGAGTGTATGTGCAAGCACAAGTGCATTCTCTATTCCCTCAATCTCGTAGTCTGATTGGACGGTCATCCGACAAGACCGGAGTTAGATCAGGATTTCCGAGGTACGGGGGTGAAACTCCGCCATCTTCCTGACTCCGGACTGCTACTGAGAATTTCTTCACAGAAAAACTTATTGAATTTTGTTGGCCCAACCCGGGATTCCAATCCAGGACCTCATGATTAGCAACCGCGTTTACAACCACTAGACCAGCGAGGCAGTCAAAATCGAAGTAATACTACTGTTTAAGCAACAGTAGCCTAAGGCAGGGTGCGGACCGCGAACTCAAAGGTCGTGGGCACGAATCCGCCATCCGATCATTGTCGTAAACCACACCTAACATGAGCATTTTAAGCTTACCAGAAGTGTTTAAAGGAATTATGAGTTATGTTATAAGCTTTGCTAGTTACTTTTTAATAAATAAAAATATGACTCGGAGTTTTGTATTTGATTTTAACTTACATTTAAATTGCGACGACGCGATCAAATCGGTAATATCAAAACGTGAAAACTTTCATAATTAAAACCGACCGCTAAAATTATTTTGCGTAAATATAACTAAGAAACATAAATGTGAAAAGGGAGCCAAGTTCGGTACAAACAACGTTCGGCAATGTGCTTTGTTTTTATACATTTTTTATTCAAACAAACAAAAATATAGGATTATCTAGGTCGGTAATTTGTATTCGCACGGCTTAGACAGAAATTACACAATTAAATTTAAACAACTCTTCGTCGATTAACATAACTTGAAGTAATGCTTACAATCAATGCAGATAATAATCTAAGCTCCGGCGATAGAACTAATTACGGGGGCGTTGGGCTCGAAGCCAAGTCAGCGCATAGAAGTCTGAAGCGCACTCGAACTGCTGGGTTCGTAGAATCATTCAATGAAGGTCGAATGAAGCACACTATTTTAGATACCATTATATAACTTCGCGTTACCTTGTGGTTGCTGACCGAATCATGGGCCTTTGATTTAAAGGTCAGAGCCTACTTTTTTGAACTCTTGATTTTAAATGTAGTATGTATGCCACCTTTTATGTTATACCATAGGTATATCTGCTTATAGGTACATCTGCTTATTTTAATTATTTAGGTCGAAAGTTTCTGACAATTCATATCAAGCACATTTATTTTATGTTGGTGTTATACATCTTTATTTTACCCGCACAATCATGACAAGTCGATAGAGATATAATACAAAATAAGACATAAGTATGTATTACATACCTGATAAAAATATACTTCCTTTAAAAACCTGTCCGATCGGTGAGGGTGCTTTTAGGTACGAGTATATGATTCCGACGTGATATGATTCTGATTTACATAATTAAATTCTTTCGGAGTATAAAAAGAATTCAGTAACATTACTGCTACACGTTCAATGATACCGTCTCCACTGCCGGTGTTGCCAGGTTTATTAAAAATAGCTGAATTTAAAAAAAAATTGTAATCTAACCCATGCATTTTAAATAACAATAGTGCAGACACTGCTGTTTGGTGGAAGAAGCAGCCAAGAGAGTGGTTTACCCAGACGGACTCCTAGGCAGAAAGAAGTTACTAACCAGCAATATATTTATTTATTTTTGTTCTTAATTTTTTTATTCCCAACATATCCTGCCAAAATTGGCGTAGGACTATTTCGTTTCAGATCCAAAATACCCAGACTGGAGAGAGAGAGCAGCGTTAAAGGTGCGTCAAAGACTAGGACGAAGATAAAGTGTCAGACGTATTATCCCGTGAGTATCGTAAGAGGCGATTGTGGCATGATATAACCATTTTATTTATTATGACACATTTAAATTACCCAGACATGCTAGGCAAAACGGCGTCAAAAGTGACAGACATATGGTTTTCCGAGGGTGTCTATAGAAAAGACCAGGAAGATCTCGTGACCTCTAACATATGTCAATATCCATCCATCCATGCATTACAGTCTATAAAAGTTCATTGCTGAACATAGGCTTCTCCCATATATTGCTTCATAGGGATGATTTTGCCATAGTTGCCATACTTGGCAAGCGGGCTGGCAATCACAGTTTTATTATTTTGAGTTGTTATCAAGAAGATGCTGCTGCCAATCTTCTTTTTTATTTTCTTTTAGCCTCTTACGACACCCACGAGACGATATGTGGTAGAGGGTGTCCTAATCACCATGGTTTATATCATTCCATATACGGTTACCCACCCCATATATGGTACGGCATATATATATATATATATATATATATATATATATATATATATATATATATATATATATATATATATATATATATATATATATATATATATATGTATATATATATAAACCCATATAACATGTTAATATATTAACCCATATACGCTAAATGTAAATACCCTATACGACTCGTAATCGGAACGGATCGCAACTTACGACGAGGCAGATCCTTCCTACGGTGGAAGAGGCCAATATTCAGATGTGGACTATTATGAACTGATAAGACGAAGAATATGAATGAACATTATTACAACATTAGAGCACTCAAAATTATTACATCATATCTAAATAATAGAATATAAACAGTTGTTATTAAAGGGTACAGTTCTTTTGCATCGGTAGTATCTATGGGTGTTGCTCAGGGCTCAATTCTTAGCCCCCTTCTTATTCTTAGTTTATATTAATGACTTAACTTACTTGGTAGGGAATAACCCCTGGGAATAAGGTGATCGCCACCATGCTGGTTCTATGAAAATTCATTTAAAAATTGTACAAACTAAATTATTGTTAAGTGAAATATGTTTAAAAAAAGTCCCGCTAGATTTCTTGCTGGTCCTTCCCAGGACAGAGGTATTTTTCGAACCAGTGGTAATAAAAAACGACTTGCAATAAGTATTATGTAATATCCAATATTGAATAAAAATCATTCTATTCTATTCATGATATAGTTTTATTTGTTGATGATACTTCGTTGACTTAAAAAGCAATTATTGAATTATGACGAAGTAAATAATGCTATTTCAAAAGTAGTACATTGGTTTGTCGTCGATAATTTGCTTTTAGACGGTAATAAAACGAAATGTATTAAATTCACCACACCTAATGTTAAGCAGGTGAATACTAGTGTGCTTTTAAATGGGGAGGAGCTGAACTTGGTGAATCCACTGTTTTTAAATTAATTAAAACTGTTTTTGAATTACTGTTGACGCGAATTTTCAATGGGGCCCTCATATATCTAAACTAGCTAGCAAACCTACTTCTGCAGCATATGCTGTAAAAAAGCTTAGAGGCTTTTGTTAGTTATGTATTATATAGAGGCTTTGGAGAGCATAATGTCATATGGAATCCTGCTATGGGGTAATGCGACTGACATTAAAACTGTATTTGTTTTGCAAAAGAGAGCCATAAGAGCAATTAATAACCTAGGTCCAAAGGATAAAATAATAACCTTAGAGAAAAATTTAAAGAAATAAATATATTAACTTTGGCCTCGTAGTATATTTACGAAAATTTAATATAAATCGCGCTATCAAAGTTCAACAAACACATGGGGTGGTGGCCGCTCCTCGGGCAGAACACCTTGACCGGCGGGAGATCTCCCTTTCACCGCCACAAAATCAAAAGACGTGCTACGTTCTCTGTTCTTTCATTGATAATGGACTCGTATGATTATATTTTTGCCAGTATCAAGTAATAACAAAATATCCTTTACAATATTTTGTTACAAAAACTTCTTCACGACATGCCAATGGATTACATTGAGAAGCTCTTGGGAGGTTTTGACCACAGTAAATCCCAGATTGTCGATGATGTGCTTCAGTTTTTAAGGTGCCTAAGCGGACAAAAGCTTGAATTTTAAATCAATATCGGAGCACTTTTTCGTCGTATCCACTTATAGTTCACATGCGCAGATACACAATACACAAAATCACATTACTTTTATATACAAAAACCCACTTCAAACTATTATTTAACCGATAAACAGGAGCAACTATCCGCCGGCGTTCAAATTCCCGTCAAAAATGATATTAAATTTTTAAATGTACATTTCTTTATCGTGTTCATTGGCAATAAAAACGTTTAATATCAATAAAATATAATTTTACTCTCTCGTAAAAAGAAGAGATCCGTCTTTAACTTCAAAATGTTTTTATGGAATGTATTAAACATTAAATCGCATTTCATTTTAGATTTATCTCTCAACAAAATGATATGTAGTGTGAATGTTAAGGCGGTGATGATATTTTTATTTAATTTTTAAATGATGAATAATTTAATGTGTAGTGGCGGTGTAAGAATATCCACTACACCTTATCGTCCCGTAGATGTCGTAAACGGCGACAGAGAGAAAATGAAACAGGAGCTGGGCAGCAACATCGTCCTGATAATCAACTAAAATAATAAAAAACTTTAGTTGCCAACCCGCTTGCGCGGCAACTATGACAAATATGGGGTGTATTGCTATGAAGCTAATATTATTTGAATTGGTTCACCACAGTAGTCAAATGGCACATTCGGCCCACAACTTGCCGAGCTTACAGTCCGCACAATGAGGCTAATGTTGCTCAAATTTAAAATAACCTACGAAGTTCAAGTTTCACATAAGTAAAATAGGGTCTTACCACATGCACTTTTTTCTGATAATTTCTTTTAGCAAATATTAAAAAGACTGCAAAGGTTCCACGCATGATGCGATTTAAAAAGAAATATTTTTCCTATTCAACATTATTTTTCTTTTGTTAAAGGATAAGGGTGACAAACGAGCATATGCATCTATCCTCGTATGCGAATCAAAATGGAGATGCGTTGACAGTCGTGAGGACTAATATGGAATGACTCATTTCCTGTAAAAAGGGTCTCCGGTTATCTACACTCATCATATGAAACAACAGTATTAAGCTGCTATTTTACGCTGGTATTCTGTGAGAGCGTGGTCCTTCCTCGGTCGAGCTGAACCATTTGTGATACAACTTTACAATTAATATAGCTGCAGCATGGCTCTATCAAGTTTAAAATATATTTTATATAATACGTTTATATTATATTATTCTATAGCAATAGAACAATCTTTTAAACAAGAATGAGTGCCAACGAGCAGAGAGTCAACATGATGGTAAATAAATGTGGCGGTAGTCAGAGATGCAGGAAATCGATGGATTCGGGTGGTTCAGGTCCGTGACTTGTATGATCTTTGGGGGAGGATGGTCCATATTCCATGTTTACATTTAACTAGCGATGCGCCCCTTTATCGCACGCAAAAAAAAACTCTGTCCTCAAAAGCACTAACAGAAAACCAAGTGGGACCTTTTTGTTTTTAGGTAATATTAAGCTGCGAATATATTGTCAGTGTTTGTTATAGGAACGTAACTAGGTTGGGTTTACCAGGCAAAGACTGCACTCTCACGGAATATGCCTGCGGGGTGGTCATTTTAAGAAAACTGATATCGGTGTAACGTCAATGAATATTGGAACGAAGTTCCTTATCGTACGGTACGACTTTGACGGATGGGGGCTAGGCGAGAAAAAGTGTAAGATTTTTCCGTCACGCCTTTCTATAGTGCGAGCGAGATGGAATAAGATCCATCTCCCTCGCACTTTTTCTTATCTTGCCATGAAAGAAATATTATTTTAAATGACGCTTCATTTTAATAGAAGCTAGTAATTCATTTATTTGTATTTGTTAATCAATAGTTTAATACGTTTATCAATAATAATATACTATGAAAGGAACTTCGTTCCAACCGAGTGTTCCACGACACTCACACATTTTTTATTATAATAACAAGCTAGAATCGTGACGTCTTTGTAAATGGAAAATGAATTTTATGTTAAAGAAAAAATGCTTTTTTAACTCTTTGTTGCTTGAAGTCACGTCTCTTTTATTAATTATTAAATATAAAAGTAATATGATAATACATAATAATTATTACAAGGAACTCCGGTTCTCTACTTTCAACATACGAAACAAGCAGCCATTTTACGCTGGTATTCAATTGTGATGAAGTGCGTATAAGCTCTTAGTTGCTTGAAGTGATGTCTTCTTTTTTATCAGTGTTATAGCAAGCGCTTTTGTAGACACAAAATTCTTTATGGTTAGATATCTTTGTGAACTGAGTGGCAGAATGTGACTGTCAATAGAACAAAAATAACGCTCCATTTTTTTATTTCCCTTTTTGAACGTCCGGTGTCCACCACGTGTTTTTTTTTTCTTGTAATAAAATTATTTTTCTCGTTCAACGAGACCTTGTAAAATGATTTCTTATATTTACACAAACACTTTACATTGAATAAAACTAACTTTACGGATTTTATCGCGTTTAATTTAAATTTTTTACTTATTTTTAATCCATGGTCACGGTGGGGACCCGAAGTTTCTAAAAACTGCTGGACAAACGCCACACAAGATAAAGTTACAGAATATTGTACTATTAACAAGGCAAAAATGATTACAAATTTTTTATTTTTAATTGTTTTTGAAATAAGTGGAAAACCTAGCTGCTTAGCCAAAGCCGTGGTGCAGAATGACGTCGGACTGCCGCAGTGTAAAAGGGCTCTTAAAATATGCCTTTTGCTATTAGCAACCATTACCATGACCTTGGCGGTGGGGAGGAGAACGCTTTCAGCAGAGGGTAGAAGAAAATGTAAATTTACTTGTGAGTGTGTATGCTTGCTCTCACTTGCCTCCGGCTTTGGTTTTTCACTAACATTATGTAATAAAGTATTGTGCGCGCTGGAGCTGTAAACAGAACATTTAAAATTAACATATCTACAATTTTGTGCATGGTGATTAAGACAGATTTTGCATAATTTGTTTTTAGTTACAAATTCAATTTTATTATTATCATTTATATTTTTTTGACAATGGAACAATTAAAAGAATATTTAAATTTAGATTGAATTTTTCACCTACAGAGGCTGGCTTCTAGGGAAGCTGCACGCTTATCTAAGAAACTTAATAGATCATCAACTGTGACTACAGTTGTGACATCCCGCTCCGAATAAAAAAGTATTATACTTATAATATCTCTGTATAGCTTAGGTAGTAAAATGCAAGATAATATTGCATCCCACTCACTTACAGGCTGCTGAATTTTTTTCAAAGATTGAATATGTTGTCTAACCTTTGATGTGAAGTCTTTTAAGAGTGGAGCTCTTAAAAGACTTCACATCAAAGTGTAGGGTTTATCAAATCGCTTTGCTGGGTTGTCAAATCGCTTTGCGAGAAGCTCCAATGCATTTTCATATAATTTACTACTGACGGCTTAAAGGCAAAGGCCTTTTCAAGGCTTCTAAAAAGCATAGTTTTTGTATTAATGATAGTCCAGTGTCTTGATGTACCATTCCTGTAAACATCTCCATAAAGGGCTTGTATGCCGCTGTATTTTTTCCATCAAAGACTGGAATATCCAATGTAGGCAATTTTATAGAATTGTATGTTGTATTGTGAGTTTCTTGATTTGGGCTTAACAATTTAATATGACAGTCTAATTTTGCTAGCAGTAATAAATATCTATATTCTGTGTCATCATCATTTTCGGATTGATAGTCTAGTAAGTGTAAGTTGCGAGATATTTCTAGATATTTCTTGAAAATTTCGATTAAATTGCATTTGCTCACTAGCAGGTCGTCTAATGATAATAATCCAGTTTCACTTGCGGTAACAAAATGCTTTTCTAATGTCGTGAACGGAGCTTTGCACTGACGACGTGCCACAATTAACTTTTTTTTTTGCTCAAGTTCGGACATTTCGCTTTACAACAAGCTTTAGTAATTTAATTTTGAGTATATTAATTGATTGTTGTCGGTTAGGTTGAAGTTGTAAGTTTTATTGTAATGAAATCGCTCGTGAGACGCCTCAACTTAAGATGGCGGTTAGCGCGTCGGAGACTGCGAGTGAAAAATCCGACACTTCACCCGAAAACAACTCATTTATAGAAAATTATTATTATTTCAGTTGCGGCACAATAAAATTATTTATGAATAAAGATTGAAAATTTAATTGAGAGAGACACTGATTTGTACATTTTATAAGAAGAAAATGAGAAATTGTTGCCAGTGCTACACAGTTTAAAAAGTTAATTTATGTCATAGACAATTTTGTTTTTGTTACAATTACCGTATATACTTTCATAGGCATTTAGTAAAAAGCTGTTATTTTGACATTACAAACAGAGACTTCAATTTTATTTATTTATAGATTATCCGTAATCGTGACCAAATGCGTCATACCTTTGACGCTGTCCGTCGCCAGGCATTGTGCTTAACGCCAGTCACAAACGCGATGGTTATACCACCATTTTTCGGAAGAGAACCAATACAGTATGCCTTAAGATTTTTCTGGCATTTTCCATGTTTGCCTACTATGACACTCACGGGACGGCTCCGTGGCACAGAGGATTAGCAATGAATTGCAGCGCTAAGGACCTAAGGAATAAGTACTTGTACTACAAATAATTGTTCTGGATCTGGATGTTTTTTTTAAAGAAATTTATGTAAATAAACTGCCTCCACGACACAGGAGAAAATCTTAGTGTGGAGGTAAGGTTTTTTTAAGACAAGAAATAATGGGATGACGTATTCTCTTATACTGTCACCACATGGCAAATCATGTCTAATCTATCTTACTATATTACTAATTTCACTTATATTGTAATATCATGCTTAGTCATATTCACAGAATATTAGTATTGTCGACACGATGGTTCATAGCTGTGTATTAAAATTATCAACAAATTCTACAGAACTCTTCTTATAGAACAAAATGGCTCATATTCACAACATATTATGTTGGTTCAGAGAAAAAAATATAATCACAAAATTTGGACCGATTGGTGGTGCTGTGATTGAATATTAATAACGTAAAAAGTCCGGAGTAAATTTTAAATGAAACTCATCGCGGCACCATTGGAAAGGACACAACATCGTCTACCCGGGCAGCCAGTAACCTATATTTTTATAACACTAAATTCCTTACTTTTCTTACCATACTTACCATCCTACGGTGTGTGTGCTCGTTTGTCACCCTTTGCATAAAAATAATTATCGAGCAGCAGTTACAGGAATTAAAACGTATTCGATCCCATCATTCCTGTCACGACGCAAAACCAAATTACGGAGTAATATTTTTTGAAATTGGCAATTTCCACATGAGCGCTCTGTAACAAACCTAGTTATCAAAGCATCGGATCAGAAATTATCTGAAAAACAAACTATAGCTGCATATAGTAATAGAGTTAATGTTTAAAACAAAAAGTTCTGCTGTTGGCGTGGGTCTCTCTAGTTTTTTGAGGTGAGCAGAACACTTTGTTGCATTAACGACTGGCAGAGTTCACACGTCCTCAATACATTTTCAATTTCTTAATAATGCAGGTGTCCGCACCGCTTTATTTTCATATGGGGCACGAAGTATAGAATACGTAGTTTTTTAACGTGGTAGAGCCATGCTGCAGCCATATTAAATATGGTTACAACCAATCGAGCCGACCCATTCGTGCTATTCGTGGTCGGCTCGACCGGGGAAAGACAAACATTCTCTTAGAATACAAGCGTAAAATAGCAGCTCAATGCTGCTGTGTTTCATATGGTGAGTGAGAGACACTTTTAACTAGAAACGAGGCATTTTATCTTAGTCCTCAGAGGTGACAACGCATCTGCATTTTGATTCTTAACCGGGGATAGATGTAGTTTTCTATGGGATACAGCATTCACTTACCATCAAGTGGACTGTATGCTCGCTTGTCACCCTTATTCTATAAACAAATAAATATATATACTTCAAATAATACTTATTGATTATTAGCAATTTATGCTTCTACCAATTTTTCGGTTAAAAACTCTGTCCTTGGAAGAACCAGCAAGAAACCCAACGGGAATCTTTAAAAAAACAATAGTAATTCCACACTTAGTAGTTAAATGAATAATTCCAGTGGTGCCAGAAAGTGAATTGAACTCGGGTTACACTGGATCCAGAAAAGGTCACTGCTCCTAAACTACCACAGCTCTGGTAATTGCTGGTAGCATTAAAAATATCAATGCTTATTATGCTTTAATTTCTCCAACTGCTGGACTATACCTCCTCTCATTTTTGAGAGGGTATTAGAGCGGGAAAAAGTCCGCCGTCTTGCATTAATGCGCGTTGATCCACTTCAACTAACCGCGAAGTATGTTTAATTTCTCAGACATGCAAGCCCCTCACGATATTATTATCTTTCAAAGACGAACACGTGGCTTGGATTTTAAGGTTTCAGATTGTAGCACGAATGGATTGGCTTGACCGGGGTAAGACCATGCTCTCACAGAATAACAGAATAAAACTGCACCTCGATGCTGCCGTGCTCTGCATGGTGAGTGAAGACAACCAGAGACCCTTTTTACAGGACACGAGGCATTCGATCTTAGTCCTCAGGGGTAACAACGCATAAGCATTTTTTGATCCCTAATTGACCTTTACTTGATTCACATATCATCACGTGGACTGTGTACTCGTTTATCATCCTCATTCTATAAAAAAAATGAGCCACAAACGAATAAATTCCATGTTCTTACAGAATACCGGAATACCATTTAATAGCAGGGTTATATAATGCTATTGTACTCGTTTAGTACAATAGCATTCCCAAGCAGTATACAAGCGTTATGAACATCAATATACCAGCCCACATAGAACTTAGAGTTCTTTTAAAAGCGTATAAGAGTGTTGAAAAGAGGTTGTATCCTTATAAGAGTTGTTTATGAGTTATTATATAGCTCAAACTGTATAAAGTCTGTATTATTGGATCTAAGTAAGCTTAGGGTTCTTAACCAGAATATGAAAACTCTAGTATACAACTTTAAGTATTTTGCAACACTTCAATCTGATTTTATCACTAAAGCTGTATAGAGGCTGTTTTTTTCGCATGCTGTCCTTTGCTTATACAGCTCTAAGTGTTATTAGAGTATCACTAAAATCTTATTTCTGAACAATTGTGTATGTAAACTCTCTTCTAAAACTTATTCTTATGGTGCCATTGTACACTTTTGTAAATACAGTAATTTTATGAATTCTGGCTATGAGAGTGATATAAAACTAAAAAAATAAATAACAGTCATAGTACAACTTATATCTGTATAAGTGACAAAATATTGCCATTTTGCATGCGTTACATGTATACAAGGTATTTTTGAAACGCTCCTGAAAACGAAGACAGGCGACAGTACTAATTATATCTTTGATGATGGGTGAAATATAAAATCGATCCTGATGAAAAAAAAATCATCTTTTCACAACGTTTTATTAGCTTTATTTACGCTCCATCGTGTTAGTATAGTTAAATAAAACGTTAATTTCAGTAAAAAAAATCATGAAAATACTTAAACATAAAACCAGCAGTGGAGTTACTGAATTACAATCAGCTGACTAGGGGTCAATGTACGCGCGAACGCTGAATTCGCGCGGCCCGCAACTAGCGATGGTACCACAATACCTAATAATTTACAACACTTGTCTAAATAACTAACTTATCTACTTAACCTACTATTTTGCCACTGCGCTTGTCTCCACGTAGCCACTTTAGTTCGAATTCACAGGTTAAATAAACCAAATAACTGGTTCGATTCCCCGCTAATGAAAAAAATACTTAAATAAAATGTTAACAAGGTTAGAGTCATGCTTTTTTATCCATTGTGTAGGTATGTTTATTATTCTGATGTATTCAGTTCTAAGTTATTTAAAAAAAAATAGGTATGAAACAGCTTACCGATCCTCCGTGGCCTTATGAGATTCTCCAAGGCACATAAACATGTTGCCGTATTCACGAACATTATAAACGTACCCACGCGTTAGGCATTATTATAACAAAACAAAAAACACAAAACGTAACAACAAGAACAATATCATTAATAAATAACATAACATAACATAAACAGTCACGCCTGTCACCCAGAGGGGTAGGCAGAGACTACGGACTTCTACTTGGCACGATCCTGGCACACCTCTTTCGCCTCCTTTACAGCCATATATCTACGCATACACGCTCGTCGGTTAAGGGTACTCCTAATCTGGCCCATTTTCAATATATCGCCAATTTGGTCGATAAACCTTCGTCTAGGGCGTCCCTTTCCGACTCTGCCGTTCACTTCTGCAGCATAAATTTGCTTTGTCACTCTTTCTTCGTTCATAAATAAATAAATAACAAGTAATAACGACAATTATTTAATAAACAAAACAATTGAACTATCGCTCGTGATAGTCAACATAGAACTGTCTCAAAAACTAAATTTTTTAATCAATCCCGCCAAAACAAATGCACACGTTGTAACGTCCTTGAAGTATGTGTAAATTCCACAGCGCGAGGCGACACGAGGCAGCGTGTGTGTGAAAGGGAAGGGTAGAGTGAGTAGTATACCTAATGCATTGCTTCGTACCGATCTAGGTAAGAGTTCGGCGCCCGCGAGGATATTGACCCTATTGTCAGCTGATTTTCTTTTTTAAGTTTCACTGCTGGTTTTATGTTTAAGTATTTTCATGATTATTCGGGATCGAATTTCTTTGTGACCCATCATCATAGGTATCTTTAGTACTATCATTTGTCTTCGTTTTCGGGAGCGTTTCACAAACACCCGGTATATTGTGTTAGTGAACAAAATAAATTTGTTATCAATATGTGGAAAAAAGAAAAATATTTGGTGCAGTAAAAAGATCGTGTTGAACCTGAATCAACTGTATCGAACACTGTTGCCAAGATAAGGTTTTTCATATTTTATTTGTATCTCTAAAGATAATTACGAGTTACGAGTACTCGTATTTGTTTCTCTCGAGAATTACTCGTATATGTTATATTGAAAAAGCTGCTATTTAGCGTAAGTAATAAAAAAATCTTATTATAGAACTGATTAATTTCATTAATTTGAATTTGAACCTATACAACCAATATTTAGTTACCGTATTTAGTATTTTGTCCTTGCATTATTTTGTTATTTTGGTGGCGCGGCAATTTTTTGATAGAAAACATATACAAGTATACCGTAAATATAATTTCGCACTTTCAATTCACCAATTATCACTTTTTATCACTTATTAAATATATGTTAAGACATTGAATGTCGCCATCATTCAATAAACTTTTTGTTTTATATTAATTTGTGATTCCGTTCAAAAACCAATTTAGAACGTTTGTCTTTATAAGTTACTTATAAGACAATATCTGTAGTGTAATAGTTTCCTTGCACACCAAATAACAGCTGTAATACAGCTGTTATACAGTCTCATTTATGCTTTTACAGCTACTGTACAGTGCTACTAACGCATTAAGCTGCATAATTTGTGCCAAGTTTTTACTTATAAGAACTGTATAAGCGCTTATACAGCTTTATACAGCCAGAAAATACAGTCTCTAGTATAAAAACGAACTCCAATACAGCTCGTATACTCGTTTGCTTGGGTTGTTTATTATTGCTATTTAAGGTAAGTAGGTAAGTGATGAGAACCGGAGACCCTTTTACAAGAAACGAGACATACTATTCATTCTTAGTCCTCATAGGTGTCTAAAACCGGTGTCTTCCCAGACATCTTCAAAAAGGCTTTAGTTACACCTATTTAAAAAGATGGTCAAAAAAATCTACCGACGAATTACAGACCTATTTCATTGCTGCCAACTCTCTCCAAAGTCCTAGAAAATTGTAAACAGTAGAGTGGTTAGCTACCTCGAGAAATTTTACCGGCTAAGCCAATACGGATTCAGGAAGAAGAAATCCACTGAGGATGCTGTCCTCCATCTCTCGTCCTCAGTGAGCTCTTACTTAGACAAAAATGAAAGGTGTATCGGTGTCTTTCTAGATCTTCAAAAGGCATTTGACACGGTGTCAATCCCTATATTATTGACAAGGCTAGAAAACCTGGGTATTACAGGTGTGCCACTGCAATGGTTCAGGTCCTACTTAAGTAATAGGTCACAAGTAGTCAGGATCAAGGAACATGTAAGCAACAGCGCTGTTTGCCATTTCGGTGTGCCTCAAGGTAGTACGTTAGGCCCGACTCTCTTTCTCTCCTA
Organism: Parnassius orleans; assembly: GCA_029286625.1. Lineage (NCBI taxonomy): Eukaryota > Metazoa > Arthropoda > Insecta > Lepidoptera > Papilionidae > Parnassius > Parnassius orleans. Next base: position 652,193 of record JAGSMP010000399.1, on the reverse strand, counting down.
TATAAATGACCTATGTAAGTTGCAGTTAAAGGGTGTCGACATCGTGATGTTTGCAGATGACACAGTACTTTTGTTTCACGGCACATCGTGGAGTAATGTTAGGAGTCTCGCTGAAAAGGGGATAAAAACTATAACGTCTTGGCTTGAAGACAGCCTTCTCACTCTGAATACTGCAAAAACAAAGTATGTTTGTTTTGGTATATCAACCAGTTCTCGACCTGGCAATAACTTCCAGATTCAAATCCATACTCACCCATGTAACAGGCTACTGCGGGTACCTGCCACGTGTAATTGTGATTATTTTTCACGTGTGACAAGCATAAAGTTTTTGGGAGTTATTGTTGATGAAGGTCTTAGCTGGGTCCCACAAGTAACTGCTCTAGCGAGTAAAACAAGGAGGCTAGTTTACATATTTAAAAATGTACGTGATGTGGCTAGTTATGATGATCTTTTGCTAACCTATAGGTCCCTGTGTGAGAGCATCATTTCATATGGTATTTGCGTCTGGGGGTGCGCAGCAAAGACACACCTCATACTACTAGAGCGTGCGCAACGCACCATCCTAAAACTTATGATGCGGTTACCTTTTAAATACCCCACATATGACCTGTACAAGCGGTGCGGTATGTTATCAGTACGTAAATTATTTGTATATCAGTGTCTCCGTAGATATCACCGCCTTCTTGTGCCTGGTCTTCCTAAAAGTAACAAACGAATAACAAGACTACCCGTACCTAGAGTCAGGACTGTGTTTGCAAGAAGAAGCTACAACTTTTGTGCACCAATGCTCTATAATAAATTATTTAACAAAGTTAAAACTGTTAATAACAGAAATGTTAAAACTGTTATAAATCTTAATAACCACGAATTTAAGAAAATCTTAAAACAAACTCTTAACGGCTTGAATTACGATGCAACTGAAGATTTGTTCACGAAGATCTATTAACAACACGCGCACACACACACACACACACACACACACACACACACACACACACACACACACACACACACACACACACACACACACACACACACACACACACGCACGCACGCACGCACGCAACTTGGCCTTACAATAGAATTAGTACCATATTATTACTTTTTATATTATTTTGTAACCAACATATTTCTTTACAATACTAATATACATTATAATACTTAAACAATAGATGGGGAAGTCTGAGGCCTGTAGCACAGTTTTAACTAACGCAGGCTTCAGAGCTCAAAAATAACTGTAACTATAATGATGTAATGTATGTGAAATAAATATCAAATTTCAAATTTCAAATAGGTGACAACGCGTTTCTCCATACTTAATTGTGAATTATTTTTTGGAAATACTAATATGTAATTGTATACAAATAGATAATGTAAACGGCTAGGCAATTTTTAGGTGGTAAGATTACTTTTCCTGGGAGTCCGTCTGTGTATGTATGTACCTAATCACTTCCTTATCCCTTTCTGCTGTTAAATAGCAGTGCGTGCACTGTTGTGTCTGAAGGATACAGAAAGCCAGTACAATTATAGATCGTGAGACACTCCATCTTACTCCTCAGAGGAGACGACGCTTTCTGTAGCCTGCTTTATTTGACGTTGGATGCAGGTGTCCATGGGCTGCAGTGGTCACTTACCATCAGGGGGATTATAAGTTCGTTTACCACTTCAATTTTATGAAAAATGGCTTCGTACATGAAAGCAGTCTTAAATAAAAAAATTATATAGGCATCCAGTTTGACTACTTACTACTCATGCTGAACGGTTTCTGTTGCATTATTAAATTACATAATTATGATAAAATTACCTTTAAATCATTAGTTTAATTATATGATATTTTTTTAATCTTAAGAATTATCTTTATTTCTTTCTAACATATTAGAATTGAAACATCGATACATTTAAATACTAGGTGTTTTACAAATGCAATTTGTACCTTATAGACTGGTGACAACATTATGATTCCATGTGCCACATCCACCAGGCCTCTACCACCGGATATAAGAATCACATTGGATGTATGTACTGATGACAAATGTATAAAAGTTTGTTTATGTATAAAAAAAGAAAGAGAAACAATCATAATGTATTGAGGATGTACATTATTTAGACAGATCACATTGTATTAACCATTTTTTTTTGCATAAACTTTACAGTTTAATTTAGTTTAATAAGGTTTATATTATTATAAACTAATTGTCCAATTAAAAAAAATCCTATTTGCAAAGACCGCTCCAAATCTTTGGTTGATGGCAGACAATGCCTTTTGTCCTTAAACGTTGTGGCAATGGGTCACACGAGCTTTTGGAATATTGTTTTAAGATAGTGTACAATATTATAAAGAGTTAAGGTACTGTTAGCACATTCCGTTTATCATACAAATCTCCCTGTACCTCGTATGATAGCCTCGTAAAAAAACAAGGGGTGAGAGAGATTACAGATGACAAATGCTACAAATTTGGTTTTATCGGTATAAACCGTTTGTAACTTCCCGTTTAAGTATTAAAGAACTCTATTTAATCCGAATTGTGCATAAGGAAACGGATATTTCCACTTATCGCCACTGAGTACCAATGCTGTGTCATCCGCAAAAGATAGTATGCTCCCACTAGAAACCTTTATTGGTCACAAATCATTGATGTTAACCAATAATAAATTCAGGCCCAATACACTACCTTAGGGTATTCCGTACGTTATTGTTTCCTCATCGCAGGTGTATTTTCCAATTTGAACGCACTGTATTCCTATAAGGTAACTATTAAACAAATCTAGCTGACACCACGTCCTTCAAGCTTGTTTATTAGAAGTGGGACAAAGGCATTGTCAAAATTCTTAGCTAAGTCCAGAAATGTCACGAAACACTTTTTCCCGTCATCCAGTCCCCAAGCAATGCGATCTGTGAGCTCATGAACCGCGTCATCCATGGATATACTTGCACGAAAACCATATTATTACTCGGAAAGGAGCTTCGTTGTTTCAAACTTGTTCATTAGTCTTTTGTTTATCACGCGTTCCATAATTTAGATAAGCATGTTAAAATTGACATGGAAACTGCCTCTACTAAACTGGACGAAACATGCTTTTCTTAAGCCACGAGGAAAGACGCCAATAGAAAGACTGAAGATGTGATCGAAGGATAAAGTTAAAGGATATTTTTGTAGATCTTTAGCAAGTTACTAGATATACCGTCCCGTCCTGCAGCACAACTGTTTTAAATTACACAATGAGATTATGTCTTCATCGTAATCAGTATTTAGCATAACAAATGATTTCATAGTAGTTGGACTTAATTTCAGGTTAGTTGTAATTATTTGTCAGGATTTTGTTCGCAAATTTTGCACAAGTTTTAACATTACATTTATTTACTTCATTAATAGATACTACCGGTGTCGAAAGTTGTCACAACAAATCATTGGCCTGTAATAAAAAATAGGTAAATAAAATGCGCATGAAGAAAAACGGTATTATGTCTCGCATGTTAGTGAAATAATAATAATCAGAAGAATATTTCAAGAATTTCCATTTTACGAAGCTCACTAATTCGCGGTAAATTTTTATCGCGGAATATCGTCTTTTGTTAAATGTTTAAAAATAAGGAATCGTGCTCCCTTTGGAGAACCTTTGCGGGGTGATTTATTACTTTCTTTTTTGAAAAACGAAGCAATATCAATGTAGGCAAACGTTGAGCTGTTGAAGTAGGGTCGGAGGGTAACTGTCCAGGCGCGTAACTACACCTATTTAAACTGCTATATTAGTAGTATAGTTGTAGCACGAATGGGTCGGCTCGACCGGAGAAGGACCACGCTCTCACAGAACACCAGCGTAAAATAGCAGCTTAACACTGCTGTGTTTCGTATGGTGAGTGTAGAGAACCGGAGACCCTTTTTAATGGAAAAGAGGCATTCCATCTTAGTCCTCCCGGGTGATAACGCATCTGTTCACACCGTTCGAATTTTCTTTGCGTTATGTTTTGCGTTTTTTTAATGTAAATCGAGTGAATAATGGCATCCAAACCGAATTTTCATTGAAAACGGCCAGTATCAATGGAGACTGGCCATCTACGCAGGACAGGATAATAATGCACGAGAAATTATTTTATTCTCTCCAATTCTTTAAAGTCGGCTTTTTTCAAAGTCAAAGCAATTTTAATATTTTTTTTTATAGGATAGGGTGACAAACGAGCACACAGTCCACCTGATGGTAAGTGGTTGCTGTGACCCATAGACATCTACATTTATCCTCAATAAAGAATCAAAATTCAGATGCGTCGTCACCCGTGAGGACTAAGATGGAATGCCTCTTTTCCAGTAAAATGGGTCTCCGGTTCTCTACATTCACCATACGAAACACAGCAGTGTCAAGCTGCCATTTTACGCTGGTATTCTTTGAGAGCGTGGTCCTTCCCCGGTCGAGCCGACCCATTCGTGCTACAACTATACTACTAATATGCAGCTGCAGCATGGCTCTACCACGTAAATTTGTAATTATATAATTTATTCAAAATTACTGTACTAACACAATTTTTTACACAAGTCCCTCATTATTCTCATGTATGTCATGAGATATTTTTTTTATTTAAATGAAAAGGTTTCATTAATCATTTCACGTTGATAATCTCAGACCTACAAACTGTACCTATAGATATTCACATTTAAGATATTGTTCCTGAATCGATTTGGCGCGATGCCAAATGTCCAAAGTAATTAATTGCGTCCGTTGAACTTATTACCGCCCAAACAAATCGCTAAGTAATAATCCACTCTGAAAATACTAGCGTCTATTTTATTAAAAAACTTTATCGTCAAAGCAGGATTTTCTTCTGAGTAATGGAGGCGATTTAAATACATAAATTACATGTTGATGAACAACTAGATCCAGAACAATTATTAGTAGCCATACATACTCTTTCTCGTGTGAGATTCACCCCCGATCGTGTAGCTTCGCAAAAAAACGCTTATCCATTCACAGCCATTTACAGCCGAGCCGACCTACTATTCTATACATAGTACATATTTTTATAGGATAGGGTGACAAACGAGCACACGGTCCACCTGATGGTAAGTGGTTTCTGTGACCCATAGATATCTACATCTATCCTCATGTAATGTTGGGACAATGCAATTAATTAAACTCACTCATGCAGATTAATAACTCTCTCTTTATTGATTTGGAGGAGACTTATATACAGTAATTGTGACGTAGGTACATAGTTAGGGGGTAGGGTTTGTGTTACGTGGTTTCAGGTAGAGACACATGAATGGTGTCTTCTTTTATAAATATAATACGATATTACTGAACTAAATAGATATTATTTCTACTCCTTATATGGAGTCCGTTGAGTGATGATATCATTTAATATTCCAGTTATATTGCTTTGTCATAGTGCCTACACCACACTCAATAAAGAATCAAAATGCAGATGCGTTGTCACCCGTGAGGACTAAGATGGAATGCCTCTTTTCCAGTAAAAAGGGTCTCCAAGGGGTAGAGAACCACACTCACCATACGAAACACAGCAGTGTTAAGCTGCTATTTTACGCTGGTATTTTTTGAGAGCGTGGTCCTTCCCCGGTCGAGCCGACCCATTCGTGCTACAACTATACTACTAATATAGCTGCAGTATGGCTCTACCACGTAAGATACATAGATATATAACACACTTATAGATATATAATAAAGGGTTTTTCTACGCTCGGGACGCTCGAACTTTGACAGCGTATAGCGGCCATCTTGGTAAAGCGATAGCTGTCAAATTCCACAAAAATACTTATATAGTCTTGACATTTCATCATGAAACTACACAACACTACGCTACATTCTTCAAAAACGCGTTAAAATTGTTAAAATTTGTTACCAAAATCACTGCTCTCTTCGCCTAACGTTCCAAGCGTTGCGTCCAATTTATGGCATTCATAGTCGTCCTGCAGATTCCACAATCCGTTGTTTCATCCGTTGGACTTCACAAACATGTGATTCTAACAGGACGGCGCCGCTTGCCATACTGCACGGGAACATTGAATTTATTGGATAATAATTTCGAGGGCTTCGTCATCTCGCGTGGTGACGATATCAACTGGCCACCGAAATTGTGTGAGTTAACACCCCTCGACTATTTTCTGTGAGGCGACGTGAAATTTCTGGTGTATGCAGAAAAACCACAGACAACTATGGCCGCCCTGAAGGCCAACGTAACCTGCGTTCTTCATGAAATTTAGCCGCATTTATGTGAAGATATCGTCCAATATTGGTCCACCAGGATACACCGCGCGCTTAATAGTAATATACAGGGTTTTCCGTTAAGAGAGCTTGAACTTTTAAATGAAATAAAACAACATGTGTAAGTGATATTGCCCCATTTAGCTTAGATTGTTTCATTTCAAGGTTCGAGCTTAACGAAAAACTCTGGATATCAGTACTAAGCGCTACCATATTTTTTTCTACTGATTTTGGTCTCTTCGGTCAGACTTAACAGAGATTAAGTGGTTTTTATACCTTTTAGAGCCACGCTGCAGTTATGGTTGAAGCACGAATGGGTCGGCTCGTCTGGGGAAGGATCACGCTCACACTGGTTGGTATTCTACCAGCGTATACATATAAATATATGGCTGGTATTCTCCGGATCAGTAATATCAATGGGTGTTTCTCAGGGCTCGATTCTTGATCATTCCTGTTCTTAATCTATATTAATGACTTACCTTATCTTGTAGGAGACAATCTCGATATAGTATTATTTGCTGATGATACCTCTTTAATTTTCAAACTCAAACGACAGTCAATTAATTTTGACAATGTAAATAATGCTCTATCGAAATTAGTACATTAGCTTAACGCCAACAATTTGCTCTTAAACGGCAATAAGACAAAATGTATTAAATTTACAATACCTAATGTTAAACATCCAAATACCAATGTGCTCTTAAATGGGGAGGAGTTAAGTCTTGTGGATACCACTGTTTTTCTTGGTATTACTACTGACGCGAAGCTCAATGGGACCCCCATATGTCTAAATTAGCGGACAGACCCAGTTCTGCAGCATATGCTGTAAGAAAGATTAGAAGTCTCACCAATGTTGAGACAGCTAGATTAGTTTATTTTAGTTACTTTCATAGCGAGATGTCTTATGGAATTTTGCAATGGAGTAATGTGACTGACATCGAAGCCATGTTTGTTTTGCAATAGAGAGCCATACGCGCGATTTATAACTTAAATTGTAATGAGTACCTCAGAGAAAAATTTAAAGAAATAAACATATTAACTTTGGAATCGCAATATATTTATGAAAATGTAATGTATGTACATAAAAACACAATAGCTTTGATAAGAATAAAGATGTTAATACTTTAAACACTAGGAAATATCAATTCTATCTATTTTCTCAAAAGTATTCGAAAGTATTATCTATTCTTATCTATACAACCATGTTAAAACTCAGCTAACAAATAAGCAGCATGGATTTATCAGAGGCAGATCCACTAACTCGAACATGGTCGACTTTGTCGAAACCTTGACGGAATTTGTTGATCAACGCATTCAAGTCGATACAATATATACTGACTTTAGCAAGGCATTCGACAAGGTAGACCATGAAATACTTCTTCATAAATTGTCTCACTTTGGTATTGGGGGCTCTAATTTGCAATGGCTTGCGTCCTATTTAAAAGACCGCCAGTCATTTGTGGTTGTTAATGGAGCTAAATCGAAAACATTTGTCGTCACATCAGGTATTCCTCAAGGTTCAAACCTTGGTCTACTCTTGTTTTCAATATTTATAAATAATATAGTTGATTGCTTTCTTAACTCTGAGCCTTACATTTTCGTGGATGATCTTAAGGTGTTAAGGCCAATAAGAAGCATTAATGATAGTGTATTGCTACAAGAGGACATTGATAGATTGTGTAATTGGTGTAGAGACAATAAAATGCTATTGAATGTGAATAAGTGTCACGTCATTACTTTCTCACGTAACAAAGAATCTTATTTATTCCAATATAAGATAAATAACACACCTTTAGAACCGGCTTATATTATTCGAGATCTTGGTGTTACGATTGACAGCAGGTTAAGTTTTAATACTCACCTAGATGATATCATAAAAAGGTCCTCCAAAATGTTGGGTTTTATTATGCGGAATTCTAGACAATTTAAGCACCCTAAAACTATTATATTGATATATAATACATTAGTTAGGAGTATTCTGGAATACTGTCCTCAAGTCTGGAATCCATTTTATGAAGTACACAAGAACCGTATTGAAAAAATTCAAAAGCGATTTTTGTGCTTTTTATGTCACCACACAAAGAAATCACATTTATTAAATTCATATGATAACAAACTTAAATATTTTAAAATGACAACACTTAACAATAGAAGGAAAACATTAGATCTTATTTTTTGCATAAATTATTACATAACCATATCGACTGCCCGCAACTTCTAAGTAAAATAAATATATCTGTGCCAAATAAATTACCGCGCTTTAAGGTTTACAAGCTGTTCAAAGAACGTCTCTGTAAAAGTAATTTAGTCGCAACTCCCCACTTACCAGAATGATGTCATTATACAACAATATACCAAATTCCATAGAAATAGATATAATGTATACACCGTTGTCTAGATTTAAGTATTTGATCCATAAACATTTCAGAAATGTGTAATAAAATTAGTAGATTTATAATTAATATTATATAGACTGTAAGCATTAAATCCACAAACTGTAGCTATAGCAAATCTGGTTATCCATGTATATTTATTAGCATATTATTATACATATGTTTCCTTTTTTCTTTTTAAAAAAAAATTCACTTCGCTATTTATGTAAGTTGTGGTTACCTGTAAGAAGAGGAACACGTAGCATGTAGTCGCAGTGTTGAGTTATATTTTGACGTGACAACGTCTTATAAATTGGTTTGCCGGGTGACACTTCAAGAAACTGCGTTACGCTCCGCTCACGTTATGCGCTCACAATGAGAGCGAGTGAGAGGCACGCGTCCCTTCCACTCGGGCATGGTTAGCCCGCCTAAGAGCGAGAGAGACAGACATAATAAAATTATTTTACCACTCAAAGTCGTTGTCACGTAAAACTTTCGCCCGTATACCGACTTTACAGGCAACCAATTTTTTGTTAGTATTGTGTATCATCTGTTGGTGATCCAAATAAAGAGAAAAAAAAAATTCATTTAAAATTTGTACAAACAAAATTATTGTAAAGTGAAATATGTTTTAAAAAAAAGTCCTGCTGGGTTGCTTGCTGGTTCTTCCCAGGACATAGGTATTTTCCGAACCAGTGGTAAATAAAAAAAATACTTTCAATAAGTATTATGTAATAATCTGTATTGAATAAAAAAAATTCTATTCTATTCTGTTCTATTCGTGAAATAGCAGCTTAATGCTGCTGTGTTTCGTATGGTGAGTGTAGAAAACCCTTATTACTGGCATTCTATGTTAGTCCTCAGATGTGACAACGCATCTGCATTTTGATTCTCAATCGAGGATAGATGTAGATTGTAGATATGTTCTCTCGTTTGTCACCCTATATCTCTAAAATATATATTCATCATTAAAATAATAATTTTGTTAGTTCCGAGCTATATACTAATTTAAGAGAAATGAATTTAAGTATAATGTGTAATATCAGAATATATATATATATGTGTTTATAACACAACATATACCCACCAAATGTTATTGTCAGTCATTGCCCTGATGAATAATGCGGAAACTGCGTAATCGGATTAAAGATTTAATGAACGTTGCTTGAGAAAAGATCTGGGTTAACCTCAAGTCGCGTCTAAACGAGATTTACTTCAAAATAACTCTCGTAATCTGTGCGCTAAATTGTCCTCAATAATAACTTAAAATACCGTCTTTGATAGTGATTGTGATGTTTATCTTTTAATTAAATGAAATGGAAACGTTATAGAATTTCGTTACGAGTGCTTTTTGTGTGCTGTTTTGTCATATTGAAAAAAATATATGAAAAAGCATGTTTTACTTTAAGAATCTTTTTAAAAGTTTTATCCATCTATTCATCCAACCATTACAGCATATAAACGTTCAATGCTGAACATAGGTATTCTGTGAGAGCGTGGTTTTTCCCCGCTCGAGCCGACCCATTCGTGCTACAAACATAATACAGCTGCTCGTGCAGCTATATTATGGTTGCTGCAGCGTGACTCTAATACGTACAAACAGTTCTTATCAGAAAGGTGTTAATCCCTACCTCTTGTTTTACTTTCCTCTGTTGCCTCTTACATCCACAGGACGATATGGTGTAGTGAATATTCTTACATCGCCCTTACACGGTTGTATAATCTATCCATTACAGCCTATAAAAGTCCACTGCTAAACTGCCACTGCCTATCCCATAGATTACTTTATATGGGGGTATTTTGTCATATTTGCTACGCTTGGCAGGGGGGTTGGCAAGCGCAGTTTTTTATTATAATTTTTAGTAATTATCAGGGAAATACTGCTGCAGCCGAACTCCTGTTTTAGTTTCCTTTTGTGCCCTCTTACGACACCCACAGGACGATATGGGGTGGTAGATATTCTTATACCGCCACTAAACGGTAAGTATAATTTATATGTCGCATCTAAACAGCTTACCGTCACCCTGTTAATTATTCAATGAGACGGTCGCTGGTCTGTGCTTAATTATGCACTATATGCTATATTATTTAAATGTACGCGGCTTTATGGTGACCTGTAGGCCACCCCAGCCGCACTTTAGCCTACTGTCAATAATATTATAAAATATGTGCAATGTTGTATTAGGCGCATCGGCTGAATTCAATTTGTAATGATAAGAATACAGCTAATTTTTCATTTTGAGTGCTGCTCTGTATCGATTCTTCTACATAATTGTTTGTGTCTACTGAGCATCAACTGCCACAAAAAAAAGGCATTTTGAATCGTTTTTGACAATTTTGAACTATTACTAAGTAAACTCTCGTTCAAATATCCGAAGAAAAAAATTGATATTTCAGGGGATATTAATATTAACATTCTATTAAATAATAACGTGACCACACACCTCCAAGGCATTCTCAAAAACTATTATATAAACCAGTATACAACGGAGCCAACTAAAGGACTGTCATGCATTGATCGTATATTTAGTAACGTAAAAGGTGCAAGTGGGACTGTTCTGCCACTCTGGTTGTCAGACAATGACACTGCTCAGGTGCTTAGTTTTAACACAAAGTCAAAAAACTAACCACCAAAAGTAATACATATTTATAAGAGATGCTACTCTACTAAAAATATTGCAAAATTCAAAGCATATGAAATTCTTCAAGAAAATTCTGAATTATATAGTGAGGAAGAATCAAATGCAGCATTCAATGAATTCCATGTCTGGTTCTGTGTACTTCATAAACTTTGTTTTTTTTTTTATAGGAGAGGGGGCAAACGAACATATGGCTCACCTGGTGGTAAGTGATTACCGCCGCCCATGAACAACTGAAACACCAGGATTATTGCAGGTGCGTTGCCCGCCTTTTAGAAAAGATTAAGCTCTTTTCAAGAAGGTCCCTAAGTCGTATATTGTAAAGTTAGACTAAATACGAAAGCAAAGCTACAATGGATTCCAAAGGGAATTAAAAAAAGCTGCAGTAAAAATAGAATCCTACGCTACATTTATTATAAAAAAAATAATTATAATAACAAAATAAATATTACGCCTATTCTAAGTTATTAAAGAAATGTATATTCCAAGCAAAAATACAAACAAATAATAAATACGTATTAAAAAGCAAAAATATTTGTAGGGCTACGTGGAAAGTAATACAGGATGAAATTAACGCTCGACCGCAGTATAATAATTATATAGGTTCAATTGAATACAAAAATAATGTTACAAATGATCCTACACAGATTGCGACTACCTTTAAGAACTATTTTATTCTATTGACAAATAAAGATAATGCAAATCTTAGAGTAATTACATACATACGTATGCAATGCAATATTTGAAACTCCTGATGACATTTTAAATAACTCTATTTATTTGACCCCAATTGACGAATATTATGTTAGGAAAATCATTTTATCACTGAATAACACAAATTCAGAAGGATACGACGAGGTATCTACAAAGATTATCAAAATATGTAATGAACAATTAAGCGCTGTTTTGGCGTTTCTGATAATCAGTCAATGATCTCTGGGATATTTCCAGACATATTAAAATTCTGTTCCTGATTTATATTAATAATCTCCCAAATGTGACCAAGCATTCAATGTATCCTATGCGCTGATGATATATATATATCTGTAACAGTAACAACTGGTAACAAATGGACATTAAATGACCACAAAAATGACATTAATGAAACTATAATTCTAATAATTAATTGGCTTAGAAATAATAATCTAATTATTAATATTGACAAAACGAATTTAATATACTTTAGTAATATACAAAATTTGATATTAAATATAAATTATAATGTATAAATACTTAATAATACAACAACAACTAAATACTTGGGTATAGAAATTGACCAAAAATTAGATTGGAAAAACAAGTCGAAAAAGTGCAATAAAATCAATCGTTTTTCTTTTGAAATCAAAAATAGCAGAAAGGAGTACAGCTCTTATTGCGTACTTTTCTTACGTTGAATCAATCCTGCGATACGGTCTCATCATATGGGGTCTCACCATAAAAAAAAGTGTGTTAGAGCAATATGTGGTACCTCACGAGCCATGTCAGCCTTTGTTTAAATCTTTAAACATTTGGCAACTTCCTTGTCTATATTATATTTTCGAAGCGGCGAAAGTAAAGAACAATATGAATTATTTCACACAAACCAAAAAACCTGTTTCTATTCATAAATGAAGTATCATTAATCCATTATACTAAAGATGTCAAAAATTAATTAACTAATGATTTCTAATATTTACGCGAACACAACACATTGAATAAAACTACCTTTACGGATTTTATCGCGTTTAATTATACTTATTTTTAAATTCTCGACGATTCGGGTACTTTTCAGCACCCATTGTCACGGGGGACTGAGGTTTTAACCCGGAGTACCAACCAACTGTTTGCCCTATATATGAGAGACCACATTCACAATCAAGCTTGTACACTCCCGCTTGATTGTGAATGTGGTCTCTCATATATAGGGCAAACGAAACGATCTATTAAAACCCGCGTAAAAGAACACATAGCTGACGTGAAACATCAACTTTCTGGGAAGTCTACAGTTAGTAATCATATCCTAGACGGCCCCGGTCATTACATTAGATTAAATAGATCACAAATTCTCACGAAAGAACATCGATTCTTGCCAAGGAGGATACATGAGGCTATTGAAATTAAAAGACATCCTAATTTCAATAGAGAGGGAGGTTGGGTATTGCCACCTGCTTGGGATCCTGTAATAATTAAAATTAGGGCTTAAACAGCACCCGAAGCACTTTTCGAAGTTCTGCTTATACACAATTTTCAACAAACGTTCGAACCAATGTACTCATCTTGTTAAACCAGTAGGTTTCTTTGATTTTATGTAATTTCATTTCTCAGATGGTCCCAGAATGTTTGAGTGCAATGTGGAAAGACTTTATGATGCTCCATTGGAAAGACCTGGGCACTACTATGCAAAATTTTTGTCCAAAGACTGGTTCTTGAACAGTCTTCTTGAGAACATCGTTTTCCAGAACTTAGCCCTCTACTGAGTTATTGTCTCTACAGGTATCAATCAACTATCTCAATTCATCGTCTCACTATTGTTCAACTTTAAGCCAGTCTAAATCTTTCGTCACAACATTAACCGTAAGCTCACTTGGGTTTCGGCTGAAAAAGTCATCCTGTTAAAATCGCTCACCTTTTCGATATTCTACATCAAATTCGTAATTTTGTAAAAACGCCCACCATCGATGGATTCTTGGTAGGAGGTCCTTTCTGCGTTTAGAGGCCTTTAATGCATTGTATTCCGTAATGACAGTAAATTTGCGTCGGTACAGGTATTGATGAAAATGTTTGATTGCTCGCACCACTGCCAATTCGTACGAGTGATATCGGCTTTCAGCGTCCGTAGTCCTCATACTCATAAAAGCGTCTGCATGCTGACTTCCTTCGATCATTTGAACGATTAATGCACCAAAAAACCCAGGCTCCTTGCATCGGTGTATGGTTGTATGGGTGCTGTTTCTTGAATTAGGGTAGGTATCGGAGTGGAAGTCAGACATTGTATTATTTTGTTCCATGCTTATTCATGTCGGTGGATCTGTTCCCTTTTTGCACCTTGCTTTGTCAACTCATACAAGAGCAACATGATCCGTGAGAAGTCAGGAATGTATTTCCGGAAGCAGGCCGTCATTCCATTAAACTGTCTCACTTGTTAGGTAGTCTTTGCTACAGGTGCTTTCAAAAGGGCTTCCACTTTCTTTGGGCTTGGCTGGACTTGACCAATCGTCAGCGTTGCTAACGTCATATTCTTCAATATCACTTTCCATCCCAAATTAAACTCCAAATAATCACGATTCCCTTTATTTTTTTCACAATTTTACAGAGCACTGTGCGGCTAAACGTTCCAAACGATAATGCCGCGCGGGGCGTCTGCCACCCGCATTTATACCAAAGTATTTTGACTTTAAACAAATCATCTTTTAGAATTGTTTGCTCGTGTTGCAATTTAATATAGGCAATCAATTAACTTGAAACTAAAGTTAAGTATTAAGTAAGTAAATTGAAATAGGTAATGTCTTCGCGCCGATATATATTATTGATAAAAATAAACTAAGTAGTATGCAAACCAACATCAATAACTTTTTAGGTGGTAGAGCCATGCTGCAACTATATTATGTTTGCATAATATAGTTGCAGGAACATGCATGCAACTATATTATGCAAACATAATGCAAAATATTATGCAAAAACATGAATAGGCCCGTCCGACCGAGGAGCGCCGAGCTTTCACACATTACCAGCGGGACATAGCAGCTATTTTGGTATTTCGTATGATAAGTGTCAGATCAATGACAGAACCGGAGACTCTTTTTACTGGAAACAAGGCATTCCATCTTAGTCTTCAAAGCTGACAACGCTGAAATACATGTTGTTTCTTAACCGAGGAAAGATGTAGATGTCTATCGTGCAGTGTCCACTTACCGTCAGGTGGACTGTGTGCTCTTTTGTCACCCTTATTACACAGAAAAAAGATAGCGATATAATCATTTCGTTTACGCTAGATGTACAATAATCTGACTGATAAAGGGACGCAGCGTTATAGATACAATATATCTGATACTGGCTTTCCGCCTGACAAGCGTGGTGAATATGAAAAATCATTCCTATAACAGAAGAGATCCATATCCAGAGTGAGAAATCTAATTCTAAAAAGCTGTGTCATAGCACACAGAATGTGTGCATTTTCCAAAGTTAAAATATTAGCATAAGTTACTTTTCGGCTCATAAACTATATCTTTGCCAAAAATTATGTCGATTCCTTGCTCCGTTGCAACCTGAAAGATGCACGAACCAACAAACACACTTTCGCCTTTATAATATAAGTAGGAATGAATAAAGAAATTCTTATTTTTAATGAAAATTCCTCTTCATTTTGAGTATAAGTAATATTTTAGCAAATTTACCAAAATCACAAGCCGTCAAAACAATTCGCTCCAACGTTCTGTGTCTATGCGATGAATTTTGATAAACTGACAGATTATAATGGAAACCTATTGTATCAGACAGACAACACTCAAAGTAGTGTCAAAACCATTTTACTGAGGCCGTTTTATATTGGGGAGTATAAAAGCTTTTAAATTTAACTGTACATTTGACGTAAAGATTATATTAACACGCTATCATCAAAATTGAAGTACCTCTTTTTAGTAATGCTTACAAAAATAAGATGAATAAAACTTCATCTTTTTAAATATATATTATTCCTTAGCCTTTTTTAATTTATTGTTTATGTGATATTACTAGGTTGATTCAAATGGGGTTAAATATTTCCGAAAAACATAATCTATATCATTATATTTATTCTTACTACATCGGTCAAGGAAAAAATTTAATACTATTATAACTCTTTAAATACAAGGCAAAAGGGTGCGACCAGAATACAAAACCAGCTGTAGAGCGGTATAAGACAGACTGGCGTAATAATATGACCAAACAATTTCACCACTGCTGGAAGGAAACTGGAAGACGCTCTTCAACTATTGGACTGGAAAGGTTACGATGTCAACATCAATGGCAAGTACATCACTCACTTTCTATTTGAATCGCTGGAGGACTTCAGCATAATGCTCAACGACCTCAATAGTGTAGTACCTAACGGATACATAAAATAAACTTGGAAAAGATATGTAACATCCATGTCACACCTATGCCGGTAATTTTATTACTGACCGTTGTTGACGTGTATGTTTTCCTAGGACAAATTATCCAATTAATTAAGTCCAGCCACGATTGAGAGGTTAATCGACGGATTCAGCTCGGCTGGGCAGCTCTCACAAAATTACGATACATTTTCTCGTCATATGTACCTCGAAACTTGAAAACAAAATTGTGTAATCGTTGTTTCCGATCCACGAGACCGTATTTCAGAGCGAGCTCCTGGTGTAGAATCCTAGAAATAGAATAGTAATAAATAGTCCTAGTAATAGAATACTAGATTATGTCTGTGCAAGTACTCAGAGTTAGAAAGAGTCGAACAACCGGAGATGACATGCCTAAGTGACTCACTTATTATTATTATTATTATTATAACCTTAAAATAAAAGTAGTGTTTTATTGTAAGGTGTGTATTTTGCTTAATAATTTTAGTATTTCTTCCATATTTGCAATATTAATCGTAATATCTACGACTTCTGCTCATTTACTCATTAAAGTCTATCAAGTCCTGTTGAATATAGAGCTTCCTTAGGGGATATTGCCATAATTGCCACACTTGGCAAGCGGGTTGGAAAACACTGTTCTTTTTTTCATTTTCTCTTTTTTAAAATGCTGCATCCACTCTCCTGTTTCATTTTCCCTCTGTCGCCTTTTACGGTACCCAAGGGAAGATACGGAGCAGTGACTTCCCTTAGAGAATAACCATGATAATAGGTAGCGATATTTGCTAATGATGCTTCGTTGGTTTTTACACTGAAATGACAATTGTTCAAATTTGTACACTGCACTGGTTTAACTTCAACAATTCGCTTTTTATACGGTAATAAAATGAAAGGTATTAAATTCACAACATCAAATGATAAACAGGTGAATTCCTGTTTGCTTTTAGAAGAGCAGCAGTTGAGCCTTGTTGAATTCACTGTTTTTCTCAGAATTACAGTTGACGCGAAGGTACAATGTTGCCCTCATATATCTAAATTAGCTAGCAAACTTACTTACTTAACTTACTACTATGCAGCATATGCTGTAAAAAGATTAGAAGCCTTACATAATATGTTGAAACAGCTAGATCCGGTTTTTATGTATACCTGCAGCAAAATTTCGTATGGAAACTTACTATGAGATAATGCAACTAACATTGAAACTGTTTGTTTTGCAGAAGAGTATCTCAAAACCATAATCGCGATGTACATTCTGTAAATACTAGGAACAAGCACAAGCTAGTAATACCAATTTCTCGACTCCAAAGAGTCAGCATTTCCTTCATAGGGCGATGTATGCACTTTTAAAATAAATTCCATAAAATATGCAGGACCTATCAAAAAGTAATATTTTTTTATTAAGCATATATTGCTTAATAAGGTTTATTGTACTATTAAATAGCACGTGATTGGTAAAAACCCCTGAAAAGAGGTGATTGCTACTATGCAGTTTTCTAACACCGCTATTACACGGTTAAAACCGTAAATTACTTTCAATCATTATTCTTGTAATCTATATTGCATAAAATACATTATAATATTCTATTATATCTTTAAGCCGACTCTGGGAGTGGACTACGAAATTTTAATATGTACTGGATCGTACTCTACACTTGTTAATCTTTTAGATCTTAATATAAAGACGTTGAATGGCTTCTGACACGTCATAGCGAAATAACGTGTGTAGCGTCCAGTATTGTAGTCGGCAAGTACGGTAAGCCTTTTCAAATAAATGAGAGACCCATGTTTAGCAGTTGACTGCGAGTTAATGAATTGCATATATTGATATCTTTTTTAAAGAATAATGGTGACAAACGAGCACACAGTGTTTATGTTTAAATCAACCACTAATACAATACGAGATTTTACATATGTACATGCAGTCTATCTCATGCTGTGGCCCATATACACCTACATCTATTTTCAATTATGATGAAAATTCAAATATGTTGTCATCCTTAAGAACTAAGATGGAATGTTTAATTTCCAGTTATAAGGGTTTCCGGTTCTCTACATTCACCATACGAAACACAGCTACCATCCAGCTTTGCATCTTACCCATGGCTTTGCTTCTTGCCGGATGATCCCAGCGCTGTTGCTGACTCTTTCACTGATGTGGTGCTACAGGGAATGGAGCTATTTATTCCCTAATCTGTGGTCCTCATCGGAGGCAGATCTCAGCCTTGGTTTGGTCGCTCCTGTAAGACTGCATTTCGCAATAAGCAGGAGTGTTATGCCTGGGCTGTGGCTTCATCGGCTCGGGATGTAAACACCAGTATGCTTAAAAAGAAGTAAAAGATAGCCTCCAGGTCCTTCAAAAGAGTTATTGCCAAGGCAAAGTTTGACGGCCTTGGCGTAGTGGCTTAGCAATTGAGTTGTTATGCTGCATGCGGGTTCGAATCCCGCACTGAACAAGTATTTGTATGGCCTACAAATAATTGTTCCGGGTCTGGATGTTTGTCCTTGTGCAATTTATGTTTGTAAACTGCCCCACGATACAGAAGAAAATCCTAGTGTGGAGGTAACGTTTTTAAAAAAAAAAAAAAGTATGAGCACATTGGCAGAATTGGCGAGAAATTAGTTCACCTTCCTTCGGGAACCCGTGCATTCTGGTCTCTCGTCAAGGCAAGGGAATTTCTGTAAGCCATCAATACCATCTCTGCACAGGGAGTAAGACTCACTGGCCCACGCCACGAAAGAGAAAGCCAACCTTTTTGGCTCCCTTTTTGCGTCCACCTCGACTCTCGATGACGGGGGGAACACAACGCCGACCATCCCGCAGTGTGAGTGATCTATGCCTGATGTGCGATTCACACAGTGCTCAGTACGCAAAACACTCCTCTCCCTGGACATCCACAAGTCAAGTGGGCCTGACGGAATCCCGCCAATTGTGCTGAGGACGTGCGTCCAGAGTTGGCACCGGTTCTAATGCGTCTTTTCCGGTACTCCCACTCCCTAGGCGTTGTCGCAAATTCATGGAAGAGAGTTATCGTGCACCCGATCCCTAATGCTCGGGCCACACTAACGAGAAATGCCGTTAGTTATCGCGTTGATGGACGTTGAATGTAGGTGTGGCCACGACTTAACGCGATAATTTGACAACGGCATTAATAATGCAGTTTGCCGTTTGGCGATAATTCGAGTGGCGTTACATCAAAGAGATTAACGCACGAAATAACGCGTTGAAGCGGCCACACTACGTTTGTCTCATTGTGCATGGTGAGCGCTACGGGGTCGCACGTATGGCTATGATGGAGTGGAATAATGAAAAAGTTATTACGTTTCTTAAGATTCTGCAAACAGAGCCATGCTTAGGCAATGATGAAATATATTCATATAATAAAAACTTACACTCATCAAATATACAGTAGCAGCGTCAACGTCCATCCATCTTGCTTGAAATTTAAGGAACATTAACGCCAACTTTAACGTCGTTCAACGGCATTGAAATTGAAATGACGTTGACCGTTCAAGTGTAGCCACTCACTTTATCGCGTTAAAATAAAAGCAATAATTGTTGTGTTTATTTTAACGCGATATATAAAAAAGGTAATATATAAGAAAGGTAACCGCTCTGATCCGTCCAACTACAGACCTATCGCCATCACCTCCATGTTCTCGAAAATAATGGAGTCCATTATTAACTGCCAGCTCATGCGGTACCTTGCGGAGCACCAGCTGATTAGTGACCGCCAGTACGGTTTCTGTCGGGGTCGCTCAGCTGGTGATCTTCTTGTTTACCTCACACATAGATGGGCGCAGGCGATCGAGTCCAAGGGGGAAGCAACGGTCTTTAGTTTGGACATAGCAAAGGCCTTCGATCGGGTCTGGCAGTTTCGTGGTCACTTGGAAGAGAAGGCCAAATTGGCCTCTAAAAAGCTTGGCGTGCTCAGCAGAGCGGGACAATATTTCATGCCGGCACACCGCCTGCAACTTTACAAGGCGCAGGTTCGGCATCACATGGAATACTGTTCCCATCTCTGGACTGGGGCTCCCCAGTGCCAGCTCCTTCCACTTGACCGCATCCGGCGCAGAGCGGCTCGAATCGTCAACGACCGAGTCCTTTCCGATCGGCTCGATTCACTGGCGCTGTGAAGAGATGTTGCATCCCTTTGCATTTTCTTTCGAATCTACCATGGGGAGTGCTCTGAGAAATTGTTCGGATTAATTCCAGCCGCCAAATTTCACGAACGCACATCGTGGCAAAATTCGCGATACCATCCATACCATTTGGATGCTTAGCGGTCCACTTCTGTACGTTTCACTAGGCGTTTTCTTCCGCGTACGTCCTCTCTGTGGAATAGCTTACCACCGGCGATTTTCCCGGACTGATACGATTTAAGGAGCTTCAAGAAAAGAGCTTACTTCTTTCTAAAAGACCGGCAACGCACCTGCAATTACCCTGGTGTTGCCGTTGCTCGTTTGCCCCCAATCCTATAAAAAAAGCTATTTTAACGCTGGTATTTCGTGGGAGCTTAATACTTCATCGGACGAGCTGACCTTTTCGTGTTACAACCATAATATAGCTGCAGCGTAGCTCTACTACGTATAAAATATATTCACCCAATATATTCATCTACATCAATTCGCAGACATCATATAAAATGTTGTGTAGTGGCGATGTAAGTACATCCACTGCCCCATACCATCCCGTGGGTATCGTACGAGGCAACACAGGGAAACTGAAACAGGACATAGGCAGTAAAATCTTCCTAACAATAACTGGAATTAACAAATAACTTCGGTTGCCAACCCACCTGACAAGCGTAGCAACTACGTCAAATATCACCGTCGCCATGTTTGGGGGAGGCCTAGGTTCAGCAATAAAGTTTTGATAAGCTGTAATGATGGTTATGGTGAAACTAGCTATAGGCATAGAATAAATAACTGTAGGTACCCGGCGCGTCGCTGCCACAGAAGAAATAATTGTGGAAATATCAATAAATATTAGATAATATATTACATCGCAGCCAACTAGCTAAAGACTAGGCTGTTAGGTTAAGGTGCGGCTGGCCCTTTTACTACCCTGAAGCCGCGTACATTTACATAATATAACACATCACATAATTAGGCACAATATATGGTAAAATTTCTATTTCTCTAAAAAGTGTCTTGTGTGACGGGAGTGTAAGTGACGTACAACCCTTTTCAATCATACAAGTACTAAACCGCAGGCCGCCCTTTGCAACTCCAAACCTAAATTATTTTCGCTCCGCTTATTATTGTTGTTGGGTGTACAACCTTAGCATTTAAAATATGCACGAATTGTCGTAAAAATATTCATCCATCCGTTCCATCCTTTTCAACCTATAAAAGTCCACTGCTGAACATAGCCTTCACACATAGATTGCCTCATGGGGGGATTTGGCGATAGTTGCCACGCTTGGCAATCGGGTTGGCAACCACCGTGTTTTATTATTTTGAGTTATTATCATATATAAGATGCTGCTGCCCATCTCCTGTTTCATTTTCCCTCTGCCGCCGCTTACGACACCCTCAGAACGATATGGGATAGTGGTATTCTTACACCGCTATTACACGTTTAAGGTAAACTATACAATCATCCATAATTTCAGACGCTATGTAAGTGTGAAGCCTGGAGCACAGGCGCAGAGTAGCCAGCCTGTCGGTATTCTACGGGATGCATTTAGTAGAGTGTGCAAGAATTACACACCTTAATTCCTCCCTCCCCTTTCCACCATTCTACCACAAGGCAGTCGGCGGGCCTTCACCACTTTGTTGCTTTGTTGTCGATATTCCACGCATTTCAAATATACGGGTTGCTTCGTCTTTCGTAATGCGCACAGCAAAAAGTGGAATAATTTTCTGTATTTCCGTCCGAATATAATCTGGGTGTCTACGAGTAAGACAGTGCAATTTACCATCTAGGGATTTATCACCGCTTAACACCAGGTAGGATTGTAGTAAAGTAATGACTTATAATAAGTAAAAAATCCAAACTACTTTTTAAATTAAAAACAAAAGGAATTATAATTGTTCACAAACTTATATTTAATAAGAACATAAAAATCAATAACATTACATAAAAATATTGGCACTCTGACATTTGTTTTATGGCCAAAAATATTTATCTAAATAATATGTATAAAAAAAAAACAATTTTTTGGAAAGTTGTCTGACAATCTTCATGTTTATGAGTTTGAAATGACAAAATTAAAATACAATAAAATTAACATTTTTTTGATTTGGATTTTTATTAAATTAATTCTGTTTTAAAAGTTTATGAGTACCTACATAATTAAACTTTTCAAAAATAGTTATTGTGTGTGTGAGTTTGAATCTACATGGAACACGTATCTACAACAGGAGAACTTGACCGCACATATTAAGGTCGCATAACAAAGCATGAAGCAATTTCTAACCTGAATTAAATTACGTAATTCCGCACGAACTCAAACCTAGATTACACGAATTCACGACGTGTTTCTGCCTTATTGGTATAAAGAATAGTTGCAACTACCTTTTTTGCGTACTTATCTATTACGTTGTTGAAAGTTCGTATATTAAGCGAAATCATTATTTACTTTAGTAGACCACCAAAATGCCTAAATAAAGTCACATCATTATAAAAATTCAGTCTGAGTCTAATGTCATCGAGACCGAGTTTCAGTCATGGCGGTCAGGTTTGATGGAGACTAGCCATCTGCGCAGGACAGGCTTTTAGTGCCCGAGTATCCCGCAGCATAGGTGCACTTCTATTTTCACTCATGTCCGATACGAGAGGAGGAGAGTCCAGCTTTTGCACGCCGTGATGAGGTGAAGTAGCTTGGATCATGCTATTCAGTACATGGCTTCATGGCCGAGTTGTAAATATTCGTCAGTAAACTTTGTACGACGTAGAAAATGTTTTCTGTTTGGCCAGTCGTTTTTCTGACTGCCGAAATTGTGTGACTGCCTGTGGCTTAGAAGTGCCCAAGGTTTGTTCGTAATTTGTTTTCATTGGAAATGTGACTGCATATCGTCCGTCTTCTTGTCTTGTTTTTGTGGTTAATAAACAGATTCACGGTATTCTTCCTCTGATGTTAGATTATGATTGGTTTGGTTATTTCTCCATCCCCAAAATCGAGATACATCGTCAAGATTAATGAGAACGGCAGATGAAGGTTTTAATATTGCCCACCAGTACCAAGCCCACTTTTGTCTGTTGAGCCATGGGTGTGGGTCCCTGTAGCATGCCACCATTACTATGTCAGCATAAACCCAGCGTCTAACAGAACGTACACTGGTCTCGAGATGTTGTAGTTGGGATCCGCAAATTGTATGTTCTGAATGTGTGCCAGTCTCGAATATGTTTTTCGAAGGTGTAATTAGGCAGGTTGTTGAGCATGTTGGCCATTACCATCGCTTCGATTGTAAATGAATGGCCTGTACAAAGACTCACAGTTTAACTGTACGGTTCCGTTGCTATGAAGTGCTGATGTCCCTATGCCTGAGACTGTGGCGTTTCGATTTTGTCTTTGCAGTCCCAGCCGTTGAGCAGCATCTTCAGTTATTAGATATATCTGTGACCCTTGGTCAAGAAGGCATCGCAATTGAACAGTCGATCCATCAGCTGCCATCACCTTTAGTTGAACGGTCGCTACTGACCTTAGTCCTACTGACTTCGTTATAATTTCCCGGCACGTGATTTGCCTTTTGCTGTAACGTATGTGACTTGTTGTTAGATATCACGTTATTTGAGACCGCGATTTCAACCTTGCGGTAAATATCGTGCAATGTTGTGTGGTGTGCATCCTTGCACACGCGGCATCTTTTTGAGTTGTATTTATTGGCGTTGTGAGTACAGGCAATGGCGACAAATATGTACTTGCGAAATTGACCTCATTTTGTCTTCCGGTGACATGTCTTGAAACGACTTGCAGTAGAGTAAAATATGATTGTTTTTACACAACGGGCAATTTTTCTCTGTGCTTGTATGATAAGTTCGAGGAAAACTACGCCTATTAGTGTTGTTAAAGTCCTTTTAAATTGAGCTGTTGCCTCCTTGATGGTCGAATTGTTTGACTTGTTAGGTGTTTGTCTCTTCTTTTGAACAGGTTCAAGCGCAGTAAACTTGTTTTCCAAGAATTTCATCAGCTCATCCATGGAAGGTAGCTCTCTCGGAGCCTTTCTGATCTCCGTGTAGGCTGCATACGTGTCAGAGTCCAATTTGCCAGTGAGAATGTGCACCAGGATCGCATCCCAAGTCGCTGTGTCGATGCCCAGATTGTGAATAGCATGTATGGTCTCGACACTTGTGTTATGTAGCTTCTTCAGCTCGTATGCATTCTGTGTTTGCAACGCCGGTTGTCCCATAGGGTTTGTATATGTTTTGTAAACAAAAGTTGTCGGTTGTTGTACCTATGGGTAAGTATCTCCCAACAGGTATCGTAATTATCAGCTGATACTGTAAGATGCTGTACGATGCGCTCCGCCTCGCTTTTAAGTTTGCCTTGAGGTGCTGCATCTTTGCGTTTTTGTCAACAGGACATGTTGTGGATGGCTTCACATTAGAGGTCCATGAATGTAGGCCACTGGGTATTAGTACCAAGAAAGATTGAATTCAATTGTAGGCACTTGCTGGTGCTATTGAGATACTGAGTTGAGCTTACGATTCAAATCTCTTTTGTGGTTTTGTACAAGTTTTCGTAAGCAGAAAACTCTTCTTCAGCCCACATCACCGCCAGTAAGGTTATCGATTTGCCAGTGGAGCTCGTCGATCAGTTTCCAGCGAGACTGCAGCGAATTCAGTTTGTCATAAATTTCCACTTTTCTGTCAACTCTTTGGTGTCGATGTTTTTAATCACCCTGGAGAGTGCCCGAAATTAGTGTATTGTTGGCTAATGAACTCATCAGACCTTGATGGTACTCCAGTTTCCGCAGTTTTCACCCTGTAGTTCGTCAGCATGTCACGAATCGCTTCGTACCGCTTTTTGTGGTGGTGTAGGTATCATTGATGAAATAGTCGTGATCCAATTCACTGTCTGATTTTTCAAGAACAGCATGATTAATCGTAAACACCTCTCATTGAGCATTAAGAACATCCAACCTCTTCTGTATGTGTGTTCCTGACTTACGTGAATCAGAACCTTTCTGAAGTTAGTCTCAATTTTAAGGATAGCTTCAATGATTGTTCTCTGTTGTTGAAGTAGGTTTCCATGGTTTGAGAACGATGTTGGTCCTTAATATCCTTATTCTCTTATCATCCTTATTCTATATTAAAAACGAAATACACCCTAATCTATATTACAGGTTAGGTTGTATTTCTTTTTTTATTATAGGATAACAAACGAGCACACATCCACCAAGTGATGGCAAGTGGATGCTGTGGCCCCATAGACATCTACATTTATCACTGCTGACATAAGACTCTCTACATATTGACTCATAGGAGGGATATATGAGAGGCTAAGCGCTGGTTTTATTTTGTTGTTATTAGAAGACGCAGAACAGAAGAAACATATCGGAAGACGGGTAGTAACCGTCTTCCGATCTGTTTCTGTCGCCTCTACGACACCCACGGGACGATATGGTATAGTATATATTCTAACACCGCCACTTCACGGTAAAGGTTAGGTATTATAACCTAAGTATTATTAATTGTAAGTGGTGAGGGTACTTTATTACGTTTATAGAGAAGATGCTTAAATTATATATATTATATTATATAGCCGTGGTAGCTCAGATGGTTAGCGCTCGCTGTAAGTTTCACAGTACGCGCGCAACCCGGGTTCGATCCTCACCAATGAAATTAACTGTAATTTTAAGTGCTGATTTACCACGTGCTCGGCGATGAAGGAAAACATCGTGAGGAAACCTGAATGTCTGAGAAATCAAAATAAAAATATTTCGAAGACATGTGAAGTTGCCCGCGGCGCTGCCCCAACACGCATTGGGGCAGTGCCGCGGACATTTCCCTGCCCTAAAACCCTCTCAAAAATGAGAGGAGGCCTGTGCCCAGCAGTGGGACGTATATAGGCTGTAACTATACTTTACTTTAACTTTATGCTTATATTCCTAGTTCGTAATAAGCCGCCCACTTGAAACATGTATCTCAGTACTCTTTAAGCCTCTTATGTATACCGATCTGCTGAGAATATTACAGTAACAATACATTTAAGTGCCTGTAAACAAAAGATCCCACAATGGAAGAGGTTTCTGTTCAGTTGCAGTGCAACCTTAATTGGCTGATGAAGAAGAACCTAATGGTTAAATGATACATACCACGATATCAAAGCCGTACGTTTGAATCCGTCATTCTATTACGGTTAATGTAACAGAAACAGAAACAGAAACAGAAACTTTTTATTCAATAGAGATTATAAATAATACTTATTGAAAGTCACTCTTTGTCTAATTACCACTGGTTCGAAAACCCCTGTCCTGGGAAGAACCAGCAAGAAACCCAGCGGGACTTTTTTTAAAATAACAGCTTACAATCATGTATATTACACAATTAACCACACAAAACAAATTAGAAACAGCCTGGCAGCGAACACTCATTCCTAGGGTTATTATCATCCATAAATTCCTTAACATTATAATAACCCTTTTTATACAAACTATGTTTAATAAAGTTTTTGAATTTTGAGCAGGTCGAATTTTGTATATTTTCTGGGATTTTGTTGTAAAAGCGTATACATCGCCCCAAGAATGAATTACTGACTCTGGAGTCGAGTAACTGGTACTACTAGCTTGTGTAAAGTAAAGTGTGCTTTTTATACTATAAATGGAATTTAACTGAATTACTAGAGAAAATCAGTGAATAAAAAATTCATCAAAAGGGCATTTTAAATTCCTATAAAAACATGTTATTTTCTGTAAAACTTTTTTAGGCATGGCATTTACTAGACTGTAACCACGTCTAGTCTAGAACATTACAGGTGCACTGAACTTAGGAATTGACTTTTGCTATCACAGAGTACATTTACTTTTTCTCACACGTGTTCATCCTCACTTACTATATATTATGCTTTATTCATTGAAGAATAAATAGATAATATAGTTAAGGCAAAACTCTTTTATTTTATTTTAATTTAATTGAATAAGGTACACAAACAGAGAGTAGATAGTTATTTACAGATTTAAAATTAAAAGTTTAATGGTGTTGATCTAAACTACAATCCAAAAGTGAATGGTAATATATAACTGCAGGTCGTCGTCATCACTTTTCCCGCTAAAAAGTAGTTTTGACTGAGATAGTAGTTTTTATGGTGATTCACCACGTGTTCGCCGGTGAATGAATACATAGTGAGGAAACCTGCATGGACCAAGACGTCGTTTGCTAAAATTAGGCAATATATCATCTATAAACTAGATAAATGTTCTCGGCTTTGAGCCACTTAAAATCTAATGTCGGTATTTTGTTCTCACATATTCAATATAAAAGAAACGATTGTAGGAAAATGTAGGCACCCTTTTAAATCAGAAGAATTGGACACAAGGTAGCTATGAATGTGTAAAATGCTGAAATTTTGCCTTCCGATTAATAAAGCGACTTAAAAAAATTACCAAATTGGAACATAACAAACGGCGAGAAACGAATGATTTTTTTAATTTTCTTTTATAATTCTAAAGTGGCTAATTAGCTTACAGTCCACGTGATGGTAAATGGCTACTGCAGTCCATGGACACCTGCAGCCAAATTCAAGTAAAGATGCCTAGAATATAAGATGGAATGTCTGTCATTATACTGCCTATCTATAACTTTTAGACCGGAACACAGCAGCGTAAGCACTTAGAAAACAGGTAAGAGTATGGTACTCATCCAGACGGACTTCTAGACTATAAAGAAGTTCTACTACCTATTGAATAATAACAACAAACAACCAATGATTTGATATTGATTGTTACTGATATCTGTAGCTAATATTTTACCAGAAAACATTATTATTAAAACAGACTTTCAACAAAAATCTTTCGCTTAGACTCATTCTATTCTTAATTTAATTAATTAAGTAGCGTTTTAGAAACAGATCATAATAAATTCATAGACCTGTGTGTTGGATATTTTAAATTAAGAAAATAAGAAGAAAAGGAAGGACTATTTTGGGATTTTGCAATAATCAACTTGTAAACGGGCCTCGAATTTTGCTGAATTTTATGAACAAAATAAAAGGTATTAGTCTTCTCTTTAGATATAATATAACCCATCGCAAAAAGTTAAGGGAAATATCTGTTACATTTTACGACAACTCGTATCGATACATACGTCGAATGAAAGGCTGTTATCGAAGAGGCAGTGAAAAATTGTTTTTATCTGAAAGAAACGTTCGAACTCGAGATATAAATGTGAAATTTTTAACGTATGATGTGTTAAGATAAAAACGTATTTGACTGTCGCAATATTTTACATGTGTTTGCAGTTGTGTTAAACAACGTATACAGCGTAAAATAGCAGCTTGACACTGCTGTGTTTCGTATGGTGAGTGTAAAGAACCGGAGACCTTTTACTGGAAAAGAAGCATTCCATCTTAGTCTCACGGTGTGACAATGCATCTAATTTTGAGTCTTTATTGAGGATAGATGAGATGTCTATGGGTCACAGCAACCACTTACCATCAGGTGGACTGTGTGCTCGTTTATCACCTTTACTATAAAAAATATTGTGATACCGCTTAACTTCCGATAATCCTCGACAGCACTTATATTCACTTCTAACTTCTATCTAATAAATTATAATGGGACTTAGGGATTTTGATGGAGAGACGTGTTGCTGAATACAAACGTCGTGTAGGCTATATAACATCATCATGGTAGAAAAAAGTATCTACAATTTCGATAAAATAGGTTGCATAGCATCCGGAGTCACGATCATATTAATATACCAATCATGTTAGCCTCCGCTTAGTAGTCAGAAAACGCTTAGTAGATTTAAAATGTTAACCATACTTAGATTTTCACCTCCTCGTGGAGGTTTTGACATATAAATAACAACAATTCGTGGTCCATACAAATATTTGTTCCTGATCTGAGGCCCCAGCGCCGAAACTTTATGCTAAGCCACAACGCCACGGTGCCGACAATTTCTAATGCTTTCTACGCATGTTTATTAGTCTTAACACTCCAACCAGATTCTCCAGATAAAGAAGGATGACCTATTTTCTGTGATGTTAGTGTTACATTAGTTAGCTTTTACAGCTTCATCAGAATCTGGGCTCGCGGCCTATAAAAGGAAGTCTGATTATTAATGATGAATCGGCTTGAGTCCGATGGCTGGCGGATTGTTTTCGGTACGGTGTTTTCATACACCAATCAGTGTACAGATATCGTCCGAGCACAGGTAAGCGGGCCTTAGCTCTTACATTTGGATATAAAATATAAACGTCTCGCTTATAGGCATGCCACCTGTCACTAAGGAAAAAGTAGATACTGAAAAGGAAAGTGCCCACGGGTTGATCCCCATCTGCATTCGCATATCTGGTTATTTGTTTATTTATTAATTATGTAGATTTTCTTATGATGAAGACTCTAATTTCATTTTCGAATGAGACGAAATTAAGTAGTCAATAATGAATTCATACTTTTGCCACTGCTTGCACAGGTTGTTTGTCTTTATTAATTATCAAATGTATTTTAATTGTATTTATTAATAAACTAAGGAGCGAATCCTGCGGTATTACAATTGTTTAACACAACTGCAAACACATGTAGAATATTGCGACAGTCAAATACGTTAAGATAAGATAAGATAAGAGAAGATGATTTATTTCTTAGAATACGGTACATTTAAGTTGTTACAAAATAATTCAGATCCTAAATATTCTGCCGTTTCCGGCGTACAAATATTTTCAGACAGATTATGTTAGAATATAATAGAAAACGAAGACATTAATTATTATAGAATATAAATATACTTACAGCTATACTTATGGAAACTAAATAGCATCTATATAAAACCAAAAATGTCTATCAATTAATTCATAATATTTTTTAGTTAAAACCTGTCAATAAATTAAGTCGAGATTAATTTCAATAATTACAATTGAAGTCAAATTTATCATTTAAGAATTTATAGAGTAATAACATTTATTTAAA
The DNA here is from genome assembly GCA_029286625.1 of Parnassius orleans. Classification (NCBI taxonomy): domain Eukaryota; kingdom Metazoa; phylum Arthropoda; class Insecta; order Lepidoptera; family Papilionidae; genus Parnassius; species Parnassius orleans. The sequence continues at coordinate 621,827 of JAGSMP010000399.1, read as the reverse complement.
AGAAATTGAAATAATTTACTTTTAAAGATTCCTATATTTTTTTTGAAACAAACAGGCAATTTGTTTTAAACATGTATTGCCATACAATATTCTTATTCGTTTCCCGCCCTTTGTTATGTTCCGATTTGGTAATTTTTTTAAGTCGCTTTATTAATCGGAAGTCAAAATTTCAGCATTTTACACATTCATAACTACCTTGAGTCCAATTCTTCTGATTTAAAAGGGTGCCTACGTTTTCCTACAATCGCTTGTTTTATCTTGAATATGTAGAGAACAAAATTACCGATATTAGGTTTTAGGTACGGCTTAAGGCCGAGAACATTTATCTAGTCTATAGATGATATATTGCCTAATTTTAAGCAAACGACGTCTTGGTCCATGAAATTGCCAGTAAAAATCAAAAATGTTCTCTTGTGAATCGTATAATAAATCGTAGTATCGAAAAAAAATACGATTTAATACTACACATAAAATTAAAGTTACAGCCTATATACGTCATACTGCTGTGCACAGGCCTCCTCTAATTTCTGAGAGATTTTTAGGCCAAGGAAATGTCCGCCGCGCTGGCCCAATGCGTGTTGGCAAATTTCACATGTCGTCGAATTTTTTCTCTTATTTATCAGACATGCAGGTTCCCTCATTATGTATTCACTCACCGGCAAACACGTGGTGAATCACCATTCAAAACTACTATCTCAGTCAAAACTACTTTTTAGCGGGAAAGAGAGATGACGACGACCTGCAGTTATAATATTGTGCTGTTTTCACTTTTTTGGATTGTAGTTTAGATCAACACCATTAGACTTTTTATTTTAAATCTGTAAATAACTATCTACTCTCTGTTTGTGTACCTTATTCAATTAAATTAAAATAAAATAAAAGAGTTTCGCCTTAACTATATTATCTATTTATTCTTCAATGAATAAAGCATAATATGTAGTAAGAGGATAAACACGTGTGAGCAAAAATAAATGTACTTTGTGATAGCAAAAGCCAATTCCTATGTTCAGTGCACCTGTAATGTTCTAGACTAGACGTAGTTACAGTCTAGTAAATGCCATTCCGAAGAAAGTTTTACAGAAAATAACATGTTTTTTTAGGAATTTAAAATTCTATTTAACTGAATTACTAGATATAATCAAGTATAAAAAGCACATTAACCGTAATAGAATGACGGATTCAAACGTACGGCTTTGATTTCGTGGTATGTATCATTTAACCATTAGGTTCTTCTTCATCAACCAATTAAAATTGCACTGCAACTGAACAGGAACCTCTTCCATTGTAGGGATCTTTTGTTTACAGGCACTTAAATGTATTGTTACTGTAATATTCTCAGCTTAATCGGTATACATAAGAGGTAAGCTTTAAAGAGTACTGCAATGAGATACATGTTTCAAGTGGGAGTTTCACTTATTACGAACTAGGGAATATAAGCATCTTCTCTATAAACTTAATAAAGTACCCTCACCACTTACAATTAATAATATTTAGGTTATAATACCAACCTTAACCTGAAGTGGCGGTGTTAAATATATACTATCCCATATCATCCCATGGGTGTCGTAAGAGAGTTGAAACAGATCGGCAGACAGGTTACCACCCGTCTTCCGATCTGTTCTTCTGTTCTGCGTCTTCCTAATAACGACTTAAAATAAAAACCAGTGTTAGCCTCCCCATATCCCCTCCTATGAGGCAATCTATGGGGAGGCTTAAGTCAGCAGTGATAAATGTAGATGTCGATGGGGCCACAGCATCCACTTACCATCACTTTGTGGATGTGTGCTCGTTTGTTATCCTTATACTATAAAATAAAAACGAAATACAACCTAACCTATAGTACATATTAAATATCATTAATATATTGGCATTTATTCTTCTGTATATGTGATGTGAAATGCTGTAGAGTTAGCGAAATTGATGTTTTAGTTTTCTATTGGCGTTGATGCTTGTAGCAAATCCACCTGGCTAACTCCGCAGATTTCCTCACGATGTTCACCGCCGAGTACTTGAATCCAGCACTTATTGTATGATAAGTGTAGTTTTACGTCGAGCGTTTCTATTACTGATCCACCACGGCTCTATTTATCATTTATTCATTACATCCTATTAAATTCCCTGCTGAACATAGGCCCTCCAGATTTTTTTTCTTCTTAAAAAAAAACGTTACCCCACACTAGGATTTTCTCCTGTATCGTGGTGGCAGTTTACAATCACAAATTGCACAAGGACAAACAGCCAGACCCGGAACAATTATTTGTAGGCCACACAAATACTTGTTCCGTGCGGGATTCAAACCCGCGGCCCCAGCTCAACAACTCATTGCTAAGTCACTGCGCCAAATATTGCTTCATATTTGCCGCGCTTGGCAGGCGGGTTGGCACCGCAGGTTTTTATTATTATTTGTATATTTACAATATCTAATACATAACAAATAATTTTTAAATAATACATATATTTATAATATTGAATATAAAAATTACTATCAAAAGATGTTGCTGCGCATCTCCTGCCTCAAAACTCTCTATCGCCTCTACGTCACCCACAATATTATATGGGTAGTGGATATAGTAAGTGGATGAAAGTTCACCGACTTGTGATAAATTCCTCTTCTAATTGACCTATTATACTAATAGGTACGAACTTTTGTACTTAATGAAAGAAAGTCGTCATGATACGGATATTAATGAAAGTGTACAAAGGACTTTACCGGTCATAAAGACAAAAGGTTGTCGACCTACTAAGTAGTTAACATGACTGAGACACCTCTTTGGGTTTTGATCTTACCATTTGTGCAAAACAATTATTGACTCTCGGTTCAGAGTGTATTGTGATTGCTCTTATAATAATAAATAATAAATAAATATCTTTATTTCAGGCAACAGAGAACCCATACAAGAACGTTAGTAAAATTGAAGTGAAATATAAATTAAATTAAAGTGTTAGTACCTAATTAAATTAATTTACATAAATAATGATTACAAATGTATATGGAGATGTTTGAGATCAGCCGCTACGAGGGTACCGGTGTCTTATACCGTGGCATGTAGCCATATCCAGCGCTCAAGCAGCGCCGAGTCCCACCTATCTGCCATTGTGTTGAGAATGCCATTGGAGCTGCCCCGCAAATGCTTCAGCATCGATGCAACACGCTTTCTAATAATGGCAAGGAAACCATCAGTGTGCACTTCAGAAAACATTCCTGACGCGATGCAAAAGCGCGGCAGCCCCATCAGCATCCTAAACCCATTATTATACTGGACACGCAACGCGCTGTACACCCGCTGCGTAAAGTTAACGCATAGGTTTCCCGTGTAAAAAGACTGGTTGAAAATAGTAATCTTTACCTGCCTACTGCAACTAGCAAACCTTCGGGCCACCATGTTACATCGGATGGATAGCGCCCTGCGTTCCCGCTCGATATTCATATTATCACGCAGATCCTCAGTGACCCAGTGACCCAGATACTTAAAATGTGAGACACGTTTTAGAGGTGAGTTGTTGAGTGTGAAGGCACGCACATGGTCGGGATTTGACTCCTGCCTTGAACACTATGAATTCGCTCTTTTCACATTGTATCTGAGTCCATGGAACACTGCATATGCTTCACATATATTTAATAATTTCTGCTTGGCACCAATCGAAGGACTGAGCAGCACCATATCGTCGGCGTAACATGTTATTTGACAAAAACACCGTCAATATGACAGCCTACATTTGTTCCGCTCAACCTCGATCAGGCCATTGATATACATATTGAAGAGCCTAGGAGATGTAAGACCACCTTGCCTCACCCCACATTCAAGTCTGTATACGTCAGAGTATGAGCTTGCCTATCTAACACAGTTGGTCTGCCGCTCATACCACGATCGTAGCACCGCGACTAACTTGTGCGGCACATCAGTCCCACTTTGAAGTTTTTTCCATAATAAGTCATGTGACACCAAATCGAAGGCCTTGGACAAGTCAAGGAAACAGGCAAAGACTGGAGTGCTCCTATCAGTGTAGTATTTGTCAGTTTGCTTGAGACACAATATAGCGCTTTCGGTGGACAGACCTGGTTGAATACCAAATTGTGTATCATTAAATTTTATATGACTACTTAAGTGTTGATCAAGCAAACTATCCAGCACCTTAGCCACCACAGTAGCCAGTGAGATTGGTCTGTAATTTGTTAAGTTCGATGGATCCCCCGACCTGTTCTTAATAACTGGCACAGCTATGGTTCGCATAAGGTCGTCAGGCAGGTAAGAGTGGCTGAGACAGAGATTATATAATAAGATTGGACCCTAGGTAGATGTATTCCTGCGCACTGCAGATGCTCTATGCTGAGGTGAAGTGACCGCGATTAGGGCATGGTACGGGATCTGCACCATGCCCCAATTACGCAGTCCACATCCTTCGCCGAGAATCTAACATTAAGTTTGTCAGTACGACACCCATCATCACACATCGCAGCTTCAGCCCAAGAGGCGAGTCCACCATGAAGTGAGCTTGAAGGCCTTGGCTATGTCACTGTGCTCATGAAGGCCAGCGACGCTCACCGGAAGGCTCAATGTTGGGTTTAATTTATTTGTAGCCTCCAAAGCAGCTTAAAGTCCTTACTAGCACGGTGTTGTGCAATCATATCCATTTTAATTTGTTGCTGATTGTTTTGACACCATTTCAGCTTAGACTTAAATACCCTCCTAGATTCTACTATATTCACGTATACTGGACTAGCACTCGGCTCACCGTAGAGGCCACTTCTGTAGACAATCCCGAGCGTGCCGGTGAGCGTTTATTCTTTTTATTATTATTTTTACTTACACGATTACTACAAATTTTAGCACCTTCTGTGAGGATACTAAAGATTGTCTATGACTACTATCAGAACACATTTTATCTGCACAACTTGTGAGTTCCAAAGGAAAATTTACATTTCTAAGTTTAGAATGACAGTATTCCCTATATTTCTCTATTTCAGAGGAATCCCTGTCGTCCCATATTACATCATTAATGTTGTAGCTACCATGCACAACTTTAGGTGTTACTACATCAATAGTAAATTTAATTTCAAAAGGGTAGTGATCCGACCAAAAGGTGTCATATATGACAGACACATGAGCCACTGTGTTCCGAGCGGCACTCGTCACAATACAATGTTCAAGCCAGCGCCGACAAAATAATGTTTTGTTGTTAAAAAATAATTAGCTAAGATCCGCGTTACAAAATAAAATGATATGTCTTACCTAGTTTGAAGAGCACCTTTTGCCTTCTCTCAATTGCGTGCACTATCCCCATCACCGCTTAACCCAGCACCACTACTTTCAACACTACTAACTAGGAAAGACACAATACCGTCGATAATACGACACGTGTTTCGGCTCTAAACGTGGCATCCCCAGGTAAAGTAGACCCTGCTGTGGCTGACCGCTCACTTAGCGGTATGTTTAAAATTAAGGGAGGGCGGGAGGTGCTCTTTAAACTAGGTGATCTAAGCTGATTAATTTTAACATTTTAATATAATATAATAATATATGATGAGCCGTGGTAGCTCAGGGGCTAAGCGCTCGCTAAAAATTTCACATTACGCGAGCAACCAGGTTCGATTCCGCCGGCACCTATGAAATTGTTAATTGCAATTTTAAGTGCTGATTTACCACGTGCTTGGCGGTGAAGGAAAACATCGTGAGGAAACCTACATGTCTGAAAAATAAGAAAAAATATTTCGATAACATGTGAAGTTCGCCAATACGCATTGGGGGAGTGCGGAGGACATACTTGCCCTAAAACCCTCTCAGAAATGAGAGGAGGCCAGTGCCCAGCAGTGGGACGTATATAGGCTGTAAATTTTAATATAATGGATTTCCGCAAAGAAACAAATTAATGAGTCTTTTAATTATCCAAAAATATTATTATTATTATATTATATTTTACAGCCGAGCATGTGATAAAGCAGTTGTTAAAATTGCTATTTTAATAATTTCATTGTTCTGTCAGATATAGAAATCGGTGCCATTTCTATTTCCTAAATGTTTAAAAATTTCTTGTGAATCGTATAATAAATCGTATAGTAAAAAAAAAAACGATTTAATACTACACATAAAATTAAAGTTACAGCCTATATACGTCATACTGCTGTGCACAGGCCTCTAATTTCTGAGAGATTTAGGCCAAGGAAATGTCCGCCACGCTGGGGCAATGCGTTGGCAAATTTCACATGTCGTCGAATTTTTTCTTTATTTATCAGACATGCAGGTTTCCTCATTATGTATTCACTCACCGGCAAACACGTGGTGAATCACCATTCAAAACTACTATCTCAGTCAAAACTACTTTTTAGCGGGAAAGAGAGATGACGACGACCTGCAGTTATAATATTGTGCTGTTTTCACTTTTTTGGATTGTAGTTTAGATCAACACCATTAGACTTTTTATTTTAAATCTGTAAATAACTATCTACTCTCTGTTTGTGTACCTTATTCAATTAAATTAAAATAAAATAAAAGAGTTTCGCCTTAACTATATTATCTATTTATTCTTCAATGAATAAAGCATAATATGTAGTAAGAGGATAAACACGTGTGAGCAAAAATAAATGTACTTTGTGATAGCAAAAGCCAATTCCTATGTTCAGTGCACCTGTAATGTTTTAGACTAGATGGTTACAGTCTAGTAAATGCCATTCCGAAGAAAGTTTTACAGAAAGTAACATGTTTTGTAGGAATTTAAAATGCCCTTCTATTTAACTGAATTACTAGAGATAATCAGTATAAAAAGCACATTGAACGTAATAGAATGATGGATTCAAACGTACGGCTTGATTTCGTGGTATGTATTATTTAACCATTAAGTTCTTCTTCATCAACCAATTAAAATTGCAGTGCAACTGAACAGGAACCCTTCCATTTTAGGGATCTTTTGTTTACAGGCACTTAAATGTTTTTTACTGTAATATTCTCAGCTTGATCGGTATACATAAGAGGTAAGCTTAAAAGAGTACTGCAATGAGATACATGTTTCAAGTGGGCGGCTTATTACGAACTAGGAATATAAGCATCTTCTATAAACTTAATAAAGTACCTCACCACTTACAATTAATAATACTTGGGTTATAATACCTAACATTTACCCTGAAGTGGCGGTGTTAGAATATATTATCCCATATCATCCCGTGGGTCGTAAGAGGCGACAAGGAAACAGATCGGCTGACAGGTTACTACCCGTCTTTCGATCTGTTACTTCTGTTCTGCGTCTTCCTAATAACGACTTAAAATAAAACCAGTGTTTAGCCTCCCCCATATATCCCTCCTATGAGGCAATCTATGGGGGAGGCTTACGTCGGCAGTGATAAATGTAGATGTCGATGGGGCGACAGCATCCACTTACCATCACTTGGTGGATGTGTGCTGTTTGTCATCCTTATACTATAAAAAAAACGAAATACAACCTAACCTATAGTACATATTAAATATCATTAATATAGTAGGCATTTATTCTTCTATATGTGATTTGAAATGCTGCAGAGTTAGCGAAATTGATGTTTTAGTTTTCTATTGGCGTTGATGCTTGTAGCAAGTCCACCTGGTTAACTCCGCAGATTTCCTCACGATGTTCACCGCCGAGTACTTAGAATCCAGCACTTATTGTATGATAAGTGTAGTTTTACGTCGAGCGTTTCTATTTACTGATCCACCACGGCTCTATTTATCATTTATTCATTACATCCTATTAAATTTCTGCTGAACATATAGCCTCTTCCAAAGATTTTTTCTTCTTAAAAAAAACGTTACCCCACACTATGATTTTCTTGTATCGTGGTTGCAGTTTACAATCACAAATTGCACAAGGACAAACAGCAGACCCGGAACAATTATTTGTAGGCCACACAAATACTTGTTCCGTGCGGATCGAACCCGGCCCCAGCTCAACAACTCATTGTTGTCACTGCGCCAAATATTGCTTCATATATTTGCGCTTGGCAGGCGGTTGGCGAAAAAGATGTTGCGCATCTCCTGTCTCAAAACTCTCTATCGCCTCTACGTCACCCACAATATTATATGGGGTAGTGGATGTAAGTGGATGAAAGTTCACCGACTTGTGATAAATTCTCTAATTGACCTATTTTACTAATAGGTACGAACTCTTTTGTACTTAATGAAAGAAAGGTCACGCAATACGGATATTAATGAAAGTGTACAAAGGACTTCTACCGGTCATAAAGACAAAAGGCTTTGTCGACCTACTTTCGAAGTAGTTAACATGACTGAGACACTTTGGGTTTTGATCTTACCATTTGTGCAAAACAATTATTGACTCTCGGTTCAGAGTGTATTATGATTGCTCTTATAATAATAAATAATAAATAAATATCTTTATTTCAGGCAACAGAGAACCCATACAAGAACGTTAGTAAAATTGAAGTGAAATATAAATTAAATTAAAGTGTCCGTACCTAATTAAATTAATTTACATAAATAATGATTACAAATGTATGTTTAGATGTTTGAGATCAGCCGCCACAGGGTACCGGTGTCTTATACCGTGGCATGTAGCCGTTTCAGCGCTCAACAGCGCTGAGTCCTACCTATTCGCCATTGTGTTGAGAATGCCATTGAGCTGCCCTGCAAATGCTTCAGCATCGATGCAACATGCTTCTAATAATGGCAAGGAAACAATCAGTGCATTTCAGAAAACATTCCTGACGCGATGCAAAAGCGCGGCAGCCCCATCAGCATCCTAAACCCATTATTATACTGGACACGCAACGCGCTGTACACCCGCAGTTAACCCATAGGTTGCCCGTGTAAAAAGACTGGCAGTAGGCTTTGAAAATAGTAATCTTTACCTGCCTACAGCAAATAGCAAACCTTCGGGCTACCATGTTACATCGGATGGATAGCGCCCTGCGTTCCCGCTCGATATCCATATTATCACGCAGATCCTCAGTGACCCAGTGACCCAGATACTTAAAATGTGAGACACGTTTTAGAGGTGAGTTGTTGAGTGGCAGTCGCACATGGTCGGGATTTGACTCCTGCCTTGAACACTATGAATTCCCTCTTTTTCACATTGTATCTGAGTCCATGGGACACTGCATATGCTTCACATATATTTAATAATTTCTGCTTGGCACCAATCGAAGGACTGAGCAGCACCATATCGTCTGCGTAACTTATGTTATTGACACAAACACCGTCAATATGACAGCCTACATTTGTTCCGCTCAACTCCTCGATCAGGCCATTGATATACATATTGAAGAGCCTAGGAGATATAAGACCACCTTGCCTCACCCCACATTTAAGTCTATATACATCAGAGTATGAGCTAGCCAATCTAACACAGTTGGTCTGCCGCTCATACCACGATCGTAGCACCGCAACTAACTCGTGCGGCACATCAGTCCCACTTTGAAGTTTTTTCCATAATAAGTACAACAGGCAAAGACAGGAGTGCTCCTATCAGTGTAGTATTTGACAGTTTGCTTGAGACACAATATAGCACTTTCGGTGGACAGACCTGGTTGAATACCAAATTGTGCATCATTACACATGGCTGAGACAGAGATTATATAACAAAGATTGGACCCTAGGTAGATGGATTCCTGCGCACTGCAGATGCTCTATGCTGATAGGAGTTAGATCATAGATGGCATGGCATGGGATGCATTTCCGTACCATGCCCTTAATTACGCGGTCCACATCCTTCGCCGAGAATGTAACATTAAGTTTGTCAGTACAACACCCATTATCACACATCGCAGCTGCAGGCCCAAGAGGCGAGTCCCCTGAAGTGAGCTTAGAGGCCTTTGGCATGTCACTGTGCTCATGAAGGCCAGCGACGCTCACCGGAAGGCTCAATGTTGGGTTTAATTTATTTAGCCTTCCAAAAGCGCTTAAAGTCCTTACTAGCACGGTGTTGTGCAATCATATGCATTTTAATTTGTTGCTGATTGTTTTGACACCATTTCAGCTTAGACTTAAATCTCCTAGATTCCACCATATTCACGTATACTGGACCAGCACTCGGCTTACCGCAGAGCTGCCACTTCTATAGACAATCCTGAGCGTGCCGGTGAGCGTCCCTGACATGTTTATTCCACCGATGACATGTTTGTTCTTATTATTATTTTACTTACACCATTACTTCAAATTATAGCACCTTCAGAGAATACTAATTATATTGTACAATTTATCTATAGTCTGTCTATGACTACTATCAGAACACATTTTATCTGCACAACTCGTGAGTTCCAAAGGAAAATTAACATTTCTAAGTTTAGAATGACAGTATTCCCTATATTTCTCTATTTGAGAGGAATCCCTGGCGCCCCATATTACATCATTAATGTTGTAGCTACCATGCACAACTTTAGGTGTTATTACATCAATGTTTAATTTAATTTCAATAGGTAGTGATCCGACCAAAAGGTGTCATATATGACAGACACATAAGCCACTGTTTTCCGAGCGGCACTCGTCACAATACAATGTTCAAGCCAGCGCCGACAAAATAATGTTTTGTTGTTAAAAATAATTAGCTAAGATCCGCGTTACAAAATAAAATGATATATCTTACCTAGTTTGAAGAGCAGCTGCCTTCTCTCAATTGTGCACTATCCCCATCACCGCTTGTCCCAGCACCACTACTTTCAACACTACTAACTAGGAAAGACACACTACCGTCGATAATACGACACGTGTTTCGGCTCTAAACGGCATCCCCAGGTAAAGTAGACCCTGCTGGCTGACCGCTCACTTAGCGGTATGTTTAAAATTAAGGGAGGCGGGAGGTGCTCCTAAACTAGGTGATCTTAGCTGATTAATTTTAACATCTTCAATATAATATATATGAGCCGTGGTAGCTCAGGGGCTAAGCGCTCGCTGAAAATTTCACAGTACGCGAGCAACCGGGTTCGATTCCGCCGGCACCATGAAATTGTTAATTGCAATTTTAAGTGCTGATTTACCACGTGCTCGGCGGTGAAGGAAAACATCGTGAGGAAACCTACATGTCTGAAAAATAAGAAAAAAATATTTCGATAACATAGTTCGCCAATACGCATTGGGGGTGCGGAGCCATACTTGCCCTAAAACCCTCTCAGAAATGAGAGAGGCCTGTGCCAACAGTGGGACGTATATAGGCTGTAAATTTTAATTTAATGGATTTCCATAAAGCAACAAATTAATGAGTCTAATTATCCAAAAATATTATTATTATATTATATTTAACAGCCGAGCATGTGATAAAGCAGTTGTTAAAATTGCTATTTTATAATTTCATTGTTCTGTCAGATATAGAAATCGTTGCCATTTCTATTTCCTAAATGTTTAAAAATTTCTCTTGTGAATCGTATAATAAATCGTAGTATCGAAAAAAAAAACGATTTAATACTACACATAAAATTAAAGTTACAGCCTATATACGTCATACTGCTGTGCACAGGCCTCCTCTAATTTCTGAGAGATTTTTAGGCCAAATGTCCGCCACGCTGGGGCAATGCGTGTTGGCAAATTTCACATGTCGTCGAATTTTTCTCTTATTATCAGACATGCAGGTTTCTCATTATATTCATTCACCGGCGAACACGGTGAATCACCATTAAAACTACTATCGCAGTCAAAACTACTTTTTAGCGGGAAAGAGATGACGACGACCTGCAGTTATAATATTATGCTGTTTTCACTTTTTGGATTGTAGTTTAGATCAACACCATTAGACTTTTTAAATCTGTAAATAACTATCTACTCTGTTTGTGTACCTTATTCAATTAAATTAAAATAAAATAAAGAGTTTCGCCTTAACTATATTATCGATTTATTCTTCAATGAATAAAGCATAATATGTAGTAAGTGAGGATAAACACGTGTGAGCAAAAATAAATGTACTCTGTGATAGCAAAAGTCAATTCCTAAGTTCAGTGCACCTGTAATGTTTTAGACTAGACGTGGTTACAGTCTAGTAAATGCCATTCCGAAGAAAGTTTTGAAAGTAACATGTTTTGTAGGAATTTAAAATGCCCTTCTATTTAACTGAATTACTAGAGATAATCAAGTATAAAAGCACATTGAACGTAATAGAATGATGGATTCAAACGTACGGCTTTGATTTCGTGGTATGTATTATTTAACCATTAAGTTCTTCTTCATCAACCAATTAAAATTGCAGTGCAACTGAACAGGAACCTCTTCCATTTTAGGGATCTTTTGTTTACAGGCACTTAAATGTATTTTACTGTAATATTCTCAGCTTGTCGGTATACATAAGAGTAAGCTTAAAAGAGTACTGCAATGAGATACATGTTTCAAGTGGGAGTTTCACTTATTACGAACTAGGGAATATAAGCATCTTCTCTATAAACTTAATAAAGTACCCTCACCACTTACAATTAATAATATTTAGGTTATAATACCTAACCTTTACCGTGAAGTGGCGGTGTTAGAATATATACCACCCCATATCATCCCGTGGGTGTCGTAAGAGGCGACAGAGGGAAACAGATCGGCTGACAGGTTACTGTCCGTCTTCCGATCTATTTCTTCTGTTCTGCGTCTTCCTAATAACGACTTAAAATAAAAACCAGCGCTTAGCCTCCCCCATATATCCCTCCCTATGGGCAATCTATGGGGAGGCACGTCGGCAGTGATAAATGTAGATGTCGATGGGGCGACAGCATCCACTTACCATCACTTGGTGGATGTGTGCTCGTTTGTCATCCTTATACTATAAAAAAAACGAAATACAACCTAACCTATAGTACATATTAAATATCATTAATTTATAGGCATTTATTCTTTTGTATATGTGATGTGAAATGCTGCAGAGTTAGCGAAATTGATGTTTTAGTTTTCTATTGGCGTTGATGCTTGTAGCAAGTTCACCTGGCTAACTCCGCAGCTTTCCTCACGATGTTCACCGCCGAGTAATTGTGAATCCAGCACTTATTGTGTGATAAGTGTAGTTTTTACGTCGAGCGTTTCTATTTACTGATCCACCACGGCTCTATTTATCATTTATTCATTACATCCTATTAAATTCCCCTGCTGAACATAGGCCTCTTCCAAAGATTTTTTTTCTTCTTAAAAAAAAACGTTACCCCACACTAGGATTTTCTCCTGTATCGTGGTGGCAGTTTACAATCACAAATTGCACAAGGACAAACAGCCAGACCCGGAACAATTATTTGTAGGCCACACAAATACTTGTTCCGTGCGGAATTCAAACCCGCGGCCCCAGCTCAACAACATTGCTTGCTAAGTCACTGCGCCAAATATTGCTTCATATTTGCCGCTTGGCAGGAGCAGGTTGGCGAAAAAGATGTTGCTGCGCATCTCCTGTCTCAAAACTCTCTATCGCCTCTACGTCACCCACAATATTATATGGGGTAGTGGATGTAGTAAGTGGATGAAAGTTCACCGACTTGTGATAAATTCCTCTTCTAATTGACCTATTTTACTAATTTTGAACTCTTTGTACTTAATGAAAGAAAGGTCACGCAATACGGATATTAATGAAAGTGTACAAAGGACTTCTACCGGTCATAAAGACAAAAGGCTTTGTCGACCTACTTTCGAAGTAGTTAACATGACTGAGACACCTCTTTGGGTTTTGATCTTACCATTTGTGCAAAACAATTATTGACTCTCGGTTCAGAGTGTATTGTGATTGCTCTTATAATAATAAATAATAAATAAATATCTTTATTTCAGGCAACAGAGAACCCATACAAGAACGTTAGTAAAATTGAAGTGAAATATAAATTAAATTAAAGTGTCCGTACCTAATTAAATTAATTTACATAAATAATGATTACAAATGTATGTTTAGATGTTTGAGATCAGCCGCTACAAGGGTACCGGTGTCTTATACCGTGGCATGTAGCCGTTTCCAGCGCTCAAGCAGCGCCGAGTCCCACCTATCTGCCATTGTGTTGAGAATGCCATTGGAGCTGCCCCGCAAATGCTTCAGCATCGATGCAACACGCTTTCTAATAATGGAAAGGAAACAATCAGTGTGCATTTCAGAAAACATTCCTGACGCGATGCAAAAGCGCGGCAGCCCCATCAGCATCCTAAACCCATTATTATACTGGACACGCAACGCGCTGTACACCCGCAGTTAACCCATAGGTTGCCCGTGTAAAAGACTGGCAGGCTTTGAAAATAGTAATATTTACCTGCCTATAGCAAACAGCAAAACTTCCATGTAACATCGGATGGATAGCGCCCTGCGTTTCCGCTCGATATCCATATTATCACGCAGATCCTCAGTGACCCAGTACCCAGATACAAAATGTGAGACACGTTTTAGGGTGAGTTGTTGAGTGTGAAGGCAGTCGCATGGTCGGGATTTGACTCCTGCCTTGAACACTATGAATTCCTCTTTTCACATTGTATCTGAGTCCATAGGACACTGCATATGCTTCACATATATTTAATAATTTCTGCTTGGCACCAATCGAAGGACTGAGCAGCACCATATCGTCTGCGTAACTTATGTTATTGACACAAACACCGTCAATATGACAGCCTACATTTGTTCCGCCAACTCCTCGATCAGGCCATTGATATACATATTGAAGAGCCTAGAATATAAGACCACCTTGCCTCATCCCATTTAAGTCTATATACATCAGGTATGAGCTAGCCAATCTAACACAGTTGGTTTGCCGCTCATACACGATCGTAGCACCAACTAACTCGTGCGGCACATCAGTCCCACTTTGAAGTTTTTCCATAATAAGTAATATTACAACAGGCAAAGACAGGAGTGCTCCTATCAGTGTAGTATTTGACAGTTTGCTTGAGACACATATAGCACTTTCGGTGGACAGACCTGGTTGAATACCAAATTGTGCATCATTACACATGGCTGAGACAGAATTATATAACAAGATTGGACCCTAGGTAGATGGATTCCTGCACTTTGCAGATGCTCTATGCTGAGGTGGTTCGTGACCGCTAATTAAGGGCATGGTACGGTATTTTCGTACCATATATCTTCCATCCTTCGCCGAGAATCTAACATTAAGTTTGTCAGTACAACACCCATTATCACACATCGCAGCTGCAGGCCCAAAGGCGAGTCCACCTGAAGTGAGCTTAGAAGGCCTTGGCTATGTCACTGTGCTCATGAAGGCCAGCGACGCTCACAAGGCTCAATGTTGGGTTTTGTTTTAGCCTTCCAAAAGCGCTTAAAGTCCTTACTAGCACGGTGTTGTGCAATCATATCCATTTTAATTTGTAGCTGATTGTTTTGACACCATTTCAGCTTAGACTTAAATGCCCTCCTAGATTCCATCATATTCACGTATAGTGGACCAGCACTCGGCTTACCGAAGAGCTGCCACTTCTGTAGACAATCCCGAGCGTGCCGGTGAGCGTCCCTGACATGTTTATTCCACCCGATGACATGTTTGTTCTTTTTATTATTATTTTCACTTACACCATTACTACAAATTATAGCACCTTCTGTGAGGATACTAATTATATTTTTGTACAATTTATCTAAAGTTTGTCAATGACTACTATCAGAACACATTTTATCTATACAACTCGTGAGTTCCAATGGAAAATTTACATTTCTAAGTTTAGAATGGCAGTATTCCCTATATTTCTCTATTTCAGAGGAATCCCTGTCGTCCCATATTACATCATTAATGTTGTAGCTACCATGCAACTTTAGGTGTTATTACATCAATGTTTAATTTAATTTCAATGGGTAGTGATCCGACCAAAAGGTGTCATATATGACAGACACATGAGCCACTGTGTTCCGAGCGGCACTCGTCTCAATACAATGTTCAAGCCAGCGCCGACAAAATAATGTTTTGTTGTTAAAAAATAATTAGCTAAGATCCGCGTTACAAAATAAAATGATATGTCTTACCTAGTTTGAAGAGCACCTTTTGCCTTCTCTCAATTGCGTGCACTATCCCCATCACCGCTTGTCCCAGCACCACTACTTTCAACACTACTAACTAGGAAAGACACACTACCGTCGATAATACGACACGTGTTTCGGCTCTAAACGTGGCATCCCCAGGTAAAGTAGACCCTGCTGTGGCTGACCGCTCACTTAGCGGTATGTTTAAAATTAAGGGAGGGCGGGAGGTGCTCTTTAAACTAGGTGATCTTAGCTGATTAATTTTAACATCTTCAATATAATATATAATGAGCCGTGGTAGCTCAGGGGCTAAGCGCTCGCTGAAAATTTCACAGTACACGAGCCCGGGTTGCTCGTGTACTGTTCTGTGTGTTGTGTACTTTCGATTCCCGCCGGCACCTATGAAATTGTTAATTGCAATTTTAAGTGCTGATTTACCACGTGCTTGGCGGTGAAGGAAAACATCGTGAGGAAACCTACATGTCTGAAAAATAAGAAAAAATATTTCGATAACATGTGAAGTTCGCCAATACGCATTGGGGGAGTGCGGAGGACATACTTGCCCTAAAACCCTCTCAGAAATGAGAGGAGGCCAGTGCCCAGCAGTGGGACGTATATAGGCTGTAAATTTTAATATAATGGATTTCCGCAAAGAAACAAATTAATGAGTCTTTTAATTATCCAAAAATATTATTATTATTATATTATATTTTACAGCCGAGCATGTGATAAAGCAGTTGTTAAAATTGCTATTTTAATAATTTCATTGTTCTGCCAGATATGGAAATTGGTGTACTATTTCCTGAACTTTTAAAAAAAAAACAGAGAAAAGGGAGAACTACTTCGGCTATTATTCTAAATGCAAAGATGTTTTACGTTTTTCATCATTATCATTGCAGCCCTTCATATGTCCCCTCCTCAACAGCCACTGAATTTCTTACCAGGTCGTCACTCTATCTAGTATTGGGCCGCTCGACACTTCGCCTATTCTTGCCAGCTCTCACTCGTGAAACTTTCTTCCGCATCAGTTGTCGGTTCTTCGAGCTATATGGCTAGCCCATTCCACTTCAGTTTACTAATCGTTCTTATTTTACAAGAATTACTTAAGAATCGGATAAGTATGAATATTTGATATGACG
The DNA here is from genome assembly GCA_029286625.1 of Parnassius orleans. Taxonomy (NCBI): domain Eukaryota; kingdom Metazoa; phylum Arthropoda; class Insecta; order Lepidoptera; family Papilionidae; genus Parnassius; species Parnassius orleans. Next base: position 604,818 of record JAGSMP010000399.1, on the reverse strand, counting down.
GCTCCATGGCGCAGTGGCTTAGAAATGCACGCCATAGGTTCGAATTATACGTGGTAGAGCCAGCTGCAGCTATATTATGGTTATAGCACTAATGGGTCGGCTTAACCGGAGTAGGACCATGCTCTCACTGAATATAAGTATAAAATATAAAGCAGCTTAATGCTACTGTTTTTCATATGGCGAGTGTAGAGAACCGGAGACCTATTTACTGGAAACGAGGCATTCCATCGTAGTCCTTGGGGTGACAACGCATCAGCATTTTCATTCTTAAGCAAGGATAAATGTAGTTGTCTACAGAGTAGCTTGAAGGAACAGGAAGCATTATTCCAGTGCTGCGATGAACCTTTGTAAGCTGGATACTGCAGGATGTTAAGACTCAGACAATATCTGCTCGGGAGCAGATGAATGAGGTACTTGAGGACGATGACGAAGGTTTGAAATTGTAGTTCCGAAGGTTGTTGGTTGCCTGTTCATATCACGTCGGTTGGTCACCACTGTAGCAGTGGAAGGAAAAGGAGATCTCCCGCCGGGCAAGGTGATCGGCAGGAGCTAACGCTCCAGTGGTAGTTTGTCTTTGGTCACTTATTCTGTTAAAAATATTATTGGCAAACAAATATTAAAAGGATACCTACCATTGAGTCTCTTTCTTTTTCCTTCTTCGGACAGAGGAACCATTTTGTAACAGTAGATTATAAAACATGTTGATGTTATACAATCGAAATTTTAATTTCTTACAAAGTCTTTTAATTTTTTTAAACATAATATTTTATTAATTTCATCACATCTCCTAATACATTACTCTTTCTCACTTCTATAACACCCACCAAATGATATCAGATAGTGTATTTTGTTTTATCAGAGTGTAATAGTGGACCCTGCACGATAAATCCATTCAAATGTCGAACCCAAATGTTTTAATTCCCAGAATGGATGCTCTAACTATATACATAATTAATTTTAAACAAAACCTTTAGGCAAGAATCATACTCGCATGATACCTTTATTGCATGTTGCATGCACTAGTGGTAACTTTATTATTCTCTTATAATCGATCGATAGATTATACCATACACAAGGATGTATAGTATTTAAATTTTTTTTAAACGTTAGTACTAGGATTCTCTCCTGTAGTGTTTACATATATAAATTTCACAAGGACAATCATTCAGACCCGGAACAATTATTTGTAGGTCATACAAATACTTGTTCCGTACATACACCGTAACGTATATCAATCATGAATCATATTAGACACAAACGACTCAGCAACAAATGAAAGTGTTATTTATGCGCCCAAAGTTTCTCATTCCTGATGGAGCACAAACCGGAGAACGAAAGTTTGTTATTAAACTCTTATCGACAAAAACTGAAACAATACTCGTTTCTGTAACGCTGCCCAACCTTGTTGTAGCTCGAGAGCGGCAATAGCAACCAGTGAAAGTTTAGATTAATTTTCCATAAGTATATATATAATATATAATCTGGATTGTTTTAAAAGCTCATTTTTTCTAATAATTTACAATATAATTATTGATTTAAATGTGTGATTTTTCCAAATCAATATTGTTTCTTAATATAAGTTTAATGTAGCGGATGTGTCAGCAATCACCCCAGCCGCCACTGCATACTATATCCGCCATGTTGACTTACCCTACCTATCATGCAAGGAGTGCGGGAGAACATAAGCCATATCTAGCATTAATTGATGGTTTTCAGTAGTAAATATACGATTGAAATGAAAACTCTGCTCATTTTATTTCATTCTATTTCAATAATAAATTACGGGAAACAATTATTTAAAATAATACTAATAGTGCTAGTAGGTCTACTAATATCTTCGTCAACCACTCCAAGAACGGTACAAAAAAAACATTCCACAAAAGTTTGAAAGACTTTTTTAAATATAATGTGGTGACAAACGAGCACACAGTCCACCTGATGGTAAGTGGAGGCTATGGCCCATAGACATCTACATTTATCCTCGATAAGAATCAAAATGCAGATGCGTTGTCACCCCAGAGGACTAAGATGGAATGCCTCATTTCCGTAAAAAGGCTCTCCGTTTCTCTACACTCACCATACGAAACACAGCAGTGTTAAGTTGCCATTCTACGATAGTATTCTGTGAGAGCGTGGTCCTACCCCGGTCGAGCCGACTCATTCGTGCTACAGTACAACCATAATATAGCTGCAGCGTGACTCTGCCACGTTAACTTATAATAAAGGTAGTTCGTTTACGAAGGAGATAGAGGCCATATTACAGATGAAAGCCTATTCAAGTTAGACGCCATGTAACTTCTTACATGGCGTCTAACTGAAAACGTACCTTCAGGCTAACTTTCATACAGCTTATAGTCCGAAGCGTTTTTATTTATTTATTTGTTTTTATATATGTCAAGAAATGGTGGCGTAAGAGAACTAACTACTCCATATATTACGTCTTTACAAAAGAAATTAGCGTTTTGTCGTACTGACCACTTTGATCTGAAATATCTCCTCTTTGGTAAAGAATTCCAAATTCAAATTTATAAATTCATTTAGCTGGTACATTTGAGTTTAGAAAACAGTCATTAATTTGTTTTTTCCTCATTAATTTTTCTTTGGCGTCACCTATTACCGCAATGGAAAACATGAAATATCGGTATATTTATGAGTACGAGTTCTACCGTGGCACCAGTGCTGCAGAAACAGCTCGAAGGATTAATGATGTGTACGGCGCTGGTGTCGCAAAAGAAAGCACGATTGCGTTTTGGTTTCAAGGTTTTCGTTCTGGAAATTTCGACCTTCAGAACCAACCCGTGGACGGCCGGAGACCAAAGTGGAAAATGAAGAATTAAAGGCTATTGTGGAAGCGGATCCATCACAAAGCAATTCAGAGATAGCTGCAGGCTTCGGTTTAAGTGATAAAACTGTATTAATCCACTTGAAGCAAATCGGAAAGTAAAAAACTTGAACGATGGGTACCTCATGAATTGAGTGAATTGAACTTGCAAACACGCGTCGACTGTCGTGTTACTTTGCTCAACCGACACAATAATGAAGGGATTTTAAATCGAATCATTACTTATTATGAAAAGTGGATACTGTACGATAATCGGAAGCGCTCGCCGCAATGGCTGAACCCTGAGACCCAGCCAAATCCTGCCCTAAGCGAAAATTGACTCAGAAAAAGTTACTTGTGAGTGTTTGGTGGACTAGCGCCGGTGTTGTTCACTACAGCTTTCTAAAATCTGGCCAAACGATTACGGCATATATCTTTTGTCAGCAACTGCAAACCATGAAGGAAGAACTAGCTGCAAACCAACCGAGATTGGTCAATCGCTCTAGGCCACTGCTGCTTTACGACAACGCAAGACCACACACTGCACAACAAACAACCACTAAGTTAGATGAGCTACAATTGGAATGTCTGCGACATCCACCGTACTCCCCGGACCTTGCTCCTATAGATTACCATTTTTTCCGGAATTTGGACAACTTCTTACAAGGAAAAAAATTCAACTCCGATGCGGCAGTCCAAAACGCCTTCAAAGAGTTTTGATTCTCGCTCCCATGGTTTTTTTTAGTAAAAGCATCAATGAACTACCTATGAGATGGCAAAAGTGCATAGATAACAACGGTGCATACATTGATTAATTAAATATATTTTACAAACAAAAATTGACCTTATATTCCTCCCGTAGAAAACGCTAATTTCATATGTAAGCACCTAATATTACCGTGGGTGTCGTAAAAGGCATAGGTAAATGAAACAGGAGATCGGCAGCAACATTTTCCTGATAACAATTCAAAATAAAAAATTCGGTTGCCAACCCGCCTGTCAAACGTGGCGACTATGGTAAATATCCCCCAGTGAGACAACCTATGATGGTGACCTATCTTTGGCGATATACTTTTAAGGCTGTAATGGATGGAATTAAAATTAAGGTTCATTAGCAGTAGTACTTATGTTTAGATATTTAAACAAGTCTTATAAATTATGGTCATGTTCGTATTGACTGATGAAAAAGATTAGTAATTCATGTATTCAATAACATCATGATTTATTAATGTATACGCTTTTACAACAAAATCCCAGAAATGTTCGAAGTATGTCTCTTAACAAGTTTTAAAATTTTATTAAAGAATAACTGTACATAAAGGGTTATTATAATATTAAGGAATAAATGGATGAAAATAGCCCCTAGGAATGAGGTGATCAACTACCATGCTGGTTCTATCACAATTCATATAAAAAATTGTAAAATGATTGTACAGTTATATGTCTAAAAAAATAATTCCACAGGGTATCTTGCTGGCGCGTCCAGAACAGAGGAAATTTCCGAACATGTGGTAAATAAAATAAAAATCTTTCAATAAGTAATAACAATCTATATTGAACAAAAAATCATCTATTCTATTCCGAGATGAAGTTGCTATGAGGAGGCTGACGCTGGTGGCATGTTCGGCGGATGTTCAGCGAAGGTGAAACACTACTACTGCTAGCCGATGCAAGTCAAACGTAACACGTCCTTACTACCGCGAGGCGGTAAGTTGTAGGCGTCTTATCAAGGAAAAGATGAGAGGAAACGACACAGTAATTGCATAGCCGTTTCGAACGTATGACCATTTAGCTTCATACTGCTTCTTCTCCGTCTCTTTCATCAGCCTATAAAGACCGCTATTGGACAAGGACCTCTCGCTTTATAGGTACTTGCTTATGCCTGGTTACTATAATCAAGGAATGTTGCGTTTTTCGTACGGGCCGTAGAATTAGGTACGAAGTACATGTAAAACCGTTACTATAACAAACTACCCGTAAGACGTCTAACGTAAAAC